>JAWNPO010000123.1:0-469007 GCA_035047525.1 Drosophila quinaria
GATATTGTTAGTTTCATTTATTTAATTCTGCTATACAAAAATGATTCTGATTTTATCACTGTAACCTGAAGTCCACTTTAGGGACGAAATATATACAGGACTATTCGATCAGATCGAGTTCTATTTCTATCGTTTTTACTAACAAAACTTAAGCTCACTTAAATAGAAAACTTTTGAAACTCCCCTGGTTCTTGAGACAAGCAGTTGTAGTGGGAGAGGCAAAATTTAAATGGATTGGACTGTTGAAGCCTTTTGTTAACATTTTTTAATTTTTTACTTATCCTATGTAACTTTTACCTAGTAAAATGTTTTTTTTTTTATAAATTGTTTACTTGAAATTTGCTAAAAGTTTCCTTATCTATCATATTATCAATTCTAAAGCTATGAGTTATTATTGTTTTATATAGTACACTTTTTCTAGCATTTCTTATCAACAAAATGTACCGTAGGTAAGTGTAAGTGTTCTTAACCAAAGTAAAAATTTCATTCGGCTATGATGAAATTTTTTCATTTTTTGACAAATATGATACATACATAAAGTATGCAATGCAGGTCCAAAATTTCATATATTCTTAAGATTTATGATGTTAACAATTTTAGCTCATTTCATTTGAGCTTCCGAATGTAAGTTAGAAGCCATTAATTTTTTGTAAAGATACATCAAATGTGTTTAATAATTTAATTTTGTTCATGTTTAATTTTGAAATTATTAATTTAATTTTGTACATGTTTAATTTAGAGATTAATTTGAAAATTGGTACTCTAAAAATATTGATTTAATCTGCTTTACAGATTTTCCAGTTTCTTTGACTTGGCATAAATTTCGTCAATCGTATTTGTTATTTATTGAATATTCAGAAATCATATGTGGTAAATCAGAAGAATACATTACAGTGACACAATAAAATGTTTACTGAAAATTCGAAGAGCTAGGAGTGAAAATGCTTCCAACTGAAAAAGGGAAGATTGTTCCCATAGAAACAAAGAAAATTAACTGAAAAAGGAAAGATTGTTCCCATAGAAACAAAGAAAATTAACATTAAAACTCAAGATAATATTTGTAGACAGTATTATCTACCATCACAAAAAAAGATAATTCAATCATCTACTAAAAAATGCTTTGTGTAACTTATTTCATCGATCTGAGTAACACACATAAGGAATTAGAAATAATTGTTATTAGTAATTTTTTGAAAATAATGCAAGCACTAAGAAATTTTAAAATATCATGGTTTTAATTGCTTTATCATCTTGTATTTTTGAATATGCATAGGTAAATACAGTTGAACTTCCCTAACTCGAACTTCTCTAACTCGAATTTCTCTGTAACTCGAACTAAATGAGTGGCAGTAAAATTAATAATCTTAGGAAAAAGAACTCTATAACTCGAATATCTCCCTAACTCGAACCTTTTCTTTGGATAATGGTGATTCGAGTTAGGGAAGTTCGACTATACTAAGATAGTAATTTTTCTCGTTTCGTGTATAGTTCGATTTAAATCAGAGGTGGGCACGCAATGGCTCCAGGAGCCAGCGGCTGCTAACTAATTCAGATTTCGTGCCCACCACTAATTTAAATTATTAACCAGAAAAAATGCAAGAACTGTATTTATAAAAGTAATTAGTTATATGAATGTTAACAACAGTTTAAAGAATATTTACAATTAGTAACAGTAATTCAATTTTCCAAGTCCGTAAACTTAAACTTGAGTGGTATATCGGGCTTATTTATGAGTAACGAGCGGAAAGCGTTGTCCGTGGAGTGATTAAACTCCACCTTGAAGTTCCGAATAAGCCGAGCAATTCCCAACTCAAGTTCCATGTCCACAATGCGCTTTCCCACACACATGCGAGGTCCAAAGCCGAAAGGCAAAAACACAAATGGGTTTGTGGATTTCAACGGATTTGCCGGGCACTTGGCCGAATCCGCATCACTTCGCATCCAGCGTTCTGGCAAAAATTCTGAAGATCGTGGAAAGTATTGATCACTTGAGAGTAAGCTCATGGGAAACATGGAGATGAATGTGCCTGCGGGCACTTTATAGCCACTGAGAACGCAATCCCGATTGGTTGTCCTTGCATGGCCAACGACAAGAGGATATATTCTCTGCGATTCCTTGATGCATGCCCGTAAATATGGCACATTCTTCATGGAGGCCTCCGTAAATTCGGAGTCCTTGTCGGGCAGCACCCGCATCACCTCCTCCCGCAACTTGTCCTGCTTCTCCGGGTTGGTCGCAATGCACAACATTGCAGCGGTGAATGTGCTTGAAGTCTAAAGATAGTGATTAAGATGGGATTATATTCGTCACTCCATATTTGTACTTACAGTATCGACTCCAGCCATTAACATGTCCATGGCCATAATTGTGGCCACTTTCTTGTCTATCTTCAGCAACTTCTCCAGCACACTCTGCTCGTTCTCGGGCTTAACCACTCCATTTTTTTCCTCCTTCTCAAGACGTTCCAGTGCCTCATTGACGTACTCCAAGGTCACGTCCTTTATATTGTCGAAAGCCTTCATTAGCTTCTTCGTCATGGGTGTTTCAATGTATCGCCAGAGTGAGGGTTGAACTTCCAGTACGGCTGCGTATGTGAAGAATTCATCCAGACTCTTAAAGAGCAGCATGGCACTATCACTTTTCTTAGATTCCTTGAGAAGTCCGAGCTGTTTGTCCAAGGCAACCACGGATACCGATTCCAGGGTCCAACAGTTAATGTGTTCAAGAAAATTGTCCGGCGTCTCTAGTGTACTGGAATCTCGAACGGCCTTGATTCTGGAATGAGTCAAATATTTTTTTTAGTACAGGGGTCTATTAACTTTGTCACAAAAAAAATTTTGTGTAACAGGCAGAAGGAGGCGTGGCAGACCCCATAAAGTATATAAATGTATTCTTGATCAGCATCAAATGCCGAGTCGATATAGCCATGTCCGTCTGTTCGTCTGTAAGAGCGCCTAGATCTCAGAGACTAAAAGAGCTAGATACTCCAAACTTGGTATGTAGGTTGGTCTATATTGCAAGCAGATCGAGTTTGTTTTAGATTTTGGATCGGACAACTATATCATATAGCTGCAATAGGAACGATCAGCCGAAAATCAAGTCTTAGTAAGAAAAATTTATTTGTTGTTTGAGGTATCTGAACCAATATGGAGTGTTTGCTTTTCCATAGTAAGTACGTGGTCTCCGACAGTCAAGTATGCTCGACTGTAGCACCGTCCACTAGTTTTTAATATATATTTATATATTTATTTCCACCTACCTTTCGACAAATTCGCGGTTCACCTGGGACATTTTCTTGTAATAAAGTCGTACGTTCTTGGGTTGCATTAGCACAGGATTCACAATGCTTCGGAACTCGCCCCAGGTTTTACCTTGGGTACTAATAAGACCTTCGACGCCTTCGAAAAAATCCCTTCGAAATTTCTCTCTATGATATCTGATGGTATCGCTGCCTGGTCGATGGGGCCAAATGCCTTCATGCCGATAGACGGCTTCAAAATCTTTTGGATTGGATGTCATCACAATTGATTCGCTGCCAAACAATCCTGGCATTCGAAAGAAGTCACCGTAGTCCTTTTGCAAGTTCAGCATCAATTGGGTCAAGTCCATATTCTTATATTTGCCACCGGGAAATGCCATGTTATAGGTCATTGACAATGCACTAACCGCTGGAATCTCGTCAAAGGGACGCGCCTGTTGCCACTCTGCATCTTCCCTGGTGACTTTTTCTTCCTTCGCTGCAGCGGCTGCATTGCTTTGATAACGCTAAATCGAACAAGTGATAAGATTTTATTATATGTATGTATCCTTATCTATACGGTAAGTGTAAATTAGTTACTTTTGCGAAAAGAGCAACGCCCGCTTTTTGACCCTGAATTATGGCCACACAATTGCGCATTTTCAGCATTTTGTCCGACTCTCGGTCAACACTCGGCCGCCGCTGAAATTAAACTATTTGCCGTGATCAAATAATGGGTATAATGTGTTTATGATCTCAACCGAAAAAGCTTTCAACCAGAGATAGCGTCCAAAAATATTAAACGATTTCTAGCTAGCTCTCTCTCTCTCTTTCTGTCTCTCTCTCTATCTATTTCTCTTTTCAAAGAGTGCATAGAACGAACGTAAACAAAATGTAAACAAGTTTATTAAGCTTATTAATTTTTTTTTATTGTTGATGTTAAAGCTTTCGGCGCACAATATATATATATATATATATATATGTATATTTAAATTCACTCTATGTTTTTTTTTTTTAAATATTAATTTTATTTGCTTAACTCTGTAAAATAAAAAGCAATTTTCTCAATCTTTTGCATTTCTATTAGCTGAAGTTTTTTTTTTTTAATATTAATTTTATTTGTTTAACTCCGTTAAATTAAAAGCTTATCTTATATATTTCTATTATTATTTTGGAATATACATATGTATATTTATCTAATCTATCGTGCTATTAATTCAAAGCTTTTCTAATAATTATATGTGTAGTGCATTTAGGCGAGCAGTTCTTACCTGTTAATACATATGGACAATAGATATATAGCGTAACTAAATGTATGGTCGACATACACTAACTTGAGGGTATATTTATTTTGACAGCATTCAAAGTTAAATCTACGCATAATAAGAATCTACTTCACGTACAATGTACACTTTGGCATCAAAGGAAAGGTCATTTCAATTCCGTTTGAATGATACAAAACTTTCCTTAACTTATTAAGTACCCACTAAAAATTTCCAATTTTTGTAAAAGTCTACTGATTTGACTTTTTTCCTCGGTCTCAAAAAAAAACGTTTTGATGCAAAAAGTTTACTTAATGGGTTAAGAAAAGTTTAGTATCATTCAAACGGAATTTAAATGTTCTTTCCGTTGATGCCAAAATGTACATGAAGTAAGCTGAAATTATGAGTAGATTTAAGTTTAGTTTGGTCAAAATATTTATGCCGATGACTGTATATGACTATAGATATGACTGTAGCGTAGAAAAATATACTTAACAAATGTAAGCCGTTAATACTTAAAATCAAGTTGCTTAATTTTTTTTAATTTGATTTAGAATATAATTTTATTTATTATTATTACGTGTGAAATGTAACATATATGACAAAAATAAATTTTGCCCTGATTCCATTTGATGGAAAATGTACTTATTTATGATAATGACCCAATATCTTATCTGCATGTGTACAATATTCAACCACTCATTTTTTATTTTTTTTGCTTCAAAAAACAATTCCATTTGGATCGTTAAAGCTTACATTTTTTAATTTTACAATAAAACCAAATATCTTTACTCATTTAATTATGTTTATATTTAATTCAATGATGAAAGCAAGCTAGAGGTTGAAATGACATGGTACTTAAATTATGGCAGTGCTTATTTAAACTGCAGCAAGCTCGAATTTTTCATTCCAATCTTTTATGACGCCTTATATGTAAGCTTAACAATACTTTAAATGGCCAGAAAACTGCGTCGGAAGTCAATGTCACAAGAGTTGCGGTATCTTCCAATTTTGCGATTGCTCATTTGACGAAAGCGTCGCATTGCTTCGTGTATTTCCTGCACACTGATGGGCTTGACCACTTCCATGCCTCGACCTTGGGTCACTTCAGGACACACATGCATCATGGCAGGACTGCCGCCAGCTGACGTGACGCGGCTGTAAGGCTCTGTGGCACGGTTCTCTGAATTCAATCTCGTTAGGATCGAGTAGTCGACAATAGCAGCAATTGTTTCGTGGGCCAGATAGGCCAAAATGTTCATTGTGGGCGTGGGAATACGCAAATCGGCCGGTAAATCCAGAAAGCGTCTAAACTTGTTCTTAATCTTTTCACCGTGTCTGCAGTAAAACGAAGTCTTCCGCGCTTCGTTAAATTCCAGGTACTGTTGTCCCGTGAGTATTTGTGAGATGCGATCGGCACGAAACAGTCGACGCATGCGATCCTCGTCGTGCAGCTCATGAACTTCAATGGCAAGCTCTTCGTCCTCCTCCTGCTGCTCCAGATCGTCCATAAAATCCTGCGGCCTGCCAGTGCGTATACTTAAAAATCTTTTCAATATACGCATGTCTTTCAAGTGCTTTCGCATCCGTGCTATTTTGACGGGATGATTTCGCATCAAGAACTCAAAGTCGGCTTGCGAGGGACACGGATTCTGCTTGCGGCGCATGGCAACCAATGAGGCTTCATTAAAAATTCCACGTAGTTGCTGTTGCAGTATCTGCTCAACCAACTTTACACTGGCCGTGCGCGGCTGATCGCTGTCGCCAAAGCTCCGCATTATATCCGCGATCTCTGTTAGCAAGGAGACGGGCGCATCGTCTGCGATTTGTATGGCGGCCATAACTGTATTTTGGTTGGGTGCCACATTTGCCACTGTTTGCAGCTGCTGATGCTGCGATTGCGGCACATTGCCGCCCTGCACCAATATCACCTGGCGATGAACGTGCACGGGTTTGCTGTCCTCCAGGTTCTGCAACTGCGGTGTGCTGGGCGCCGATGTGGTTGTTGTCATCATAATTGGAGACGCGACTCCGCCAATATCATTTGCCGCAACTGACACCGAATTCTGGCGCATCACTCGCTTTGCTTGATAATTCATGATTGGATATTTAACAGCAAATTCTTTTTTAAACTTGTCTATATAAACATATTTATGTTTCGACAAATTAAATTATCAAAAATGTTTTGCGAATTTTTTATTTTGTTTATTGTTTTTGTAGTAGAGCTGGAGAAACGTCAAGCGAAACATCGATGTTATCGATGTTTGCAAAACATCGGTACCATCAGTGTTTGTTTAATAGGGCACTATCGAATGTTTGTGGAACACGAAAATTTATTGGACAAGGCTTTTAAATCTGTAATTCTTATCTGCAAAAACAATTGTATAAGATTTTGAAATTTTTTCCTTACAACATTTTAGAGGATCATAATTATCAAGATTTTTAATTCGTGTTTGTATATTCATTCAATAGTGGCCTACCAAACACCGATGTTTCCGATGTTTCGCAAGCATCGACGACAACGATGTTTCACTCGATGTTTCTCCACCTCTAGAATTACTATTAATTAATTTTTTTAGAATTAGGAAATCAAATCACCGCCGCAAAAATGTTCAATGGCATGGTGAAGACCATACGTGATAGCATTGTAGGCAGCTATCCATCCTGCCATGTGAATTCACGTCTAGAGGAGCGCCGGGCTAAGCAAAGAGCTATGCGCCAGGAGAGAAGGAGAAAACCAGACAAGCCCGACGATTTTGTTACCTACGAGGACTCTGGCAGCGATGAGGAGTCGCCCCAGCAGCAGGACGAGGTCCTCAACACATCCTATAATCTGTGCGACTACCTGCGGAGCAGAGAAAGTTCATTGTGCGACGTGAGTAAAAAAGTGTGTGTAAAAATGTCTGTCTTTGTTAAACGAATTTTCAACGTTACAGCGTCGCAGCGTTAATGTGGAGTTCACCAGTCGCTATGTGCTCACCCACGATATGTTACGTGAGACCCAAATCAATTTGGGCTACATCAACAAGGTATTCTGCTCCAAGTGGTTGAGTAATCGTCAGGTGGTGTTCGGCACCAAGTGCAATAAATTGCTCGTCTATGACGTGAATATGCGTCGGGTGGATGCCATTCCCACGCTATCCAATAGTCGTGCCAATCATCCAGAGATTCAAGGCGGCCTGCATGCAATTGAACTGTCGCCCAGTCGCTCGTTTCTGGCCACGGGTGCCCGCAACTCATCCGACATTGCCGTGTATCGGTTACCAACTCTGGATCCGGTCTGTGTGGGCGAGAATGGCCATCGAGATTTGATAATGGGCATGTGTTGGCTGGACGATCAGTTTCTCGTATCCGGTTCTAAGGACTCGCGCATGGCCCTGTGGCGCATCAACGAAGATCATATGGAGTTTCCCGACGGCGGCGAAGAATCTTGTCCCACCTTTGCCACCATTCATCCACTGAGCGTGAAAGAAGTTCGGACTGCGCAACGAGTAAGAAACGAGTGTAATTTTCTTCACAGGATTATAGTATTTATATAACTTTGTTGCTTGCAGATACGTTCGCTGTGCTTTAACAAAGAGTTCAAGGAGATTGCAGCGCTTTCCTTAAACGGTTATATTCACATTTTTAACGCGGAGACCTTTAAACAAACACTATCTCGCAAGCTTCCCAACTGCCAAGACAATGTGAGCATTGCGTATCACAGCGATGGTCTTTATGCCGTTGGATGTCGCTCCTACACAATTCTGCTGGATGCCCGTACACTGCAAACCATCAAGAAGATCACATCGCGTTACAGTGGCTGTGGCATACGTGCCACATCCTTTGAGGGCAATCTGTTAACCGTGGGCACTGGTCTGGGCATGCTGCTCTTCTACGATATACGTGCTGGCAAGTATCTGGAGAGTAGCGTAAATGCTTCACGAACTGTCGCGCTCAAATGTAGCAAAGGCATTGTGGTAAGTAATCGTAGGTAATTAAAATCAGTTGACCTACAATTTAAATGAACTTCTTTTACAGTATCCAGAGGATGAAATGGACGGTTTTCAGCAGGTGAAATATGTGCCCGCCATCTACACACACTGCTACGACAGCACCAGAATGCGTCTGTTTGCAGCAGGCGGACCACTTCCTGCCACTCTGGTGGGCAACTATGCGGGCGTTTGGCAATAATCTCTACACACATCTGTCACAAAACTGATTAGTATTTAGGGCAATAGCATATTTTGATTTTAGACTTATCGCCATCGCTACTGCGATGTGCGAAATGTGATTTTTTTGATTTCTCTACAGATTTTGAATTAAGTTTACTCGATTAGTTTACATAAATTGTATAATTTCATTGCTTGCTTTATACAATAATTAAGTGTAAATGTGTATGCATTAACTTCGCTTAGCTTTAGCCAATTACAGATCGTATTTATACAATTTAAAGATTATCTACACCATACATGTACTTTATCTTTAAGTTTATACGTATAAAACAAGCAAACATTGATTTTATAGTCTGATCTTTGTGGAAATAGAACTTAAAATAAAAATGTATCCACAAATACAAATTTCGATGATATAAAAAAAATTTAATTAACTTACACACTTTGATATTTGGTTCAACACTAAAGAAAAAGCATTACAAACTGCCAGAAATGTACGTATGATATTTTTATTTTCATATATGCAATATATTGCTTGTAGAGTGCTGTATAGGGCGCTCCAAATATTATTTAGAAATAAGTATAAACATTTCAAAGGACAACACTACATTAGAAACGCAATGGGTAACTTATTTTAAAATACATAAATACAATTTTGGGGACAATATAACCAATATACAAGTTTTACACAATACACATATACAGAGAAACTGGCTTCATTAGGTATTAATTTCCAGGCTTCCCTTATTAAATAATTTAATACCAATATAAACGAAATGACTGATCGGCAGTTAGTTGTTATTGCTCGCCGCGTTGCCTCCTCCGCTCCAGGCGCTTAGAAATCCCGTCCAACTGCGATTATTGCCATCAGTGGAAACTAAATGGGCGGAAAATAATCATTAGCAAAGAATGTTAGAAAGCAGGGATTTAAACCGAAACGAATATCGGTTTCAGTTACGGTTTCGGTTATGTTCGCATTTAGTTTTTTGGTTATCGGTTACGGTACAAAGATTTTGAATAAAGGTTTCGTAACGGTAAACCGGTTTTTGCATGTTTCGGTTTTGAAATACCGGTATGGTTTCGGTTAAAAAAAGAAATATTTGCAAAAATATATTTTTGTATTAAAAATTTAATAATAATTAAATAGTCATAACTTTCTTAATGTGTTCATTCACACATTTGTTAAACATATTATTCAGTTTGATGTAGTTTAGTTACATTTTAACAATTTTAATATTTCATTTAACAAATTTATTTTATTTGCGCCTATTCAGTGCTACGAAAATTAATATCACAGATAAAAATTGAAAATTAAACATAAAAATCAAAATTCAAAATCAAAATAAAATAGAAAATGAAAAATAAAATACAAAACTAATAAAAAAATATCAGAGATCGCAAACCAGACTTATGAGTCGGCAAAAATCGAAACAGTTCAAAAATATTCGTTTTAAATTTTTTTTATGAATGAAAAACCGAAATTAACCCTTATAGTTTTAAGGTTTCAGTCAAATGACATTCTTTTTCGGTTACGGTTTTAAATTTCAATCGGTTTTTACCGGTTAAAGGTTACGGTTTCGGTTAGGGCTTTAATCCCTGTTAGATAGCTATTTGATTTCGAGTGAGTTACCTTTCTGTCCCTTGGCCACACAGTTAAGCATCTCCATTTCGTTGCGACTCAGACGCAGTATGGTATTGAGCACCGGCACCAGACGTTGCCTCTCATCCGTATTGGTTAGCGTAATAAACTGAAATGGACAAACATGGATTCAAATTGTTACGCATCGACAAAAGCTTATGGCTACCTTCAGGAATACATTCTTGAGATATTCCGAGTTGTGCATGTGCTGTTCCCGTTCCTCAGAACGTTCCTGGCGACGCAGTTCCTCTTTGAGCATATCATTCATTTGTGTCAGCTTGGCCAGATCCTGCTCATTCTCGGCTAGCAAGGCAGTCAGGTGACGGACACGACTCTCCTGTATATTTAAACGCTCTTTGGTGGCCAAAAGGGCTGCTTGCGTTTCCCCACGTCCATCCAGCTCCAAGTCATCGTCCTGCATGCTGACGCTGCGCCCAAAATTGGAAATCGTCGTCACCGTATCGCTATTGATGGCGTTTAGGGATGTATTAAGTAGCTCGTCCAGTGGCATAAAATCGTGGGAGCGACGGGAGGCAGTGGAAATCTTGCGCTGTGCTGCCAGCTGGGCAAGTGTCTCACTGCCAATGCCCTCGTGGTCCAGTAGATAATCAATCTTGCTCTGCTCCACGCTAGTGACATCGATGCCCGCTGCGCCCACCGGGTCAATGGGCATGACTTGGGCTGCCTTTTCGAGCTGCTCAATTTGTTGCTGCAGTTTGGAGACCTGCAATTGATGCACACTATCCATCTGCTCAATCTGCTGGCGATGTTGTTGTAGCTGCTGTTGTTGTTGCTGCAGCTGCCGTTGGTTGTCCTGGGTTAAGCTTTCGATCTGCTCACGCAGCTCATCGGTGGCCACCAACAGTTCCTGGCTGCGTCGCAGAAGTTGCGAGTTGTTCTGCTGCAGATTATCCAACTGTGACTCCAGTTCAGAGATTCGCTGAGCGCTCTCCTCATTGCTGGCACGCAATTTCTGTTCATTGTCGCGCATCGTGGATAGTTCGGCCTCGAGGTCGTGCTCCTTGTCCGTGTCACGATGCTGCTGCTTACGCAACACCGACTGGGCCTTAATCTTGTAGTCCGAGTACTCGGCTTGCAGCTGCTCATGGGCACGCTCCGTGTTGCGCAAGGTGGTCTCCAGCTGGGCCAGTGCATCCAGTCGCATCTCCAGCTGCTGTGTGCAGTTGGCTAACATCTCCTGGGACTGCTTCAGCTTGGACTCGTATTGCTGTGTTGTCTCAGCCAGCTGCAGTCGCATTTGCTCCACTTTCTGCTTTTGCTGTTCCACATTCTGCTCGAGTTCCTTATTTTCCGAGAGTGTCTGCTGCTTGCCATGGACGGCGTCTTTGATCTGCGCTTGCACCAGATCAATTTGCTGCTTCAATTGCTTGCTATGCGCTGCCTCTCCCCTCTGAGCCTCTTCCAATATGCTGATCTCCTGACGCAGCATGGTTATGGTGTTCTCCTTGCTAGCAAGTGTTTCCTTGAGCCCTTCCAGTTCAGTCGACTTGGCTAACAGTTTGGTACTCACGTCCGCCAATGATTTCTCAGCCGCCTCAATTTCCAGATTCAATACATTTGAACTCTTTGACTTGTCCTTGGACCTCAGTTTTTGGTTCTCTGCACGCGCCGCATTCAAGTCTTGTTGCAGCTGTGTCTGCGCTACTTTGATGGCTTCCAGTTCGGTCTCCAGTTTGGCTGAACCTGCTTGTTCCATGTCCTTAATTTGCTGCGTCTGTTCCTGAAGTTTCTTTTTCAGCTTGGCGGCCAGTGAACGCAGCTTGTTGTATTTCTCCTCGTATCCGTCGTCCAGTTCGCGCAGACGACTCAATTCCTCGGCCCGCGAAATGGTTGAGGTGGACAGCACATCGCTCTGTGCATCGCCATTCATGTGATCCTGTTGATCCAGCTCATCTAGTCGGCCCTGAGCTTGCTCCAGCTGCTGGGACTTTTCAGTCAGCTTGTCGGCCAGCACTTGAAGCTCCTTATGGCTCTTGTCGTGCTGCTCCTGCATACGGGAAATGACATCGCCCCGTGCCTTTAGTGCCTCGTTCAGTTCGCGCATCTCGGCCAGCAACTCGGCGTGCTCGTGCTCCTTCAGTTGATAGCGCGACTGCAAGTCATCGTTATGCTGACGCAGCTCTACACAGGTGGCCTCCAGCTGCGCATTCTCGCGCTCGCATTGTTGCTTCATTAATTCCAGTGCAGATTGCTGCTCGCTTCGCTCCTCCTGCAGCACCTGAGCCAAGCGTTGCATTCGATTGAGCCCATCACTAAAGTGGGCTACGTTTATGGTACTAGCTGGTTGTCCTGCCTGCTGTGGACTCTGCTCCTCCCTCACGATACTGGCCAGACGCTCTACAGTGTTCAGCTTGGCCAGCACACTGTCCATGTCCAGTGCACTCTTTGGAAGCTGCTGCTCCTTTGCCAGTTTACACAAACGTTCCATTTCGTAAACCTTTTGCAGCAATCGTTTTGTACAGAATGCTACTTGGGACTGCTGTTTAGTTGCCTCTAGTCGTTCCTTGAGCTGCATGTTCTCCTGCTGCAAGTTCGTCATTTTGGCGCAGAGCAGCTGTGATGCCTTGACAATCTCCTGCTGCCACTTGGAAACGGATGCCGCATACTCGTGCTGAGTTTCCAATAGAACACACTTGCATTCCTTAAGATTCTTAAGCTTTCGATGCACATCGATGAAGCGATCTTTGAGCGCATTAAACTTTTTGCGCTGCTCGGAATTTAGTTGCTTGACTGATTCATATTTCTCCCTTAGTTCAGCTAGCTCGGCGACTCGCAGTTTCGTCTCCTCCGCCGCACTCTCGGCCTGTTCCCTCAGTGCATCGTTCTGAGCCTCGGCCTCCTTAATTTTGGCAATGTCCATCTCGAGTAATTCGAGATTCTGGCGCTGTTCGTTGCCAAGTTCGTTTACCTGGTGCATGGCCTGTTCCATGCGTTCAACGTCCGCAAGGAGATCATCGTTTTCATCGCTCAGACGACCAATTTGACGTTTTAAACTCTCATTTTCGATTTCGAACTGTCCCAGTCGATCAGCATCCTCTTTGGTCCTGCGCTGCAGGCTGTTTACTTGCTCCGTTAGTATCAGATTCTTGTCGGTGAAGTCCTGCAGCATCTCCTGCATGGCTGGAAGACTGCTCTGCTTGGCAGCGGCTTTTGCCAGCGCCTCCTTCAGTTGTCGATTCTCCTCCGTGAGCTCTGCCCATGGGATGAGTAGAGGTATTTAATGTATGTATGTAGGTCGAAATATAGCAGACTTACCATCTTTAGCTAGCTTCGCTTTCTTGGCAATGCCGAGCAAGCCTTTATATTTGGAAATGAGTTCATCTTTGCTCAAAGCTTCGATTGGATTCTTCTGTAAACACACACACATGAAAACATTTAAGATATGTAGTTGAGACGTCATTGTTTTGCTTTCGTTGCTTGTTTTGATGAGTTCACTTATCTTCAGACAGAAGGAGAGATACGTACCTGCGTGTCTCTATGTGATGTGTCCATTTTAAATACTATTTGCCAGCTGTCTTAAACTTCATTCGTGTGCTGAATAAAGTTGTTCCCTATTTTCTGAAGAAAAAGCTTCAACAAAAATAATAAAAATGAACAAGTTGTCAGATGGGTAATTTTACGATAAGCGATAATTCTTATCGATGTCAAAACTAGGGTTTCGCACAATCTCAGCTGATTGCTATCAGTTGTTGCAAAACGGTTATTCTACAATTACCGGTTCACTGAAGTTTCCTTAATAACAACACTTTGAATGAAACAGGTCGACAATATAATTAAACACTGAATATTCTCTTTATTTCAATCGTATGCGCAGAAAAATTGATGAGTTGGTCTAATTAAAGCTAGTCAGCTGTTTGTTTGTTTGTACACAGTCGCCATAGATAATAGAACAAAATACAACATAATCGATATATCGAAGTCGCCATCGATGGTTTTGCAGCTCTTTGTAGCTAACTCTTTTTAGGTCGATTTCCTAAAAAAAATAGAAGAAAATGCTTTACTGCTAAGGAATTTTGCAGTAATAAGGAATGTTGAACTAGTGTGGTATTTGTGTAAAAAATTTAAGCAAATAATAAAGAACGATATATGAACGATATAGTTCAAATGATTGAATAAGTTTTTGTTGTTGTTCATTTTTATTACCAGTTCATTTGAACTTATTGTGAACGAAACAACACAACTCTGTTGAAATAGCATTTACTTAAAAAGCTGTTTTCGGTCGTTGTTGTTGGTGGCACTGAAGCCTAGGACCATAAACATGGACTTAAGCGATAACCAACTGGAGGATCAGTCCTTTATATACAAGCACGAGCAGCTGTTCATCGAGAGTTTTCCACTGTTCAAGGAGATTCGAAGATTGGGCAAGCTTTGTGATGTCACACTGAAGGTTGGTTGCTTGCCCATTCCCCCTCTCCCCGCCCTCCACCCTATCTGAGTATTATCACTATCTATTGACAGTGTCTAAATATAAACAAATGTGTTTTTGTATTGCATTTTGCAATCGCGGCTGCTTACAGGTTGAAGATCAGACATTCTCCGCACATCGCGTTGTGTTGGCTGCCACTGTGCCATACTTCTATGCGATGTTCACGAATAACATGGCCGAAAGTCGGATCAAGGAGATAACCATGAAGGAGATTGAACCCAGTGCTCTGGAGAGCCTAATCAATTATGTGTACAGCGGCCAAGTGCGAATTGATAACCAGAATGTGCAGAGCCTTATGGTGGGTGCGTCTTTTCTGCAGCTATCTAATGTACGCGATGCCTGTGCTTCTTTCCTGATCTCTCGATTCCATCCACACAACGTGCTCGGCATTCGCACCTTTGCCGACTCTATGATCTGTCGCCAGCTGGTTGATGCTGCCGATAAGTATATTGACCAAAACTTTGCCAAAGTATCCCAGTCCGAGGAGTTTTCCACGTTGGATTGTGAGCAACTTCTGGAGCTAATGCGTCGGGATGAGCTCAACGTGAGCAATGAGGAAGTCATATTCGAGGCGTGCATGCGCTGGGTTAAGTATGCCGAGGAGAAGCGTTCCGAGTTGTTTCCACAAGTGCTGGCCGCAGTACGTCTGCCGCTGTTGTCGCCGCAGTTTCTGGCAGATCGGGTAGCACGCGAGGAGCTAATCCGTTCATCTCACCAGTGTCGCGATCTGCTTGATGAGGCCAAGGACTTTCATTTAATGCCAGAGCGCCGTGGTTTGCTGCAGAGCTTTCGCACCCGCCAACGCTGCGGCGAGTTCTTTACGGGCCAAATTTATGCCGTCGGTGGACTGGCCAGTACGGGCGAGTCGGTCAGCACTGTGGAAATTTACGATCCGATCACCAAGAAATGGAAAATGGGCGAACAAATGTCCATGATGCGGTGAGTTTAAATCAGGGATTCAAACCGAAACGAGTAGCATTTAGGTCTTTGAATAAAGGTTTCGCAACGGTGAACCGGTTTTTGTATGTTTCGATTTAAAAATACCGGTATGGTTTCGGTTAACAAAAAAAAAATTATTAAAAATATATTAATAATTAAAAAGCCATAACTTTCTTAATGTTTTATTCACACATTTGCTAAACATATTCAGTTTGATGTAGTTTAGTTACATTTCAACAATTTTAATATTTCATTTAACAAATTTATTTTATTTGTTCTTATTCAGTGCTATGAAAATTCGAACATGAATATCGCAAATAAAAATTTAAAATTAAACATAAGAAAATTAATATCAAAAATCAAAATGAAAAATGAAAAAAAATTTTTTTTAGTTGAATGAAAAACCGAAATTAACTCTAACGGTGCAACGGTTACTAAACGGTTATTTCGGATTACAGAGTTTCGGTTCAATTCCATTTTTTTTTTTACTGTTTCAGTTACGGTTTTAAATTTCAATCGGTTTTTACCGGTTAAAGGTTACGGTTTCGGTTAGAGTTTAATCCCTGGTTTAAAATAATTGAATCTAATGGAATGTTCAATATTGTGTTGATTTAAATTAAACTCCTTTCAGTTCGCGAGTGGGCGTGGCCGTCCTAGATGGTAAGCTGTACGCTTTTGGTGGCTTCAACGGCACTGAGCGTCTGTCCACGGTGGAAGTCTATGATCCTCGCAAGAACAAATGGTCCCAGGGCTGTGCCATGTTGTGCAAGCGTAGCGCCGTTGGAGTCGCTGCTTTAGATGATTGCATTTATGTCTGTGGCGGATACGATGGCGTTACTTCTCTCAACACTGTTGAGGTCTATTATCCCAAGTCAAATACATGGAAAACGGTGCGTAAAAAAGAGAATAATCCTCTTTAAACCAGTTAGTGATAATACCATTTTATACCTTTTTAGGTGGCACAAATGATGAAGTATCGTTCGGCTGGCGGAGTAACACAGCTAAATGGTTACGTTTATGCCCTGGGTGGTCACGACGGCTTGTCCATTTTTGACTCTGTGGAGCGATATGATCAGAACGAGGATGTCTGGATTAAGATGTCGCCCATGCTGAACAGACGCTGTCGGTTGGGCGTGGCCACACTCAATGGCAAGATCTATGTGTGTGGCGGCTACTGTGGCAATTCATTTTTACGCTCCGTGGAATGCTATGATCCGCTGACTGACGTCTGGAAACTGGTTACGCCTATGAACTGCAAAAGGTCGCGAGTTGCATTGGCTGCCAATATGGGCAAACTATGGGCCATTGGCGGATATGATGGCGAATCAAATTTGTCAACCGTTGAAGTGTATGATCCTGAGACGGACAAATGGACTTTCATGCCACCAATGTGTGCACATAGTGGCGGCGTCGGTGCCGGTGTTATACGCATTGATTAGCTTGCCTAACCCTAGCCAAAAATGCTCTCCTAGTTATTCGTTTAGTAAATCAATGCAATTACATAATATCGTCCTATACTTATAGTATTTGTGTGTATGCATCTCAGCTTTAGTGGTCCTTGGGTCACAGCTCTATGTTTAAAATTGTTTGTATCGATCAGGATTGTTAAGTCTATATCATTCCAATTGTATATTTCTGTTAGTTAGTAAATTATTCCTAGCTCTCAATACTCATTAAACTGTATACATATAAATCATATTTTTTTATAGTCTTATTTAAATTAATTTGTTTAATCCACTTTCTACTCATCATGTTGTCGGTATTGCTGTTGGGTGTAATCCAATTGTCCCATAAATCTCATTTTGCACATATCGTATAAATCAATTGCTGTGTATTCTATATGTGCTGAAAATTCGCTTTATTTGCTCAACAATATGTATTCGGTTGGCAAACAGCAGGAATGTGCAAACACTTGCCCTTTTTTCAATGTACGAGAGTAGCTCCATATGTTTGAAGTCCAGCCAGAAATAGTAATTCGATATATTTATATTTATGACAAGCTCATTTACGTTTACGAAAGTTTATCGTCAGATTCAGATTACTCTAGTTATCTTTTGCTAGAAATGTTATAAAATATAGTGATAATGTGCTTTATCGAATTTCAACTTTATGAACCTAATAACAACCTGTTTAGTTCCTAAAAAGCGCTAAATATTTAATAAAATCAGGGACTGCAAATAATGATTTAAAAAAATCATTCACTTACATTAACTTTGAGACAGCGAGAAATATACCAATATTCATATTTATGGCTCACTTGTGCATTTTCACTATTATTAAAAATTTATTAAGCTTCATTGATTTGTTCACAAAATAATGATAAAATTTGACCAATAATCATTATTTTTGAGCATAGAAATAAAATTTAAGTAATAATCATTATTTCAAGAGTTTTATTTTTGGCTCAATATGAAATTCAAGTTGTAATGTTGACAAAGCTTTAATTAATGCTATCCAAAAGAAATTTTTTTTAAATTTATAATTATTATGGTTTGTCTTGGCTTACAGAATATGTAGAATTTTATTCCTTTATTCCCTAAGATGTATTTGAAATTTCAACTTGAGTTTTCTTTTGAGCAAATAATAAAACTCATGAAAAAGTGATTATTCCTAAAGTTTTATTTTTTTGCTCAAAAATAATGATTATTGATTGAGTAGTAAAGCATAACTCAAATTTTATCATATTTTGTGAGCAAATAAATAAAAATGAAAATTAATCATTATTACATAATTTTTTTTAATAAAACTTATAATGATTACAGTCCATGAATTAAATTAATGATTCTCAAACAAAGAAATAAACGGTTTCATTTTATACTTTTCTGAAATTTTATAGCATAACTAACAGTCAGTCAGTTGTTCACTGGAACTTATTGAATGACCCTCGAACTGCAGTGTGTTCTAGTAATACAATTTTAAATTGAATTTATGCCACCTACTGTTGCACACGGACAGCTGCTGCTTTTAACGAACAACAGGTGGCGCCAACTAAAAATTTGTCAGCTATTCCGCTTATCTCAAGCCACAAAGCACCAATTGCAGAAATGATAAGGTAATTAACAGTTTTCGAATGAATTCCATTTATGGATAAATGACACATAGGTAAATGACACATAGATAAATGGCACACCACACTGCGTCCAATCAATCCCAATCGTCAAAGACCCGGACCATGATGAACTATATTGAGGGATTTAATCATACTATCAGTATTCCCGATATAAGTATCTATACATATTTTATATTTACACAGCCAAAGTCAGCGCGGCTTTTGCGGCAGCTCTATTTGATTTCAATAATCAAATCAGGCAATTGCTTGTCTATCGGCGAAAGCATTGCGCAATTTTATTTTAATTAAATGCTAATTATGTTTGTCATGGCCTGCCTGCGTAAATATTTGAATGGTTGCTGAAAAGACCGTTGTGGAGAGTGGAGTGAGGCACTGAATATTGTTAATTGGAACTGCTATTGGCTATAATGCAACACAATCTGTGTATCTGTGTGTACTACAAGGCGTATCGGGTAATTTAAATGCAAATTGCATTGCAGCATTGCCCAATTGAGTTTTATGGCCACGAAAATTCGTCGACTTCGAAGGATGTTAAAAAAATACGGATGAGAACGATAAACGACCCAACGGAACGGGGTAACATCTCCATTTCCATGTTTAATTTTATTCCAAAAAAGTGCAAACATTGTCTGCAGTGGCCACAAAAGTAATAAGAGCAATCGCATGCAATACAACAACATTTGAGAGTACTCGATTTCAATATACCCTCTATATTGATGTACACAAAAATACGTCTTAAAATTTAACTCGATCTAACTCGATAATTATTTTGAAGATATGTATAAAGTAGATTCTATTTTTGTTAAGAAGATTTTATCACTGTAAGAGTTTAAAGATATCGGAAGATCAACTAATTTTTAACATGATGATCATATTTGCCACTTTTTTAGCCACATCTTCCAGTATATACACTCAGAAATTTAAAAGCTTTGTTTGAATATTTTTGCATGCAGTAATAACCGCTTGCCTTTCGGCTATGGACAAAGGATGCACGTTAAAGGATAAGTGTAAGGAGGTAAGGATGTGGGCGTTTGTGTTTGCATACACTTGGCCTTTACAAGTGGCGCATGGTTTCTCATATCTACATAGCATCTTGGACTCTAGTTATACGGTCTAGGTCTTGGTGTTGCAGCTCTCAAAGCTGGCCTCGACTTAAGTGGCGACCGAGGTTTAAAGCGCCTAAAAAATGCACATTTAAAATGGTTGTTGTTGTAACTGCAAACGTCATTGCGTTTATGGCATTAATTACCATAAACACGTGTAAATATTCGAAACGGACAAACATAGTTGCAACAATATTGAAAAGATTTATTTACCAAGCGAAAACATTGAAAATTAATAATGCTTAATGCAAATACGTGAACATTTATGGATATAGTATGTATCTGAAATACTAAAATTATTCCATGCTCTTGGCATATGGTGGCACCACAATAAAAGTGAATTAATTTAAAAACAATTTTCATGTAAGGAACAGGCCCAATTTTTTTATCCTGTACAATGTTTTATTCACATATGCAAACAGAATTTCCGTTCAATTCAATTGCGCGCCGCTATCTGAAAGTATGCAACGGTTATTCTTTTAGCCTCTTTTTTGTGTGCAACAAAGTGGCGCCCACATGAAAACACGACATGAGTCTCTCACACACACAGACTCATAGACAGACATGCATGGGACCCACGCAATACAAAATAGTTACCAATACAGAGACACGTTTGAATTTCTATTCGACCAATTGTTGATATGCACGAACACACAGACGAGGCAAACAAGTGCCGAGCAACACACGAGCTGCCTCGGCTTCGTCGTTTCCTGTTCGTTGTGGGTGTGTGTGTGTGTGTGTGTGTGTGTGTGTAATGAAGCGTATCAGCAACGTGTTATTGTGTTTGTAGTTGTCGTTGTATTCTTCGCTCGCCGTCTGTCGAGCATTTATAAAGTCCATTGCCGCTTTGATCTGTCGCTCAGTTGTTGCACACTTCTCGGTGTGTTCGTTCGGCGCGCAAAAACACAATTGCAAAATATATAAAAATTGCAGAAGAGAACTCTTTGTTTAACCCAAATAATTGAAACAATTTTCGATTGTAAGTGCATTCATCATAACAACAAATTATTAACAAATTCTTCTTAAGTGAGTAAAGTTATTTACAAATTTCAAAACTACTTGAAATAGTCAAGTTTATGCTTCATAGATATTAAAATTAAAAAATTTTAGGAAATCATTGTGAAAGCAGCTTGAGATTCCATACGGAAATCTAATTTAAATGGTAAAATTTGTAGTTGCAAATACAAATTTGAATGGATATGTGGAAACCAACGTATAATAAATTAATAATTGCTAAGTTTATGAAGTTTTGGAATAGATGAAAAGTAAGAATTAGATTTCATGGTGTTGCAAGTTCATTAATAAAGATTGTGCATCTAAATTGTTTAAAGCTCCAAATTTGAATTAGTTTCTGATCAATTATATTTCTATTAATAATTGCACTGAAAAATCGATGGAAAGTATTTAATAAGATTTGTCTTCATTAAATTGAAGACATCTTTATTTTAAGTTTAGATTAAGTTACCGATTTAAGGATTCATTTCAACCAATAATTTAAATAATCTTAAATAGGAAAACTTCCTTTGGAACATTTCTGGGGTCGGTGAAATATTTGAAATAGTCAACAACTAACAAGAAAAAAAAGAAAAATGTTATATTATTAGAGTATCTGGGTTCGAATTGTACATTATAGTTTTTTTGTATGTTCGGGGAATGTGTCTTTAATTAAAAAAATATATGCTTTATTATTTTTAGCTTTTTGTTGCTGTATATTGTATTTAGTGATCAAATTGGACGAACCAAATTATTTTTGTCATCAGAACATATACATATGTTCAATGGGAAATAAATGGTTAAATGTGTTTCAAACATCATTAGCTGAATAAATCTGGAAAACCGTGAATCTCGAGGCGTTGGACAAAATTAAAACTGCACTGCTTTATGCTTAAACCCCACAGTTTGTAATATTGTTTATTAGAGTGCTGACATTTTAATGGAAGCCGGCGGCAAAAGCTAATAAAAAGCCACATCAATGTAAAGATACATCAACTGAGAGTCACTCGCATCCGGTCATGTGATGTGATGTGATGTGATGCGGAGCACGCAACACGGGGTCCATTATGGGACTGTCGGAACATGACCAAAAAAAGAGCAGAATCCTCGTGCAAACTAAAAACTTGGCAAGATGAGGCTACGCTTTAAAACTGCCCTAGGGCCTTCAGTTGTTTTATGTCAACTTGGACAGCAACAACAATAACAAGAACAACGACGACAACAACAACAACGACACGGACAACAAACAGTCGCAATTAGTACATAAATACACGTGAAGCAGCAGAGAGAAATATACTTAAGTATGTACATTGTACACACCTTCACTTGCTCACACACACACACACACACTGACACACTCACATGGAGGCACTTGAGTTGCAGCTGCGACTAACAGATGCTACAAAAAAAGAAAATAAACGCATGTCCAATAGTTGACGGACTGTGAAGATTTGAGCGCAGTCCTAATTAACCAAAGCATCAGGAACAACAACAACAATTATTGCTGCCGGACTCATTACAGCAGCAAGATGGTCAAGTGGGGAGTCGTTTTTGGTATAAGCAGTTGCTATGGGCTTTTAAGGTCATACATTTTATCTAATTTTAAATTACACTCGAGGTTCAAATTACGTTCATTTCCGTTAGCTCAAAAATAGCATCATTATTTTAAATAACACATAGGAAGTAACTTGCATTTATTCTAAATATAAACACAGTTTAATACAATTGTAACAAGGGTTTAACACCGAAACAAATATCGGTTACGTAACGGTTACCGGGTTTTTGTGTGTTTCGGTTTCAAAATACGGAAATGATTTCGGTTCACAAAAAAATTATTTAAAATGTTTAAGACCTCTAAATTAGAAAGTATATATTAAAAAAATTCAAAAACAACGATAATTTTATTGAGATCAAATATACAAATTGGAAATAATAATCAAACTCTTTTGAAAACCAGGATTATACTTTAAAAAGATATTGAAATTTTATGCTAGACCGAACCGAAATTAACCGTTCTGCATGTTTCGGTTTCTTAACAATTAATTTGGTTGAAATAAATTCTGTTTTTCGGTATCAATTAACTAAAAAAGTTTTTTTATGGTTTCAGTTTGAGTTACCCGTTTGAATTGGTTAATACCGGTTAACGGTTTTGGTTATGGTTACGGTTTTAATCCCTGATTGTATCTTCTGATAGTGTTTTAAATAGTATTACTCCAGTTAAAAAGCTGTCTGAATTGATTTAGAAAAAGGGAACCCGAAATATTTTCTCTGTGAAATTCAATTTGACCCTTATATAAAATGAATATGAACTGGCTATTTTATTAAATTTTGATGCTTAACAAAAATTCCAAAACCGTGAAAAACTTTCTATCAACATATTTGATTTGTTGTGTATCTGATCCAATATTCAATTAAAAAATTCAATAAAAAAAGAAACAATTTTTATTGTGAGTGCGTTAATGCTAACTTATGTACGATACAGTTTATTAAGCAATATTTGAAATTGAGATTGTTTGTTAACTTAACCATGCCCAAATTGATTGTATAATGGATTTGTTTCACAAAGAAAATAACGCTTCGGGCTGCATTTAGAAAGTCCATCATAATATATTCATTTGACATCACTTGAAAGTCGCAATAGGATGATATGTACATATGTACATATGTATGTATGTATGTCTTACATATTAAAACTTGGGCCCTAAAAGCAAACGAGCCAAGACGTTGGCTTTGGACTTTTACTGATTTTCAGTTCATCAGCTCAGTTTGCCGTGCTTTGTGGACTTCAATCATTTGGGATTAATTTGGCAAGGCAGGAGCACAAAGGTCACATGTGTGCCCCATCTCATCATCACATCATGGTGGTTGTTTCTGTTGCAGTAATGAGTCTTTTAGCGGCAGCTCTACAAAAGATTGAAGGTGCCAACACCAACACTTTAATGTCTGACAACATATTCTTCTTAATCCAGTCAACATTTGCATTTACATGATGAACGATGTACTTAGTCTAATGCTTAACTTATATTTTAATACAGTGGTGGGCACGCTTGGGCTCCGGGAGCTAGCGGCTCATCCCGAACTCAGATTTCGTGCCCACCGCTGTTTTAATATTAAGATCTGCCATTTAGAATGGGCGTGTCGAGGAACTGCAGCTCCATGGACGTGGGTGCCATTTGGTACTCGACCAGGACAACTCGATTGCTGCCCATCTTAAGCACTGGCGCGGGCACATAGAGTGTCACCTGGGGACCCACGAGGGGCCAGTATCGTCCCAGATTCTCGCCGTTTATGAAGACAATTCCCTTGCCCCAGCCGGACATATCCAAATAGGTGTCGGCTACTTGATCGTCCTTGTCAATGGTCAGTGTGCCATGATAGATTCCTGGTCCTGAACGTAGCATTAATTGTGGCTTTCGGAGTTCCTGGAAACCGACTTGAGCCGACTCAGTCGACTGGGCAATGAACTGCTCCAGGTCGTTGTAGGACTCCAGTGGATACTTGGTCATGTTCCAGTTGCTCAGCAGCTGCTTGTCCAATCGCACATCCTTCGTCAAACCCTTGAAGTCATTCAATTGCCGGCCATAGTTCAGACGTCCCTGATTCTCCACCAGAATCTGCAGGAGTCTGCCCGAGCTGGCACTCAGAGGCAGCTCATAGATGGGTGTCTCCCGCGCCAGGATGCCCACAAACTCATTGTCCACATAGACATAGCCCCGATCTGCCAGTCCGGGCGCATACAATATACTGGGATCCCGTTTGAAGTGTGTGGGCAACCAGGTTTCATACAAGACCAGCCCGGAGTACTGATCCAATGCCTCGAAGGTCTTGGGCTTGTTGGACCTGACCACGCCGGTTGCCAGCTTTTGTCGCCCTTGGCTGGAGAACAGAGTGCAACAGCTGGCCAGTCGAATGGTGCCATAGGCACGCTTGGGCACGGGATCTGGCACGGGTATATCCGGCATGGGCAGATACCTGGTAATGATGCGGCGGAGGGCGTGGTACTTGGGCGTGGGATCGCCCGCCTCCGTCATGGGTGCATCGTAGTCGTAGCTGGTTATGTCCGCTATATAGTTGCCCGGTCCGTTCTCATTGGCGCCCGCCGTGAAGCCAAAGTTGGTGCCGCCATAGAACATATAGAAATTGACGCTGGCGCCACTGTCCAACATGTCTCTGGAGGATTAGAGAAGAGAACTATGGTTACTAAATTCAAGTGAAATATTTAAATCACTCACATAAATGTTCCCGTTATGGACTCCGTGCTCACATTGGCCATGGGCTCGGTCCAATGGGTCAACCAGCCAGGATAATACTCGGCATTCACCAGCGGGCCTTTGGGCTCATACCGTCTCAATTTGGCCCAAATGCTCTTCAGATCTCGCGTGGCTCCAAAGTCCATGGTAGCCAAGACACCCTGTATTTTGCCACAGCGCAGTAGAGTGGGTCCATCGTTGGTGAACAGCACGGCGTTGTCCTTGACATAACTCTGGGTCTCGTCGCGCAGCCAGTTGCGATAGTTGAGATCGCAGGCAAAGAAGGATCCGTACTCGTTCTCCACCTGCACCATGATGATGGGACCACCGTTGCCATACAGGTAGGGCGCCATGCGAGTCATCAGCTGGTTGTACCAGATGCGAACCTCGCTCAGATAATCTGCAATTAAGTTCGCTTAGTTCCCGATTTATACGAATGATTCAAAAATAAATCAAAAAATCGACAACTCGATATTCGTAAAAGTGAATTTTCAAATACTTTAACTCGATAATTTCTTTAACTATCAATCGATTTGCCTAATCAAATGGAGTTTGTTCATGGTAGTTAATTTAAAGAAACAAGTTCAGTTTTCAATTTTGTAAAAATTGAGTGGCAATAGCGTTAACTGCGCAAATTTCATACAATTCTGCTTCCGTAACTCGAACTTCCATACTCGAACAAAAATATTGTCCCGTACTTCTGTAAGTCGAATCTTTTTTGGGAAATCCCCAATAAAGTTTGATTTTTTTGTTTGTTTATATTTTATGCTTTTGTTACCAGTTCGTTTGGATATGTAATATTGATGTACATTAACATTTGGTGATACAATATAATAAAATATTGCTTGTGAAATTGCTATAGGAAAGATGTTCGTATTGTACTTCTTTTGTCAGCGCATCCATGCAAGATTATTTACCATGGCACTATCACGTGTTTTAAAATGTTTATTGCTTTAAGAAATATTTAAACTTATTTGTTATGATATTTGAAACTGGGCCAAAAAAATTGAAGTGCCTGAAAACTATGGTATCTCATCGAAAACAGTATTCTATATATTAAAAAATGGAAAAAAATTGTGATGTCATTTGAATTGACAACTTCTTCTGGATTCGGCAAAAGAACGAAAAAACCAATTTTTGAGAATATCGACTGGTCTTAAACAAGCTGGAATTTTTTGTTGTTGTAAATAACAAGAAAATTGTATTTATGAATGAATAAAATTGTAGTTTCTTTAAAAAATTAATTGGATAATGGTGATTAGAGTTAGGGAAGTTCGACTGTATTCTTTTTTTGGAATGACTCAATATATCGTTTTATTTTGAAGATAACTATTTGATGTAAAACTCGCTTCACTGTTTGGATTTAAATCAACAGTTTATACCAGCGGTGGGCACTAAATCTAAATTCAAGAGCACAACAATAACAACCCCAACAACAAAAGCGAGTCTTTTGTGCGACTTCACGCCACCGTATAGGCAAAAAAAAAATAGTTGTGAGCAGTCGCTGCACCCGGAGCCACTGCGTGCCCACCGCTGGTTTATATTCTTAGTTGTAGTACCTACTTGTATCAGCTGTGCGTAGTTGTATTGCCGGGAATTTCTGAAGTAACCAATAGGGAAAACCTCCCATGTCCCGTTCGGCACATATATACGGTCCTGGACGCAGTATCACCAACAAATCCTCGTCCACAGCCAGGCGTATAAAGCGCTCCAGATCCGCAATGCCATTCCAAACGTAGACGCCATCGCGTGGATTGTGGAGCGACCATTCCACATATCTTTAATAAATTTGTATACATTTTAAAAAATATAAATATTTAATTTAAATTGTGACGTACGTTGTCACTGCATTGAGACCTGCTGCTCGCATTGTTCTCAGGTGACGCGACCAGGTGTCTGGATGTGCCCGAAAGTAATGAAAGGATCCGGATATAAAGCGGAACGGTCGTCCATCCTTCAAGAACTGATCGTTTTCATAGTCCACTTCAAATGTCCGTTCGGCTTTGGCAATTCCCAGTAGCGAAAATATCACAAAGATAGCCACAAAACTGTGCTGGAATTTCATGATGTTCAGGTTGCTGCTAAAAAAATAAAATTCAAATGAAATCGGTTAGAAATTAAAAGAGATTAAAAGAGATAAAAGAGAGTCTTTGAACTAATTAGCCTATCTGTTATAAGGATTAAGTACTCTACCAATTTTTAATAATTTTTAAATTTTATACTCGTGTAATTCAACATTCCTAGCAACCAAAAATATTAAAAAAGATATCTTTAAAGATACATAAGTTACAAGAGTCCTGCATAAAAAGACCATTTATCTGACCATTAAGTTTAGCTATTTAAATAACTTTAATTAATTATTTTATACACCTAAGAAGTAGAGACTCATAATTTATTTATTTGCAAAGCAGAATTAACATTTATTAAATTTACTTATTCTTAAAAAACTATCCCACACATAACAGCTATTTAATGTATCACATAAATGTATCTATTATTAAAAACAGGAATAATTGTTATATTTGGCAATCTCGCATATTAGGATACTTAAATTTAATGCAACCCATTTTACTTGGATTAATTTACAGGAAAGTAATGTTACTTCCGTCTATGCAAATTTGGCTTATCAAAGTAGCATTGTTTGGCTTACGCTATCTACTTAGAAACACACAGGAATATCCGTAAACAAAGCCGGAAATAAAAGTCGTCCAGCTTCCTAAAACCGAATATGAATAGAGAATGTTTATTTACAAGCGACCGCCAATCTCTCATCTGAGATGAAACGGGTTGAGACAGAATGAGATGAGATGAGTAGCCTCAATTCAAGTTCATGGTTCAATTAGTTGGTTGACAACGTGCTCGTCATGTGTCAACGACTGACGGACTGATTGACTGACAGAGACAAGAGTCGGAAAATTGAGCAAATCGCTGTTTGTTTTACTTAGAAAATCAACTAATTTAATGCTTTGTCTCGGTTAATAAGCCCATTACGAATTTATGCTACTCTTGTTTGGCCAACTACTTCTGGCCAAAGCCAGTGACATTTTCATCAGCACTAATTTTATGCGTAATCATATTTCGAATTTATTTATTTTTCTCTTTGAACAGGAAACATTATAGGCCAGACTTATAATCTAACAGCTGTTTTGAAAAATTATTATGAAATAATAAGTTAATTCAACTTTTGTAGAGTTTCGTGAGTTCTCGTGTGAATTATTATCGTAATATGATAACTCACGTAGGTATTTGCAATTCGGCAGAAGGTTATATCATATCATGTCATAAAATATCATATCATATGATACTCGTTTATGCATTTGTTTCTTTCATTAACATATTCCATTTTCAATCGTATTCGAATAATCTCTAATTAGAATAATTCAGTGCTTATCAATTCAGTAAATAATTATTCACTTAATTTGTTTATTTAACATGCATAAGGTGAATATGAGATCACAAAATATAAAAGTTATTGATAACGTGCCTTAGGATTACCTAAAAAACAGATTTATTATAAGAAATATAATATAAATAAAAACAAATGGAAATTAAACTAGGTCTATAGATTATTTAACAGAAGTAAGATGAGTCGAAGATTTAATACACTGATAATTATAAATGTATAAAGCTCATTGTGATTGACAATCAGTCAGCAATAAGCTGAATTTTCATCGGATTTTCAACGTCAGAAATTAATTGACATTTGTTTCGTTGATAAGAAGTAGGTGTGTCAACGTAATTCTCGTAATTAATTTTAGATTTTAATGAAATTGGTATTCATTAAAAGTTTTTTAAAAAATTCCCATATCAATAATATATAATCTCAATTAGTTCTCTTTTAGTTAAGTTTGATTACGAGATCCATCAACAAAAAAGTTAAAAACACTTTTCAAGTTAAATGATAACTCAGCTTTCATTTCTACATTTTGTGCATCCCCAAGGGTTGTTTACCTCAAACCTATTGATCTCATTTCAGCATCTGATATTTTGATAACATTTTGTAAATCCCGCGTTGCGATTTACCATCTACCACACACATATATATTTATTATGATGAACTGAACTGTAACAAAACTAATGCGACGAGGGTAAATTAAATGATGTGTGAATTCCCGGCCCTGAACTTGGGCAAATGCCGTAGACCTGCCCAAAATTAAGGCAATCACTAAAATGATTTGCCCCTATGTACATTTATGTACATACATACATATGTATATACATCACAACAGCGTACTTAGTATGTAACAAGAACAACAACAATTTCTCAGGCACATTTTTAATGTTATTCAGCGTCAGCCAATCGCATAACTTGAGGCAAGCATTTAAAGCATTTTAAGCATTTGACCCAATTCAATTATTTTGCATGCCTGAACCCGACCAACAGTTCCATTCCCAGTCCCCTGGAGAGTTCTTTCCCGCCGAGAAAGTCTTTTCTTGTCTTTTGCATTAGCATTTCCCATTTGTCTTCGTGTTTTATGGCTGTGCTAAAGATCAGCATAGAATTCTATGAAATATCAGCAAAACACTCGGCGATACTTCCCGGCGAGAGGTCAAGTCGGGTTCACTTAAGAATTCCATTAAGATAGCAGAACCTTCACATTGTTTTTGTCACAACTGCATTGCTTACCTCGCAATTAAAAAAAGAACTCCAGAGTCTGCTTTCTCTCACGATTTATTCTTCAGGTTAGTTATTATTTATTTATGTTTCTCTTGTAACGAAACGTGTAATTTCTTCGTTTAAATAATGTGCACACTTTATTCACATTCCCTGCTGGAGCGAACCGTGTGTTCTGCTTCAAAGCTCAGCTCTGACTGACTGACTGAACAATCGTCGAGTCGATCGTCGGCTGAGAACTACGAGCTGAGAACTGAGAAATGCGAGCTGCTGATAAGAGCAGTCAGCAAACAGTCAAACACAAGACGGGAACGATTCTTGAATCATTCATGTGGGCTATTCAACTACTCTAACGGGTACTCGTGGGTACTCACTCGCTCTTCGAATGCAGTGGGAACTACATTTGAACTTTCTATTGTCGAACAGGGAAATAATTCGAAATTGTAATCTTAATAGTCTTAAGCTTAACCTTTAATAAAGGGCCTTTACATATTACAGCTTACGGCAGTCCGCGCTAGTGACGAAAGCAGCACGAAGGGTGCGAAGGCGACTAGCAATATATACAGAAAGAATGGAAATATTGCAATGACTGTCCAATTAGGTTGAATATATAACGATCGAAAGAAATAGTTTAAAAATAGTTAACCGATATTAACCGATTAATATTGGTATCCCTTACTGAAACCGTAATCAAAACAAAACTTTTTTATTATACCCAAACCCAAAAGCCGAAACTACTCCAACCGAAAAACCCGTTTCAAAACCGATTCATGCTTAACGGTTAAAACATATAAATGAATTACGTTATTTGGGTGTAATCATGGTTTTTTTTTTTAAATAAATTTATTTTTTACTTTTGCCTTAACTTAACTTATATATTGATCTCAATAAAAAAGATTTTAAATTTTAAAATTTGTTTTCAAATTATTAAATTTTGAACATTTTATCATATCGGTATTTTGAAAACTATATAAAAACCGATATACTAGAAACCGATAACCGTTACGTAACCGTTACATAAATATTTTGCGTAACCGTTACCCGAAAATCTGAAGACTCTGGAAACTCACCTGATTTACATACAAGTGTACTTGAACACGAAATATCCTGCATTAGACTAAGAAAAACCATAAAATATTTGGAATAATTTGAACCTAATGGAAAAAATATAAAGAAAAATCAGCAATTTATATTAAACGATTTTTTGTTGATATAAATTTTCTTTAAACAAGTGTCTAAAATTTTCACAAAATTCAGTCATATCGAAAAAGAGCATCTAAAGTTAAAGAATCACTTCTGTAAAAAGTTCTCTACTATAAAAATGATAATTTAGCCAACTAATAAAATTGCTAATGAAACTTGCACAAAATATTAAGCAATTAAATGCAGATAACATCGTGTAGTTAAGAAATTATCTAATCTCCAGATGGGTTAATTGTTCCTCACGTGTATGCCGTTAATGGCAATATAGTTTGTCATTCATAATACAGTATAATTTGCTTAGCTGCCTCGACTACTTTGCTCAGATATAATTTTTTTTTTATTCACGCAAAATTAGCCTTAATGTAGCCAAACTAAAATCTCAGGGGGCTATCTTACCGAGACAGCTAATCAAATTATTCTATAAATAATCGTAAAAATGCATAATAGAGAGTACTTAACAGCAACAGAATATAACTTTGTTCCTTAGCGCAATTCTTTTGTGTTTTCATATGATAATATCGTATATTTAGCATGCAATCATGTTATTGTTAATGTAAACACATTTAGATTGGCCCACAAGCCATTGGACCATTTCTTTCTAACATCAATACAAGCCTTATGAATATGATTGGTATGCTAACAAAATTTTGAAAATAGGCTACAGCTGCAGGGGTAAAAGAAAATAAAGAAATATGGACACGCTTCATATTCTATGCATTAACTGTTGCTCAAATACGCGTTCTATTGGCTTTTCCTCTTTCGCCTTGTTTGTTGTGGGAGTCCCCCTAATACTTGGTGCCCCTGAAAATATGCAAAAAGGGTGATGACGAGTTGAAAATGCAGCCAGAGGAAAACTGGACCAATTGGCCAAAACAGTGAATTTTCTATGCTGTGTTGTTTTATTATTAATTTCATACATTTGTGATTGTTGTCGTCGTCGTTTCTTTGTATTGTGGGTCACCAGCTGAGCTAATGGGCTTTTATTGGCCATACAGATACACATACGTGTCTTGGCCAAAATGTAAATCCTATTCGCCAGTTTCTCACACAACTTTAATGTTTTCACATTGCCCGTAGGCAGTTTAAAGTGTCCGTTGGGATGCACAAACCAAACAGAGGAGAAGCAGAACACACACACACTTGGACAAATAAATCCAGAGTCACACACACACAGATACACAGATGTACATAGACAATTAGACAGTCCACACACGCATCGCATATACAAACACTCACAAGCTAACAGCTTAGCTTTAGGCCACACACACCCACATACGTGGGTATATGCAGAATTTAAGGACTGTTAAGGTCTGTTCCCATTTCTAAGCCATTGTTCGTCTGTCGTCTGTCGCCTGTCGACTGTCACTTTCATGTCATGATGAGGCGGCTCAAAAACAGGAAGCTTCACACTTTGCTGCCTGCTAATTTTGTGCCTGCAACTTTGGGTTGTCCTCCAACTTTGACATTTTCCGTTGCGTTGATTTTACACGATAGTGTTTGGTTTTTAAAAAACTTTTACAACTAGGCACTTAAGCTAAAAGCCAATGGAACCAGCACCAAAAACAAGAATAAAAATAAAAACAAATAGAGCAAACTTACATACGTCAGAGCTCTCAGCCAGCTTAAATGGATGCAATCCCCCGCAACCTGTTGATTGCCGCAAATTCAACATCAATTCAATTCAAATGCATTTTTTTAGCGTTCAATTCAATTGCCACTTGGCGTCTGCACTTCCTATGATTCCCCGCTCCATCCTTCCCCCACCCGGGCAACTTCATCCCGCCGCCAGCGACAATCAATTGAATTACATGTTTCCAGTTTCCTGTGCGCGCATCGTTAGTGCTACTATTATACCCTCAAAACTCAAATTGCCAACAGGGTATGTAAAACAATAGAAAACCTTAAAAGATGTAAGAGAAGTAACTTGTTAACGATCTTTGTTAATTTCATATTAAAACACCTTTAATGAATAAAATGAATATTAGATTGGGGACAAATGAAACCATTTATATTACTCTTAATTCAATCTACATATATGAAATATTTGGATTTTCCGATTTATATCAGGTATTAACCATTATTTCTTGTAGAAATATAAAAATATAGTAATACCTTTTTCTGCTTCGAATATAATATTAATTAAAATAAAATAGGCATTCCATGACCATTGTAAAGCAAATAAAATTTAAAAATACAATTTATTCATAGAATTTTTTTACTCAAAGATTTTTAAATTATAAAGAAAACTTGACTTGAAAGCGCCGCTTCATTTACTTTGTATTTTAATAAGTTTAAATTCGAAAATATATTTTTTTGTAATTAATAAAAAATGTTTAAAAAAAGGACTGCTTTTATTAGATTGGAGGATAATGCTTTTTACTTGCTTTTTACTTTGAGGATATTTGGTTATTGAATTATTATTTAAAAATTATAATATGGAAACTTTATTACTTACAATTTGTAAAACTATTAAAAATGTGGATATCTTGCAGCCCATCACTGATTTGTGTAGACAAGCACATTTGATTCCGCTGTTGTTGTGGCTGACACCATTTGCCTAACTGGGTGGATATGCATACTCGTAGTTGTAGTTGTCTTATCGATAGCGAGTGCCTCCCAGGCATTGCCAAAGCATTTGCATGGTAATTTGGCTTAACGAGGCGAAGGGTGGTGACAACTCCTTCAGTATAATCAATGGCCAGAAGCTGAATTGCAGCCGCATTAAACCCCTTTCAGCGCCAAGGTGGCCACGCTTGTTTGTGGCTGCAAATATTTGCTTGTGCTACTATAAATTGTTGTTAGAGCTGTTAGATTTTTTGTGACAATTGCAATTGAGCTGTTGCTGTGAATACACCCATAATGAATGCTCGTTCCACATGCCCCAAATACTTAGATTCCCTGTCCGCAACAAACAATCAGGTCAAGAGGTCGCCCTGTGACATTTCCGTTGTGGAGCACTTCAATAAATCTACATATATTAAGAGTGTTGAAATTCCATTCTGTACCTCATGTTAATTTTATTTCATACAAGCACATTAAATGTCTAAACTTAAGTACTTAAAATTGTTCTGCATATGGTATATTTAGAAATTATTCTTTGATTTATTTGTGAACAATTTCTGTACTTACTTTATTAAAATCCTGCTTCTATCGGAACCCAAAATTAAATATTTGTTTTGTTCCTAATAAAAATTATAAACGAAAATTTCCAGGGATTAAAACCTTAACCGATATCATCCGATTGAAATTGGTAATTTTTGCTTTACGTGGCTTGAGTTGGAACTCGGAAATTCAGTTGCCTTCATATTCTAGTAGACTTCTCTTACTCAATCTTCCCTCTCTTACTAACCGTAGAATTACTGCAGGGTCACATAGACTCGGCTATTTTGTTGGATGAAATAACCTTTAACAGGGTACGTTAGAGTAACTCGAACCTTTAATCCTTTACATCTTTCACTTTGTTCTACTAACTGGGAGCTCCCAGTACGAACCGCTTCGAACTCTGTGTGCACATTATAATAGTCTGTACCGTACGATTAGTTTCGAGTGTTCTCCGCTCACTATTAAAGCCTCTATATTATCTAGTTTAATTAGTCTAACCAACTAACTATTTATTAATATTATTTTGGTCTGATTGGGTTTTTCTCGGTTTTCCCCAATCCTAGCCACAAATGTTGGGCCAATCATTTTCTCTTCCATTTTAGATTCCCCAGAATTTTTAATTCTAATTTATTTTGTAACTTAAATATATATATATACTTTTTTAACTTTAATGGTATATTTTTAAATTAATTTTTGTGTCGGCTGCTTTTATCCTGACAATAAATAAATAAATAAAATAAAGTAACTGAAACAAAACTTTTTATTGTACCGAAACCCAAAAACTGAAATTATTCCAACCGAAATACCATTGAGAAACCCATTCATGCATACATTTTAATTTAAATTCAAATTTTAATTACGTAATCATCGTTTTTAAAAACCAAATTTAATTTTTACTTCTGCCCTAGTTACATTAAAATATTGATCTCAATAAAAGAATTTAAATGTTTTAAATTGATAAATATTTGTTTTCAAATTTGCATATCTTTAAAATTATTTAAAATGGCTTTCTAACTGAAACACACAAAAAACCAACATTTGTTTCGGCTTGATTACCCTGAAAAATTCAAATAATTACAAAAATAAATAATTGTTTATTTCCAATGCATAAAGCGCCATCTATCGATTTCTTTAATGTTTGTCTTAATCTTGTCACTTACAAATTTCATCTATTTAATAGTTTTCAGATTCCAAAACGCCATCTGTCGGCAATAAATTAGATCGCCCGCCTAAAAGCACGCAACAGAAATTATCTGTTATGCATAATCAGCATCTGTTATTGTTGCTGTTGTTACTAACAGCAGCAGCCGCTGTTAGCGGCGACGTCGACGTCGACGGCAGCACAAAATTTTTGTAAGTAAAATTTTAAAATCAATTAAAAATTAAATAATTAAATTAAACAAAAAAAAAAACAAAATTGAAAATTTTGGAAAATTAATTAAATTAATCTAAAATTGGTTTGGTGCACTTCGCTCTTCGGGGGGCGAAAAGAATGCGGAAAAATGTAAAAAAAATGCAAAAAATAAGAAAATTTTAAATTCGAGAAAAATTCAACAAAAATTCTGGTACAATTTTCAAAATTTTAGCTTCAATATTGAAAAAGTTAATTTTCCAACTCGGAAAAATTTCTGTCTTTGAAATGTAAAATTTAATATTATTTGTCACAAAATGGGACATCAGAAATTTTGGCGCATGAAAATGTTTTCGTTACTAGACTCTTACCTAGTAAAGAGGTTTTTTTATAAGTTAAAGAGTCGATAGATGTCGTTATATGTAAAAAACTATTCAATAAATTAAATTTGTAACTGCAATTAGCACGTCGACGCCTGAAGGGCAGCAGCAGCAACAGGTGTCGAGGAATCTGGTGAAACGAGCTCCCACATCCAGCTTCATTGGCATGAGGGGCAAGAAGGAACAGGAGGCGGCGTCAGACGCAAATTGGATGGGCCCCGATCCCTTAGACTACGGTGAAGAGGATGTGGACAACTATTACAATGAGAACGGGCGGAGATTGAAGAAAGCTCCGTTGGCTTTTGTTGGCATGCGTGGCAAGAAGTTTTCGCCGGGCAGCAATCATCTGCGGGATTTAATACAACACATGGAGGAGGAGCGACTGCGTGAGAATCTTGTACAGGATTTCCTTGATCATCTGGCGATTGAAGGTGGCGATGTGGGAAAGCGAGCGCCGACTGGCTTCACAGGCATGCGAGGCAAGCGTCCAGTTATGGGAGACAGCGATGCTCTAGAGGATGAGGACGATGCCATGGAGCTGCTGGAGAAACGAGCTCCCGTCAACTCATTTGTGGGCATGCGAGGTAAAAAAGATGTCTCACATCAGAATTACAAGCGGGCTGCTTTCTCAGAGGTAAGCAGAAGTGGATGAGCTGGTGACAGGGATTGAATAAACAAGAGGGATTAAAACCCTAACCGAAACCGTAACCTTTAACCGATAAAAACCGACTACAATTTGAAACCGTAACTGAAACCGTAAACGACAAAAAAAAATTACATTTGACCGAAACTCTGTTTTTCATACATCAAAAAAAAAATTGTTTTTAATTTTGATTTTTGATTATACTTTTCTTATGTTTGATTTTAAATTTGTATTTGTGAATGAAGCATTAAGAAGGTAATGCCTTTTAAAATATGTCTTATATTATTATAATATTTTTTTTGTGAACCGAAACCATAACGGTATTTTCAAACCGAGGCATACAAAAACTGGTTCACCGTTTCGAAACCTTAATTCAAAGATTTTGAGTAACCGATAACCGAAACAGTAACTGAAACTGATATGCATTTCGGTTTTAAACCCTGATAAATAATAAATATATAATTTAAATAAATTTATATTTTATCATCTGTCATGCTCTCATCTGAAATTACCAACTAATTGTAATTTGAAACATTGATGGAACTAACCGCGACTAGTTGTGGCCCAAATTTTTTAAAAAGGCATACGATGTGCGTGGCAAGAAGCAGAGATACACGGACTTCAACAACAAATTTGTGGCTGTGCGCGGCAAGAAGAGTGACCTGAACCTGGGCGATGACATCGACGTGGAACAGAATGCGGTGCAGCCCTGGGTCTACCTCATTGGAGAGAAGCGGGCACCAAACGGCTTTGTGGGCATGCGAGGCAAACGTCCAGGTGAGTGGAAAGTTGACCCCACTGTACTTCTGCTAACTTTCAATTTCTCCCATTGTAGCGCTTGTGGAGTAAACGGAACTGGTGGCAAAGATAGGCGAGCGTTTTCCTCATTTACATTTGACGAATGACAGTCGGAAGTTCCTTTAAAACTAGGCAAATAATATTTGTATAATGTTTAAATAATCACTGGGCTGGAGATTATTTAAATTGTAATATACAAAACACACACTTAATGCTTCTCTCTGTTAATGTAAACGAGACTTATGGCTCTTTAAAAAGATCTAGTATAAATCTAATTGAAATTGAAATCAATTTGGGGCCTAGCTTCAAATGAATAATTTGCATATCTATTTGTAAACACATCAATCAAAATTACATTTTAATTAGTACATACTATCGATTTCTCACATGCAAACATACAAAAAAACAACAACGTATTTATGTAAGTTTAAGCAAAATGTTAATTTATTTACAATTCATTTATTATGTACAATGGTTTATCATAATACAACTATATACAAATGATAACAAATCTATAATCTACACACCTATATAGCACAAATGTCTCATTAATTATTGTAAATATTGTATGGTAAAGAAAGAATAAAAATTTAAAAAAAAAATCAATTATATAATAATACAAATTAAATTAATTGAATAAATAATATCTTAAATTGTAAGAAAATTTAGGTGAAGCAGGCAAAATTACATTTCTTAAAATGTTTAACTAAAGAAATAATAAACAAATTTAATGGTAAGTTAAGTTCAGTTGGGTCATCGAGTTATCAGCAATTTTAATTAAGAGGTGACTCTGCGGTTAACGACTCGAGTAGAAGATATTCCTTAAAAAGATGTAGAATCACTAGCAGTGCGCGCTAGTGACGAAAGTAGCACGAAGGGTGCGTGCACGAAGGGTGCGTGCACGAAGGGTGCGTGCTATTTTCGTCACTAGCGTCAAGGCGACTAGCAATATATACAGGAAGAATGAAGAATTTTTTTTAAATAGTTTATATTCATAACATAATATTATTCGTCACTAGACTCTTACCTAGTAAAGAGGTTTTTTGTAAGATAAAGAAATACAGTAATATAACACGAAATTCTATAGAAAAAGATACTATTTTTGACTTGACTTCATTTTGTATAGGGTATGTAAACAAAGTTAATGACACCGAAATCAGCTCAAAATTCATAGAACAGGTCATCAAAATTCAACTAAAATGTATTTATAAGCCAGAATTATACATTATAAATACTATATGCATAATGTAGCTAAGTGTGCGTTAAAACATTTACAGTGTATGAATAGACATTTTTTCTATACAAAAGACATGCAGGTAGACGAAGCCAATAATACCTGTATCTTCTGTGCCTTTGAATGTTCCTGTACCAAATAATATTCCAGAGAATTGGTCTTTGCTTTAAACCAGTGGGCAATTGCTCGTGGTACAATTGTGTGTTGCGCAGTGTAAGCACTTACCACTATCGCTTACTTTCACAATTTGTACACGAATTTTACATTTAGTCTCTCTCCCACACTAAAAGTTCTTGCGAGAGTTGCGAGAGAGCCAAAGCTCTCAAGCCGGCAGACGCTCAAATGCCGCTCTCAAGCTTTGCTTCGATGCGACCACGAAGCAATAACAGAAGGAGATCTCGTCGGCTGTCAAATCGTTCGGTTTTTCTCCCTTAACGATTCAGTGCGGTGCAATTCGATGCTCTCTATCCCTTTCCCTCGCATTGATTATCAGCCAGTCAAGGGAGTGCTTTTTGCCGACGAGACCACCTTATGTTATTCCATCATGGATGCGACATCGTCAGCGATCGCAGCTTATAAATAGCAGACAGAGCGTGTTCTAAGGCAGTTAGTTTTCAACAGTCGTTCAAAACGTCAACATCGTCGGCAACATCGGCAACATTTCAAGCCTAACAACAAATTGTTGGTACTCGTGAGTGTACTATATATGAGTGTGTGTGTTTGTGTGTATTTGTGTGTATTTGTGAGAGTGAGTGTTTCTACGTATGTGGGTGAAGAGGACTCAAAGACAGTCTTTTTTTCGACAAATGGAAAATGCGACTTGCTTGAATGAAAATGTTATGTGTGTCAATTTTGCAAGACAATTAAATATATTGTAGTTGCCTTTAATTATATAAAACTGTTGACGTTGTACTAATTAACGCATGAAGACAGTGGAAAATTTTCTTCTTTAATTTCTAATCTTCTGTCCACATTCACCTACATATTTGTTGTTGTTTTATGCAGCTCGAGTGCACTTTGGCGTGGAAAACCAGTATTTTCAGTTTCAGTTTTTCCAAGTGTTTCGTCTCAGTCCTCGACCTCGTCGTCTATGTTACAGCTGTTCAATCCGATTGTGAATTTTGTGAAATCTCATGTGTTTCTTCATTTCTTTGACTTTCTGTTTATATTTTTGTTTGTTTCAGCCTCATTTGAGATATTCTGTCTGGTATTTCACAAAGGAAAAATGTTGAGACTCTGGGCATGCCTGCTCTTGGTCTGCTGCGCTCAGGCAGTACCATTCTACAGCGAGTAAGTACAGATTGTTAAACAAGTTAACATTCATTTATATTTTGTGTGGTTTTTGTGCCTGAAGTATCTCATGCAGTCCATAGTTTTTTTTTTGTTTTTGGATGGCTTAACATCATAATCATAAACATTGTCGAGCATTAGCAATTTGTTTGTCTAGATTTTAAACTTAATCTTTGCTCAGAATAACTTAACATTAACATAAACATAACTAACTCCTGCGATACCAAATATCAGATAATAGCAACCCCAAGGTTTCTAATACTTTCATGTTTTTACTTTACGAGTTGTAACTTTATTAAATCGATCGTAATACAGTAAAGTTTCTTTACAGTGAAGAATTCGATTCAGATTCCAGCTTTGATGACTCTGATTTTTCATCACTCTCAGACAGGTGAAATTCTTACCCAGCAATCAGTTCCAGCATTTGACAACCTCTTCCCAAAACAAATACCGAACCCAACGGCATCTGTGCCATTCTGTTCAAATATTAACATGGCAACTACAAATTTTTTTTATGGTTTTGTGCTCATTGACATATCATAAAACCCACCTAAATGCAAGTTCAGTTGTTTATGATATTTGTTCAAGCACTTTAAGTGCTTGCTTGGAGAAATTTCCCCGTTTACAACATTTACTTGCAAAAAAAAAAAAAAAAGGCAAGCGCTAAACGATATTGCAAATAAAATGTACCGAAAAACTGAGTCTAAAGCAAAAGAAAACAAACCTGACAGCAACAAAATCCCCGAAAAGGCGGAAAGAAAGTCAAATTGAGTTGACCTCAATTTACAAACTAAAGCCAGAGTCCCATTTAAAATGAACTAACTGAGAATCCACACAAGGATATTAGACTATAAACATACCCTGCTTGCGCTTCTTGGACTATATTTGAATTGGGATTTAAGTATTGGGCAATTGATCTCTCACCACAATTGTAAATTTAAATTTAGATCGAGTGATGGTAGATCTGTAAAGATAAGTCATCTCATTTCCGACTAACCAATTCAAATGCTAAAAAAGAGATTGTTGAATTAAATTTAGCTAAATTAAAGAACAAGACGATAAACACAGAGAATCTCGATCGAAATGTGGCACAGAAAAACGCCGCAAAGATCATTTAACCCTGCAGTTCAAGTTTTTGCGAAAGGCATTGCACAAATTACAACAACAACACCGATGGGTTGAGAACAATGCCCAGTCAAACTGGGTCATCATCGACTTAAGGGCATCCGCAAGTGATGGCAATGCAGATGAAGTTGCGGGATCTGACAGCAGATACAGATTGTTGTATCTTTCGGATCGTTGCTTCGTTGCTTGCATGTCTCTAAGCCTTTTACACATGGCTGACTGCGTGCCAACCTGACAACCTTAGACAAGAGCTGTAGACCCTAAAAACTACATAAATATTTAGTTGCCACTCATTTTAACACAATTTTTGATGTTTGTCATGAGGGCAGCAGCGCAAATTGCCATAGACGAAGCTAATTTATTTTTGACACCTCATTAGATGCAATTTTGGGCCAGGTAGTGCCCCAATTTGATAATTTTAAAATTCCCCCTCCAAAACTGGGTCAACCAGAATCTGGCCCTGCTCAGTTATGAGTAACTTGTTTGGTTCTACACTTTGCGCTCCATGGTAGAGTTTTAATCAAATCATTGGCAACTAACCGGGTTTGCTTCGATCGCCCATTGACCGACTGTGACCAATGACTTTCGCTTTGGTAGTCGAGGTGACTGTTTTTATTTTTTTCATTTTTTAATGTCAAACAGAAAGTTTATCGTTTCTATTTTATGTGTAAACAACATTAGGCTTTGTTTTTTTCTTTGACAAAACAATGAGTCTATCAACCTAGTTACAATTTATAGAAAATATTAATGTTAATATTGTAACACTCGCAGTTATCAATTTCTCTTTGCTTTGAATTAACACTAAATAACGTAATTATATAAATGATAGCTGCAATTGATTTAACTGCAAGTTTCTCTTTTTAAAAGTCCCGAATGCCAGCAAGTTCAAGACAAGTTCAAGTTAGTTATTTGCCATTTTAAATCTGGTAGAGACATCTCAGTTCGTGACATGCCCGAATCCATGAAGATGCCTCAAATTACAGTGAACTCTAATCATGACAGGCCCTTCCTTGTTCACGACGCAAATCATGAGTCATGAGTATATAATGATAAAGGTGTCATAAAAAAACGAAACGAAAACTTAACCAGAAGTCCGAAGTAAGATTGCCGACAGCTAACCGACCGTGGATACTATAAAAATTTGTTATGTTTGCCATTTCCAGCATATTATTTAAAGTATATACATATATATTTTTTTTATTTTGTTCAGCTTTTGTTTTAATGTCTTTTTGTTTTAATTAACTTCCGTGGTGTGAATTTATAATGAGCGTAATGAACAACAAAAAGGGTTCCGAATATGTTACAAAGAAGAAAGATTTAAGTTATATATAGATACATATAAATTTTCAAATGGGTGCCAACAACGAGTAAATAAATATATAGGAAAAGTGAACTAACAAATCATTTGTCGCAGTTTGTCAATAGAAAGCGGACTTACAATTTGTGTGCATGAAGCGTTCAAATGACTCATCTGGGTAGAATACCAAGCTACTTATATTAGGTTGTAAGCTTGTCAGATTTTTAAGCAGCAGTTATAAAATTGTACACCTCAAAACGAAAGACATAAATCCCATTTGATTGATGACTATGAAGTGCAGCGCATTTATTTTATTTTGGGAGTTTTTGCAACTCGTTGTTGCGGGCATTTGAAACAAATAAAAATTGGTTTTCATTTCGATTTGTTTTTATTGTATTAGCTTCACAGTTAATGGAGGCAACAACAATTAGTATGCAGCTCACAGAAATGCTGCGCAAAACAATTGCAAAACAATGATCACGATCGGAGTGAATATACTACAATACATTATAGATATATAAATAAATAGAGAGAATGTCGAGTCAGGCCGGAGCTTCTTCTTTTATGTGCGAAACAATGGAAGGCATATGAATTATGGTATAGGGTTAAGTTCTGGTTTGGCATATGCATGAAAACACAGGCAGCACAAAAAACTCGGAGCTCACAAACACATCAACTAATTGCAGAGGAAACACAACACGAATCACACTAACCAAACAGTACACTTCCACTTCCACTCCACTCCCCCGTCACCCCCTTCGACAGCTTTATGCAACATTTAACACGCCCATTGCCGCTGTCACTGCATCGCACGCTCCTCGCGCCCATTCCATTCGCCCCGCTCGCCCCGCTCGAGCCGCTGCATGCCCAGCCGTCGCAGCGGGTGGCGAACGTTTGGGCTGCCCCCCAGCAGCCACGCCCCCAAGCAGCACCACTTAACGCCCCACTGTTGCCACTCTACAGTAGCAGCTACGGCAGCGACGGCATCACCGACACGGAGTTTGTGCCTCTCGAGCAGCAGCAGCAACATCAGCAACGGCAACAGGGACGACAGGATACAGTTGCCACTGCAGTTGCCCCTGCAGCGGATCAGAAACCCTTCAGTAAGTGACAGCAACACAATGAGCAAGCAATTGACATCATCCTACAATCCCTAATCCCTAATTAAACAGATGTCGATACCATCACCTCGGATGTGAATTCTCCCAATCCAGCTGTGTTCTTCCAACAATCATTCCCATTCTTTGGCAATGAATTCTTTAATTCATTTGGCGGTTTCGGATTCGGTAATGCCCAGGAACCTTGGTGGAAAGGGTGAGTAATATTTAAAAAATGCATAAATATAAAATATTTCATACGCAGAAATTAAAAACACCTACATTCTGAAATGCGTGTCTAAAACTTTTTATTTACCATGTATTTTTCAAGCATGTATTCAGGATATTATTGTTAAATTAACACATAAGAGCTCCGAAAATTAAAATATTTGGGAAGAAGGCATTGAAAAACTATACTAAAACCTAGTATTTTATATTTGGCTTAAAAAAATTCGGGATTACCGAGCTTCTGGGACCGCATCAGATTGATTCTATCCCGATGCTTCGAATATTTTATGTCTCTTAATAGGCTTCAAAAATAAAATGTATTGGGCAACATTTTCTTTAACACAGTAGACAAAATTAAGCCTGTAAAATGATCTTCAATTTTAAAATGTCTAAATAAATAATGCTTATTGGTAAGTTCAACAAGATCTTAACTAATGTAATTTCGAAAATTTAAAAAAAAAAATGTTTCAAAAAGTACAAAAATGTGATTGGAATTTTAACAACATTAAAAAATTGCGCAGTTACAAAATTGTAAGCTGCTTAAAAATAATATTGTTAGAATATAAATAATTCCACTTATAAAAAATATTTCAAGAATATTGCTTAGATTTATAAATCTAAAAAGATTTAATTTAATGGTATAATTTCAAAATTAAAATTAATATAATTAATTTTTTGTAAGAGACTTATATTCATATGCTATGGTCACTTGGTTTGTTGCTTTCCTAATCACCACAGTCGACTGATTTCGATGTTCTTGGCATTTGGTAATTAACCGAGCACAATGTCAAGTTCGTTCAAGCTATTAAATATAATTTTGATTCGTAACGTCATCTCGAATTATCGCCAGCTGCTGGAACTTCTGTATTTACTGAGCTGACCATCGTGCATAGTAAATAAAATATAAATAAAATATAAATACTTTAATATCCCTATCTATAATAGTAAGAGATACTAAGTATAAACATTGGCTCATGAGAAACTTAACTGGCAAATTGCTTGGCCAAAGGTAATAATTTCTGAATTAATTGCTCAGTCAGCAGAATTGTAAACTGGCTTATATTTTATGCAACCCATATACATATACTTACTTATATTGATATAATGCAATCTTTATAGATATATAGACTCGTTTGCACTTTTCTAAATTGTTATTAAAGCAAAATTGTGAAATCAACAACTGAGAGCGAAAATCAGACGCAGCAATTGAAAAATTAGCGCTAAATAAAAATAAACAGCAAGAGTAGAAATACGTATATATCTACAACTCGGCATCTATCTGGTCATGTAGACAAATTTTTAAAACTACATACATACATATGTATGTCCACAAACACAATGAACCGCTTTGTGGCGCAAATTGAATTGAAGGCAGGCAAAGCTGTTAAGCTGATAATTCCATAGAGCATATATCAAAATATTTACTATATGGTATATGAGTATGCTACGAATCCATGTGAAATTATATCTCCTCTATGTACGAATTCGTAATGTAAACATTAATCAACGCTTAATTGATGAACAGATACGATGCGAGTAAATGTCCCTCAGAGTTTATAGAAGGTACACCTATGTATCTATACATACTGTATAAACCAATTTAGTATATATACGAATTTTAGTTTCGAGTGCATTGACTTTTAATTTGCAACTTTGCGATTTATTCAAAGCATTAGCAAGTAATAATAGTTAATTATAAGTTTAAATTTAGCGGGTATCTAATCATTTTAGGGGATTGTCCGCACTGAAAGATTTAGCAGCTTGTTAGAATACTTGTACTTTTCTAGTAACAGAAATTGTTTTATTAGGAATTTTTTTAATTTTTATTTGGGCATTTTATTGTCGAGTCGAAGTACTTATTTTATACAAATTTATTTTTAAAAATGTATGCCAGCTATAAATTGATTGTTATTATATTTTTGTAATTGAAAGATAGACACTTTAGGAGTTTAATTTTATTTTAAATTTCCTCTTTAAAAGTTTATGTTAACATTTATTGATCAGTAAATATCGTTAAATTAATTTTGACTGAGTAATTTAGTTATGACTAATGGTTAATTCCTTTCACCTGTTTGTAGACCCAATGTGTGCACTGAGAAAGAGGAAAATGAGGGCGCAACCACGGAAACCGATGGTGATGAAAGCGTGGACACCTTTGGTCAGGAACGTGATGGCGCTGGCAGCGTTGTCCGCTCGCCGCTCTTTGGCCAGTTCCACTTTAGCGTGAACTCCTGTGCCGAGAAACCGAACAAGCACGTCTGCACCAAGATGTAAGTGGGCCAACAACAACAATACTACGAAAGCCGAATGCATTTGCATAACCGCCAACGTTGCGTATACTTGATGCATTATTCATTTCTTGTTTCACTCGCACAGCGTTAATCAAAATGGCAAGAAGAAGACACTGACTCTGACACGTCAATGTTGCCACGGCTATGGACGTCCACGCAACGCGGACTTTGCCACGCCCTGTGAGAAGATCGAGATCAAAGACATCGAGGCAACTGCCGCCGATATGGGCGCCAAGCAGTTCATTGAGAGCGCCAAGAGTGCTGGGGAACTTGGAGACATGTTGGCTAGCAACAGTGGCAAGAAAGTGACCGTCTTTGTGCCCAACGATGCCGCTTTCCAGGAATATCGCGGACAACATCAGCAGGAGAATGTAAGTGAACACTAAAATTCCCATTAACGATAAATAATCAGGGAACGTAATCATTATGAGTTATATTATAAAAATTTCATAGTAGTTATTATTTAAAGATTTTTTTAGGATTGAATTCAATGATAATTATTAATCTTGAGCGAAAAAATAAAACTCACAAGTAATCATTATTTGTGATTTTTATTTTTTCGCTCAAAATAAAACTCACTTTTAAAAAAGATCATGTAATCATTTTAAGGATTGGTTTTTGCATTTTATGGGTCCCCTGGGTTTCTTTTAAAGCAGGGATGCCCATCGCCATTGCACATGACGCACATTTGTTTTTGTTCTGCACATAGGCTATAGGAAGTAAGTGAGAATACACATTGGTAAGCTTCGGGCGCACATTGCAATTTACACAATCAAATTTTGCACATTGCGCTTTGGATCGTCATTCGGTGCAGGCAAAACAAAAACAATTGTATTGCGGCGTTTTGCTTTTGCTAATCCGAATGTATTTTGTTGTGGTCTTATCATTTTTGTGTACATTGAAAATTAAAAACTTCACTTCGCCGTGAAACGTGTGATGCGTGTGACTTTTTGAAGAAACAGGTTTCTATTTTTTTTCTGTGTACACATTAAAATAAAAAAAATGTTAGTTTCTTATATTTGTATTAGTGCGTGCACATCTATAAGGTAGTTTTGGGCACCCCTGTTTTAAAGGGACATGCTAAAATACTGGGTCAAAATCGTACACAAAAGCCATGAATTTAAAGTGAGTTTTATTTTGAGCGAAAAAAATAAAAATCATAAATAATGATTATTTATGAGTTTTATGTTTTCGCTCAAATTTAATCATTAATTTTTTGTGAGTTATTGATTTTTTGATGTGCAAAATTTTTCAATAATCAATGTTTGCGGTCCCTGTAAATAATTATCTTCTATATCAAACAGAACGTTGAGGACTCCAAAGCAGATGCCTCAGAAAAGACATCATCAATCTACAAACTGCACTCAGTCCTGGGCGATGTGCAGCTGGAGGATGTGCCCAACGAGAAGCTGCTCCAGACTGAACTGCCCGGCCAGAAGATACGCATCAACAGCTATCAGCTGCCGCCTGCCCTGAGTCCGGAACCCTATCGCTATGCCGCCAACTGTGTGCCCATTGAGAAGCACGACAAGCTCTCGGAACAGGCTCTGGTTCACACCTTAAATGGCGTTCTGAAGCCTCTGACTAAAACGGTGATGGACATCATTCGAGATCGCGCCGACATGTCCATAATGCGTGCCGTTCTCGAGAAGACCAACATCAGTGCCATGCTGGAGGCGGACAAGCCTGTCACCATCTTTGTGCCCACGGATGCGGCCTTCGACAAGCTGGAACCACATCTGCGACGCACTCTGAAGGAGGGACGTGGCTGCGCTTCCAGTAAGTAGAAGAGTTCCAACTTTACTGAAAATTAACTTGAACAAAATAAGAACAAGAGTTCCCGACTACCACGATTACCCGTTACTTATTTAAATACGCTTATAGTTTTTTTTATGCATAGTTTTAGGCACTTACATTGCTTAAAACTCAAAACCGTCATTACTACCGTTGTGTTTGGCCGATCTTGTTGCGATTTAGTAGAATGACAGCCTAAAAAAAAAAGAAAAAACGTTATACATTTGAACTTCCATAACTTGTATTTCTATAACTCGAATTCCTCTCTATCTCGAGCTAAATAAGTGGCAGTAAAATTAATAAACTTAAGAAAAAGGACCCTATAAGTCGAATATCTCCATAACTCGAACCTTTTCTTTGGATAATGGTAATTCAAGATATACATATCTCGAGATTTATCTCGGCTGTTGATGCTGATTAAGAACATATACTTTATAGGGTCGGAGGTGCTTCCTTCTCCTTTTAAGTAAAATATTATTCATAAATATTTATAAAATACTATTTTCACTTTTAGCTTAGTGTACTAATTGAAGTTATTTATTACCAACCCATACTTACAATCATGTTTTATTGAGCAAATAAGAAAAACAGTTTATACATAAATTCTGTATAAAGTTAATACTTACTACGACTTCTATCATTCTTTGAAATTTCAACACAATCGGATAATAGAAACAGAAATTAAAAAAAAAAGAAGAATACAAATCAGGGACCGGAATCATTATGAGTTATATTATTAAAAATTACTTAGTAATGATTATTTAAAGATTTTAAAAGATTTTCTTCAATGATAATGGATAATCTTGAGCGAAAAAATATAACTCACAAGTAATCATTATTTGTGATTTTTATTTTTTCGCACAAAATAAAACTCACTTTTAAAAAGATTACGTTATCGTTTTTAAGATTTGTTTCTGAGTTTTAAGGGTCCCTTGGGATTCTTTTAAAGGGATATGCAAAAATACTGGGTGAAAATTCTACACAAAAGCCATGAATTTGAAATGAGTTTTATTTTGAGCGAAAAAAATAAAAATCATAAATAATGATTGCACTAGTTTACAAAATTAAATTTTTTTATGCAAAGTGAATCAAAGTATTTTTTTCTTATGGACTTTGTCTCGCGTTTTCGAAACATTCAAATATTTTCGAATTGTCGGGGATACTCCACCACTTTGAGTATATTTCCATTTCTAATTATCCGATTAGCTCAAACTTAACCATTATCATTTTTTTTTTTTTTTGATATGTGTTCTAATCATTCATTTGTTGATGTTAAAAAATTTAGATAATCATTATTTGCGGTCCCTGATACAAATTGTGTGTAGTGCTAGCGCCATCTAGCGGTTGTTACTTCAAAGTTGTAACTATTGTTTATTCAAATTCGACAGATAAGCTGAGAATTTATTTAATTATGTGATCTATCAAAATGTTCTTAGATATATTTCAAACCGCTAATAAGTTTTAAAATCTTTTCATAGATATACTGAAGAACCATATGCTGGATCTGACCTTCTGCTCGCTGGCAACGCTGCCCGGAGCTAAGACGACCGCCTATAATCTTCTGGGAGAACCGTTGCTATTCAATCGCACCCAGCGTGCCGCGAATTCAACAGAGGAGAGTGCAGTCTACATCAATAGTGTAGCCAAGATTCTAGATGCTGATGTCATGGGCACCAATGGAGTGCTCCATGTCATTGACACCATTCTGCCCACGGAATCGGCGTTGCCCTTGACCTCCTTGATGTCGCAGAAGAATCTAACGATCTTCAAGCAGCTGCTGGAAGCCTCTGGCTTTGACGATCAGTTCGATGATCTGGACAATGCGACAATCTTTGCTCCAACGGATAAGGCACTGCACAACTCGGAATGGGCACGTCTGGTGGCTGAGCAGCCGGAATCGCTGAAAGGCAACAAGGATCTGTTAAGATTCCTCAACTACCATGTGATCAGGCCCATGATTAAGACCTGCGATCTCTCCGAGAGTTCCCTGCCCACGGTGGAGGGTACAAATGTTCGCCTGAATCTGTACTCCACCCACGCTCTCTTCTCGGACGTTATGAACCGGGCCACCGTTAACTGTGCCCGCCTCGTCCACTTCGATGACGAGAGCTGCGGCTCCGTGCTGCATCAACTGGACCGCCCACTGACCCCGCCCCAAAATGTGAGTTGGAAATACAGAAATCGAAACTGGAACTTTAATAAATGACATTCTTTTTTTCCCGCGTAGAACTTGCTGCAATCCCTGGAGGTCAATCCCAACTACAGCAAATTCTTGGAGCTGGTGCGCAAGGCGAACTTGACCCATTTGCTGACCAATGATTCGGACAGCTTCACGCTCTTGGTGCCCAAGAACGATGTCTTCGAGGAGCTCAGCGAGTCCAGCGAGTCCAAGGCGACCACACAGAGCCAGGCCGAGCTGGTGGCCCAGGTGAAGACGCATATTGTCAACGATGTGGTCTGTTGTGCCGGCATCATTCCCACAAACTGGCCATTTGTGCGCTCCATTGAATCCATCTCGGGTCACCATTTGCGCATTACACGCGATCGTCGTCCCAAGATCGAGAATGCCGGAGTCACCAAATGCGACGTGGTGGCAACCAATGGCATTCTGCACGAGATTAACGATGTCATCGTGCCCAGGGCAACGCAGCAGCACCGTCGACCACAAATCCCTCCCAACTATCAGCCCCATGACGATTTCGATGTTTTCTTCTAAGAAACATCACCCGAGTTTCAGCAGCGATATTTATCAATAAATATCCGTGTCTATATACTATACACATATTTATATTATTTTATAATGATTTGTCAATTGAATTCGATTGGAAACTCAATAAGCATACAAAGACTTCAGTTGAAAGTCTCTCGGATAAATAAAATACATAGAAATCTAAAAACAAACAAGTGGGAAAGTCTATAGTCGAGCTCCCGACTATAGGATACCCGTTATTTACTTAAATAAATTTAAATTATTTTTTATTGCATGCTTTTAGGCACTTACATTGCTTAAACACTTTAATCAGCCATTACTACCTTTTTATTTGTCCGATTATGTTACAATTTAGTAGGATGATAGGTAATAATAGTAGTTAGCGTTAATGAGTAACAATATCCTAATATCTTTAAAACTGATCTGCGGGGGGTTTATAGAAGTCTGTGTTGCCAAAGTTGGTTGCTCCAGCTCTTACAGTCTCTGATATCTAGTCGCTCACACAGATGGACGGCCAAGAATATATATTAGAGTGCATAGATTTTTATGGACCCGAAATAATAAAGAAATATAAACCCATTTTCATAATCCATGGTCAATTCTAAGATGTTTGCACTAAGAAACCATAGTTCTAAAATGACTTCCTGGTCCGCGCTTTTAAATTAAAAAAAATAATTTTTTCGAACATTTATATCTTGGGTGTTTATGGACCTATCCTTACAAATTTGGTGTCTTGTGAGGACCAGGACTTTTAAAACTCCATAGAACCAAATGACGAAATGTCCTTTAAACATTATTTTCATCCTTGGATCGACGATTTCGAGATTCGTCTCTGTCTAAAAAAATTAGTCAGAATTTAAGTTATTTTTTGGAACAAAAATTTTTTTTTCTTTGAGCCTGTATTTTTTATTTGCAGAAAATGTACAACATATTTCATTACAATTTTAATAAAACATGTTGTACATATTCTGTTAAAAAAAAAAATTATTTTAGGATAGAGTCAAATCACGAAATCGTCGATCCAAGGATGAAAATTATGTTTAAATGACTTTATAGGGTCCTTCTCCCATTTACGTACATTTCAACGAATACAATATCCCCTGTTTTAATTATTTTTTAAGTAACGGGTATAATAACCTCTTCGATTTCGCTCTCTGCATAGATTGCGAGTAGTAATTATGAATATTGACTGTTATTTATTATTTATTTTTTAAATATGTACATTCCTTCATACATACATATATATTATCTGCTTTGTTGTTGTGCAAAGAGTGCGAGTGTTGCAAGTGAATCTTAAGAGAGTAAGCAGTACTCAAAAGCTGTGAGAGCTGACAAGAGCAGAACATTTATTGCTCTCTTTCTCTCTGTCGATTGCTGAGTTAAAGAGAAAGGCATTTATATTAATTCAATTAGAATGCAGCTAAAGCTCTCTGATCTATAGACATGTATGAGTGTGCTATTAAAGTGAGGAATAAACGTCGCGAGTGAAATTTAGGTATAAATATGCCACACATTCCGGTGCAAGGCACAGTTCAATTAAGATCACAACAATGGCGGGAACACTTCCAGCGACCTTTGTCAAGGGCTTCCACAATGAGGATTTGGTGCGTCGCATGGAATACCGCAAGCTGGGCAGCACTGGTCTGAAAGTGTCTGTACTAGCGCTAGGTGGCGCCACTCTGAGCGCCCTCTATGACAAAAAGTACGACATTGAAGAAGGAATTAAGACCGTGCAAGAGGCAATTAAGTCGGGCATTAACTACATCGATACGGCGCCCTTCTACGGCCAGGGGGAGTCGGAGAGATTGCTGGGACAGGCGCTCAAGGATGTGCCCAGGGAGGCGTACTACATAGCCACCAAAGTGGGACGCTACGAGCTGGACTCCGATCACATGTTCGACTTTTCGGCCGCCAAGACGCGTCAGAGCGTGAAGAGGAGCTTGGATCTGCTGGGACTGTACCATGTGGATGTGTTGCAGGTGCACGATGTGGATGCGGCACCCAGCCTGGACATGGTGCTCAATGAGACAATTCCCGTGCTCGAGGAGTTTGTCAAGGCCGGCAGGGCGCGATTTATTGGCATCACTGGCTACGATGTGGAAGTGCTTAAGGATTGCGCCGAGTGCTCCAGGGGACGTGTCCACACGGTGCTCTCCTATGCCCGCTACACACTGCTCGACAACACGCTGTTGCGGCACATGAAAACCTTCAAGGAGCTGAACGTGGGCGTCATCTGTGCCGCTGCCCATGCCCTGGGTCTGCTCTCCAATGCCGGCCCACAAGCCTGGCATCCTGCCAGCAAGGAGCTGCTAGCACTGGGCCGCCAAGCCGCCGATATCTGCAAGAAGCGTAACGTGGAGCTGGGTAAATTGGCCATGTGTTACACCATGCAGCTGGAGGATGCTTCCACCTTCTTAATCGGCATACCCAATCGACACTTGCTGAAGCTCAACCTGTATGTGGTGTTCAACGGGCTGACTGAAGCCGAGCAGGAAGTGCTGCAATATCTGCGCGAAAAGTGAGTAAACCCGTTTTTGGGAATTGTGCAATTCGGATTTGGTGTTAGCATTGCGTCAGTGGCACTCGAACTTGGCCTATGCCAACCGGTTTACCGGTTTGATTTACTAAACTTAAACTCTTCATTACTATCATTTCAGTGTCTTCAAGCGATCCTATAGCTGGGGATCCACTCTGTCTACCCTTAAAGACTTTAAGTAGCTCAAAACCAAAGGATGTCAATAGGAAGAATGCGGAATTGATGCCATTTTAACAATATGATTTACAACATTTTTAACATGTAAAAAAAATATGTAAAAATAAATATTTGTATTTTAACCAAAGTAACCAAAAAAAAAAGTGGTTGTTTTTTATGGAGCCTATTAATTTCCAGGAAAGCACAGCAGATATGTCTATGACAGACAGTTTGAGCAAAAAGAAATTCATCTTTAAAAATAAAAAATCCAACCAGACAAAAAATAAATAAAGTTGTTCCAACTTTTACTCGATATTAGTTATAGGTATTAAAATCTATATTTTTTGAGGGGGGTGCATTATAAATCAAATCTGCCTACGATATATTTGTTGAGATCTATCAAGTTTTAGTAAACACACAAGCTAAAAACTTAATTTTTTGATCGACAATTATTCCGGTTAACAAAAAAATAGTGTGTAGAACGTAACATTCGAAAAGGTTCAATTTTCATATAATGGATGAAAGAAGCATATTTTGGAAGCAATAAGAGCTGATTTCCTATCCATAAATAGTTCTTACTTTTGTTATGTAAAGATTTCTTTTGTTTATGACAAATTCGAAAATTATTTCAGTTTTTCGTAACGTTCGCAACGAAACTTTGGCACGACTTTCTTTTTCGTGACTTTTGAATTTTATTTCAGACAATATTTTCGATTACCTTAATTTTGAATAATTTTGTTTTTTATGTATGTACATATATATTTTATTTGAATACCGTTTTTGAAGGTCACAATTGTTTTTATGTCTAGACACAATAATATTCGAGAATTTCAATATCATCTCGATTTCAGCTGCTAATTAGTTGAGATTATTGTACCTGCAAATCATAGTTCTATTAATAACAAAATAAACTTATTAAAAATGTAAATAATGTTAATCTATAAACAATCTTTATTGTTTATGCACTTACATAGCTTACACGTTAAAGTCCGATGCTGTTCAGGAATGTTCTTATTACCTTATCTTGAAAAAATATAGTTCCCATTTTTTACCTATTTCAAATCGGTAAAAAGAAGAGGCTTAACAAGAATCGATCGGTGTAAGATTACTATTTGAATTCTGGCAATTTCCAACTTAAACAAAACTAAACCAAAACACACGGCAAGAGTAAGATATCAAGATATCAAATATACGATTTCCCAATAAAACCCCATTTTCCCCTGAACCAGCCCTGTGATCGTGAATCTCTTTGCGCTTGAACAGCAACAACAACCGGGAGAGCACAATCAATTCCGCATGCAAACTTAATTAAGTGCTCTTCATATTTACAAACACTCGACACACACATTATCACAAATACACACACTCATCTGCTCTCTGATAATGAATGCAAAATGTTTGAGAATAACAAAGCAAATTGTAGAATTAGCTATCAGTCTTCCTTGTGCCCTCCACGTTGTGTGAACGAATTTCGTCAGAGTGCAAAATAAATATAAAATATAGTATAACTCTATTAATAAATATGTCTGGAAAATTACCAGCCACTTATGTGAAGGGTTTTCATAATGAGGAACAAGTGAAGCGCATGGAATACCGCAAGTTTGGCAAAACGGGTCTAGAAGTCTCCAAAATATCATTTGGCGGCGGTGCGCTCTGTGCTAACTACGGGTACATTTCGAAAGAGAGAATAAGAAGAGAGAAATGAAAGAGAACTATTTGTTATTGCAGCTTTGATCTCGATGAGGCCATTAAAACGGTGCATGAGGCTTTAAAAGCGGGCATTAATTACATTGATACAGCACCCTGGTATGGCCAGGGACGTTCGGAGGAGGTGCTCGGCCAAGCACTCAAAGATGTGCCCAGGGAATCCTACTACATAGCCACTAAGGTGGCACGCTATGAGCTGGACTACGAGCATATGTTTGATTTCAGTGCGCAGAAGACTCGCGAGAGTGTGGAGAAGAGTCTGCAACTGTTGGGCTTGGACTATGTGGATGTTATACAAATCCATGACATTGAATTCGCCCCGAGTTTGGACATTGTGCTCAACGAGACATTGCCAACGCTCGAGCAACTGGTTAAGGAGGGCAAGGCAAAGTACATTGGCTTATCCGCCTATCCCATATCCGTGCTGAAGGAATGCATTTCACGTGCCGCGGGCAGATTCGATGTAAGTATCAAAAAAATAAATTAAGTAAATTAAAAATTATAATAAAATATAGAGAAATTAAAATAGCTAGGAAAACTATAATATTCAAGAGTTCAGAGTAGAAAAACAAGTGGGAAAGGCTATAGTCGAGCTCCCGACTATAGGATACCCGTTACTTATTTTAATGAATTTTGAAATATTTTTATTGCATGCTTTTAGGCAGTTATATTCTTTAAAAACTTGAATTAGCCATTACCAACTTTCTATTTGTACGTTCTTGTTACGATTTAGTAGGGTGATAGGTAATAATAATAAGTAAAAAATTCCTAATATTTTGAAAACTGTGCGTGTGGTGGTTTTTGCGATTTACGGAGTCGGAAAGGGGTGTGGCAAACATTTAAAACAATCTTGAGTTGCGTGGGGCTTATAGAAGTCTGTATCCCAAATTTGGTAGCTCTAGCTCTTATGGAGGACGTGGCTATATCGTGGACGTGGCTATATCGACTCGGCTGTTGATGCTGATCAAGAATATATATATACTTTATTGGGTCAGAGATGCTTCCTTTTTCCTGTTATTTTTTATAATTAGGGAAAATATAGTTCATTTAATGTTAGGAAAGAGTTGATTTTTTTTCCTTAAATACTACTACTATTTTTAAACCTACATTTTTGTTTTAATGTGCGATTCCTTTTCAATAGTAACCAGTCATAATAGCTTTTGTTGTGCTAAAGTAACTTATGAAAAAAATGTATCTGAACGAATTCTATAAACTTTGAATTAAAGTGGAAATTAAATGATCTCTTAATTCATGTCCAACAAATTTTATATTTTCTGAAACTTGTCAAAAATATTTTTAATATCACAAAAAAGGGGAAATACCGAAGTTAACAAAAAAAAAAATAACAAATCGCGCAATTCTTTCTAATTAATAGGCTTCCTTTTTTAGTTCATAGTCTTAATCTTCTTGTTCGATTTTTTTGGTTTTCTTATATTCGTTTTCCAATTACACGACTTGCCCTTTTGTTTTCCCAATTTTGACTTCTCCAAGGGCGTCGGCAGCTTTTCAATGAGGGGGGCAGGGGCAAAATATTTTTTTCAAGTTTGAATGACTACTCTGGGTGAATTTCAGAAGCTAAATAGTGTAAAATTATGAATGTAGGGGGGCAACGGACCACCCCCCTGCCCCCGTCTGCCGACGCCCTTGGGCTTCTCTACATTTTAATTTTTTGTATCAGTTATAAGTTTCCTTAAACAGTTGAGAATATTATTGTGTCTATTTTCATTTTCAGACTGTGCTCGTTTATGCCCGCTACACGCTCACTGACAACACATTGCTGGACTATTTGGATTTCTTCAAGTCCCAGAATATGGGCGTTGTTTGTGCCGCTGCCCATGCTCTGGGCCTTCTGACCAACGCCGGTCCACCGGCCTGGCATCCGGCCAGCAACGAGCAAAAGGAACTGGCACGCCACGCCTCCAAGGTGTGCAAGGATCGGGATGTTGAGCTGGGCAAGCTGGCCATGTACTACACCAGCCAACTGAATGAGGTGTCCACGTTTCTGACTGGCATGCAGACCCGCCAATTGCTGGCAACGAATTTGGCTGCCGCTTACGACGGCCTCAATGCTAAGGAGCAGGAAGTGCTGCAGCATCTCAGAGAAAAGTGAGTGGCGGTCAACTTGTTGTAGTTGTAGTTTTAGTTGCACTTGCACTCGGAAGTTGACCGAAATTGTGCAACTCGGATACAATGTTACTATTGCGTCATATCCGACATCATTTGCCGACTGCGACTGAGATATCAACACGTTTTGAGTTCGAGTTCGAGTCCGAGCTCGGTCCATAAGTCTGTCCATTTAAGTGCATAGTCATTGTCAATCTTGGCCATCGGTGCAGTAGGCAGCCAGCGATTGTCTCTCTCTCTCTATCTCTATCTATCTGGCTCTCTTTCTACACTTTTATGTCTATCTCTAATTCAACAATTACCCGCAGATGTTTGACTTGTTTTAGTTTCATGTCTTAATCGAATTATGATATTATTTTTATCTTTGTGTATTTTTTTATTTTTAACCAAGCTAATTTTCTGTTTATTTTGCATCTTGATTTAACTTTTTCAGCGTCTTGACGAAGCCTTTTAATTGGGAGGGCTACGAACTGGAAAGATACTGGAGCGCACTAAAAAGCAAATAAATGGTGTGTGGTACATTTGAGTATAATCAAAAAGAAAATAATATTAAGTTCAAATAAATATGATTTTTATGATTTAATGCATATTATTGAAGAAATAGAGTAAATAAGTAATTCATAGACTGGAAAAAAATTTGACTTGTAAGAAAATAATAAAAAATGTTAACTTGATGTTTACTAGAATATATTAAAAAAAATACCTGAGGTTTTGATGAAGATCTGGAATTGATGACCTTTAAAATAACCTCTGCTGATATCAGTCTGTAATTTATAAATACCCATTTACTATGTGTGAGTTTTGATAAGGCTAATCAATAAACAATTCAAATAATAAAGCATTCGAGAAATTGCAAAATATTTATGAAAGGTTAGTTACAGATTAGAAAATAAAAATTGAAATATTGCACATCTGTGATACAACCCGAATCATAATTATTATCAAATAAACAGATGGCTCTTTAATTATGTGGCTTATATGGTTATGATCAACAACCAACAGATGCATATAAATCCACTATATTAAACTGACTAATTGACTGAGCTTATGAAATGCAGTTTTTATTTAGTTGTCCAAAAGATACGAAAAAAATGCGACTTCCACCTTTCGCTGCCATGGTCAGCAGCCTACCAGTCGGTTAATACACTAATTAAGCTCTAATTAACGCAATTTTTAATATGCTCGAAAACAAATCAAATAAAAACTGAAAAGAAATAAAAAACACAGCTACACGAGAGAACCGACGAAGCGAGCCGCGGTGTACAAAACGTGGAAGTTTAATAACATTTTGAATAATAAATAATCAGACAAACAACATCAACAACAAGCAACCGCAATGCAACAATTGCAACACCAGCAGCAATGCGAAATGAATGCACAACAAAAATCCACATGAAAAGCGGAAATGCTGTTGCCGATGAAGCCGCATTTTGTTTTCCTTAAACTGCGCTTTGCGTTTTTCGACTTGCAGCATGAAAAATATATGAAATACACACACGCAGACACACACACACATATGCATTTCTTTCATTTGCGAGTCTTATCAATGCATTGGCCACAGCTGATTGACCAGATTCTCAGTTGAGCATGCGCTCTCTGCTTTCCTCTCTTCCGCTCTTCGCTCACACGACTGCTGCCGATGGGTAAGTCGAGCTTTGCGACGGCTTCGTTTATATACGCTGCGCCGTCGCAGTCAAAGCGTCAGTTTTACTTTCAGCTTCGAGTCATTGGGACGTCTTTTGTGCTCCACGGCAATTCTTTAAATTGTGTTAAATAATTTAATAATAAATCAAGTGCAACATGTTGAAAATGCAAAGTATGCTTTTGCTTTTGTTGGGCTGCAACATGCTGCTAGCCGTCTACGCAACTGACAATAAGAAGCAGCAGCAGAATCAAGGTAGGTTAACGACACGCCATCAAGAAGACCCTAAGAACGTTGATTCATCCAAGGTGTGGAGAAATTTTCAATGACAAGCAAAGTCGAAGTTCTAGGCAGACCAAAACAAAAGGAACCGGTTTATACTAATGGCTGTAGCCGGCGTAGTTACCTAGAAAGAGTGAAAAGAGTTGTGCCTAAAGTTGTTTGAACTTTCGTGTTGTGGTTCCGGTAGTTAGAGATTAAAGTTTTTTATAAATTGTTGCTTTCTACACATAATATTTACAGCTAAAACGTTTAATTAAAATTGAAATTTTAGAAGAAAATTTATTTTATTTTGGAAATTTACATAATTTTTCATGATTTGAACTAAAATATATTTTTTAATCTACTCACTGAAGTTAAGACTTTTGGAAACAGTCTAGGAGCGGCACTACTCTCAAAAAAAAAAAATAATAATAATAAAAAAGAGGGCGATTTATGGTGAATTTTAGAAAAAAACAATTTTAAGGGGTATCCGCTATTTTTTTTTTTTTTAAGATTTTGAAATTTTTAATGCAAAATGAGCTTTTGCTTGGTTGCTTTGTGCATTTTGCTTTAAAAAATGTAAACTTCAACATTGAATTAAAATTTGTTCAATAAAATTCATCATAAATCTCCGTCTTTTTTACTATTATTTTTTTTTTTATTTATTTTTGTTTTGAGAGTAGTGCCGCTTCTAGACTGATACCAGACTTTTTCCCGAGTCGAAGGCCTAGGTTAGTACTCTTTAAATTGGTATTATGTTTGTATATTTCTATTAAACATAATTTTTTCAATATTATAAATAAAATAAGATTTTTTTATAATTCTTTTGCACAAGCATCAGTTAAAATCAAACTAAGGATTTATTAAGAAATTTATTAGAATGGTCAAAAAAAACAATTTAAAAATTACTACATTTATCATTGCAGAAATTTGGGAGCAAGACTTGTCGGACACCTTTAAAATCGAGGGTAGTGATCAGGGCATTCAAAAGGTCAATCTGAAGTGTGGCGCCAATTCGATGAATGTGATGCTGGAAACGGAAAAACCTTTCACGGGCGTCATGTACACTCGAGGCAGCTTCTATAAGCAAACGGCGCCGTGTTTCATGAAGCCCAATGAAAATCAGGGAACGCGCACGCTGGAGATGAACTTCCAATTGGATCAATGTCAGACACTAAAGGATGGTGAACTCTATTCAAATATTGTTGTCATTCAGAACGACCCAGAGCTTATAACGCCTGGAGACTCGGCTTTTTCGCTGGAATGTGATTTCCGTCAGCCACGCAACCTGGATGTGGAGGCCAGCATGCAAACCCGGGACAGGTAACCCATATTGCATATTGCGATAATCAAAATACTATATTCTTATGATCGAAACATAGAACTCCACAAAAGTTGCGCGGAGCACGCGGTGGAACCCGCCAGCGTCAATAGAACTTTACACTATGACTACCCATTAAGTTCTTCAACTTTACTCACTTCCAATAGCTGTACTTAAGGTACAAAATCAAACTGCAACTCTTTGACTCTGTACTGATCTAGAAACTAAACTCTTTGGGTAGTGCCTTACTAACAAACAAACAAACACAATAACACGAATCAAACACAAATCTTTAAACCACAAAACAATATGCATGCATAAATACATTTCACAGAGTGGCGACAAAATCTAAAATAACACTTACAAGTCCTGATCCCGCTGCACCAATGGACAATCTGCACAACTCGGTGTTTAGCAACAGTGATACTGTAGAATATATACCAAAGTTTTCCAAACCAAATGAAACCATAAGACTGGGCACAGTTGAGGAAGTGACCCTACCATTGGCCCACGAACGAGATGAACTCTAAATTTACACACACACACACACCTCAAACAAAAACAAAAGTAACTTATTATCATACTTAAAAAAACACTACAGGTGAGACAAACACACGCTTTTTGTATTATCATTTGTTGATTGTTAATGAAGTAGCAATTCTTTTAAATTAATTGATTTTGTTTTATTTTACATTCCCAGGAAAATTGTACAAAATGCAACGAAAGCGGCTTAAATACAACTGGCATGCACATTTTCATTTAAATGCTCTTTTTAATTTCTATATCCTGTGATATTTTTTAAGTTTGGTTTTAATAAAAAAAAGACGCAAAAATTTACGATTGGCATTTCAAGTTTCATTTTGCGCGCGAATTTCAGAGTGGCTTTAAATCAGCTGATTTGCAGCTTTTATTTATGCAATCTGGCAACGCAAGCTTTCAATAGTCTGGCATCCATTGGCAAGCCAAAATGTACAATTAAATTTGCAGTTTTTATTACAAACGAAAATAGCATTATCCAGCTAAGCATTGATCGAAAACCAGGTAAAGTGCATTATAAAAGGATTACAAATTAAATATTAGTTGGGAGCAGCAATTTTAATTATTTTGAAGTAAGTATACAAGCAGATTTCGCCAGCGTTGTTGATTTTCTTTTATCTGCGCATCAAATATTGCACAAAGAACGTCAATAATTTGTAAATTTAATTAAAAAACTTTGCTTGCTCAGGTTGAATGCATTAAAATGGACCATCGTGTATTTATAACTCTGCTGTTCGTGTTGAGCGGCACTCTAAATGTTTTAGTAATCAAGTGAGTAACAATTTGTTAATTGGCAAAAAGTGCATACAGAAATATGAGAGGAAAACGAGAATGCGATATATACAAACAAACACACATACAAATGTGCATTGCAGATGGATGAGCAATCAAACTGTGGATGGCAGCGATGGAAAACCTCATCGTTTTCAGCATCCAGTCGTCTTGACCATGCTCATGTTTCTGGGCGAATTCTTGAGCTTTGGAGTTTATAAAGTGGTGCACGCACTGATGTCGCGACGCGGCGTAAGTTTCAAAGCATCAAAAATATCACTTGTCAATATCTTATTATGGCTATTTTAGATGAGTGCAGAACAAGATCATATTTTGACTCGAGGCAGCGGTGAGTTCTTTCACCCTCTCAGCATGCTGCTGCCATCGTTTCTACGTGCGATTGCATCCGTTTTGCTGTTCACCGGCTTGTTTTTGACCTATGCGACCAGCTTTCAAATGATAAGAGGTACGTTTATCAGCACTCGCTGCTCACTGCTGTTATTTCTGACGACACAATCCCTTTGCCCATTTGCAGGCGTTGCTTTGATCTTTGTGGGCCTGTTTAGCACCATGTACTTGAACCACACATTGAGCTCCCGCCATTGGCTTGCCATATTCACCATGACTTGCGGCATCATCGACATACTGGCCTTGGATGTACAGCGCGTGGACTATGATTACCAAACGCTGCCGCATACAGATCATAACACCATCCTTACAGGCGATCTATTGGTCATAATGGCAGAAGTGCTACACGCCTTTCTGTATGTGTACGAGGAGAAGTATATCAAGACCTCGGATTTGGTGCCCATGCAGGCAGCTGGTTGGCAAGGCATCTTTGGCGTTGCCATCACTGCCTTGGCAGCGATTTGTCTTAACTTTGTGCCCAGTGTTGCACCGTTTAATGAGGGCTCGCGTGGTGTCTTTGATGATTTGACCGATCTGATTCCGGAGCTACGTGGTAACACAATGTTAATCGTTGCACTTGTCGGCTTTACATGCTCCTGTGCCATTTACAACTGTGTGGGCATGTCCATTACAAAGTTCTCGTCCAGCAGCAATCGTCTGCTCGCTGATGGAATACGCGTCTACTTCATCTGGGCATTTGTCATCTTTGCCGAGTGGGAAATCTTGAATTTAATTACAATTTTAGGCTTTTTCATACTGCAAACGGGCATCATCTTGTACAGACAGGCTATATTTGTGGAATGGTATCGTTCAACACTCGCTCGTTGGCAACGCATTCGTTACATGGACATGACTGCAGAGACTGGTCCCACGCCCAGCAGTCAGCCCGCTGATGTTATCTAGAGTGAAGACGACGTTGTTGACGAAGTTTGCATAGATTGTGATATGGGAGTAGGGCTGCTATAGATCTGTCCAGTTTTGGGATGAATCTCTGAAATATATACCTATCAGTTTAAATTAGCATACTAATAAATACTATCAAGACTTTATTATCACGAATGTGTGTGTTGTTGTTTTCTATTTAAGAATTTTTTGGTGTTTGGCGAGCAGCATTTCAAATGCAGTTTTTTTGTTTTCTTTCCCATAGGTGGTCTCGTCGGCAAAAAGTAAGACTTTAACTATACTAATAACCAGTGCGAGGGAAAGGAATAGCAAGCACGTACCGACATTAAAGCCCTAAAAAACGAACAAATATTCGGCAGCCGACGAGACCACTTTATACTTATTGCATCATGCGTCTGACCATCATCTGCATCTAGCATTGCTTGCAATTCGTTGTCTTTAAAGTTTAAACCTTTTTCTGTGGTTTTCCGCGCTCTTCATTCCTCAAATCAAAATCATCAACTTTAAATTTTTTGCGGACTCGTTGCACTGTGTTCGACCTAAAGGTGAATTTACACTAGTTGACAAGCTGGTCAATTTTATCTAAGTAGGCTTTGCTTTTTACCAGGTCAACGCACTTTTGCTTAGAGTTAACCACCATTTACACTAGAGTTGACAAGTTGACATCCAAATTTTCAGCCTACTGATATGAAATTGACCAGCTTGCCAACTAGTGTAAATGCACCTTAAAACCTCCACAAGCATTCGATGAGATTCCAACGCCGATTTTCTTCATATGAAACAACTAAATCAGCTGTGTCCGCATATCGCTATTTGTGGGTACGTAACCCGACATTTTCATGAGAGGAAAAAACCCGTTGTTGTGTGGAACTGGACAAACTGTGAAGTGAAAATTGTTGGCAGTGTCAAATGAAATTTGGGTTGCTTTGGAATTCGTACACCGGTACATGTTGTTACCGGTTTAATAGGCGCGTACTTCGTACCAATCAGCTTAAATTAGCATACAAATATATACTTTCAAGACTTTACCATCACAAACTTGTCATACTTATGTTTTATATTTGATAAATACTAATTTCAAAATTGAAAATTGTTATTTAAGCGTATGTACCGATAGGTTGTAATTTAATAAGATATCGATAATAGTATTATCGAAGATTTTAGCTATCGATATATTGCACAGCTGTAAGACCATCGATACATAACTATAAAGTTACTCTGCGGCCCTAGCTTAAATCGCGATCAGCTGTGTCCAAAATCACAACAACAACATATTTGTTATTCTTTTTGAATTTAAAATGTAAATAAAAACATAGAAAACACAAGCAATAAAATAGCTAACATAATATAAAGGATATCTTCACAAAGACGCTTACTCACACACTCAAAGGCTCAAGCAACAACATGCGCTTAAAAGAGCACCCGGACATTATTTTGGATACGATACCGAAGCTATATGAAAGTCATATCAAGGTGTTCATTACAAGCCTTTATGGTATGCAGGAGCAAGTGGAGCGGTTGCCAAAGCGCTTCTGCAAGATGTACACGACTCAATCCCTCGCAAATCAGCTTCTGATATACCTAAATCGACGTAAAGCCAACGTTTTTATGCAAGATTTTCATATAGTTGAGGAAGCTGAACCCTTTACGATTCGCCTTAACGATGGGAAACGCTTGGAGGTAATGCTCTGTGCTGGCAATGAGCTCGGAAACAGTCTTATGCTGTTAATTCGTAGGCCGAATGGCGGAAGACTACTCTACTACTATTCAGCTGTACAACAGGATGATCTCTGTCGGTTAGTGCGCAATACTAACTATCTGGAATGGATTGCACTGGGCACCGAGGTGCTCTTTTTAAATCTTCAGGCGGCCAATCAACCGTTTGTCCATGTAGACTTTGAAGAGGTCGCCGTAAAAATAGCGAAACACAGCAAAGATATTGGCAACGAAGTTGTGATCAAACTGCCTCTGTTTGGCTATGAGTATCTTGTTCACAGGCTTGCTCAAACTTTTGCTCTGCTTGGCCATATTAAATTGCTGGACAGCTTCTCGGATAACTATGCCTGCCTGACTCCAGACCTGTGTTATTTTAACCAACCTGATTACAAGACTATCGTCAAAGTGTGCAGTTCGGACAACTTTGATGGCGAAATATCTTATCCGTTATCCAAACTAATATGGTCTCCAGTCCCCAATCGTATTAATCTTATTCAGCTATGTAGCTTGCTCCGTCCGATTCACATAAATGGAATAGTTGGCTACCACGAAAAGGGCATTATGGAACCAGTGCCAATGTATCTAAAACGTTTCAAAAAAGGCTACTCCCCGAAATTAAAGGGAATTGAAATTCCAGTAACTCAGTTAACGCATGATAATGCACCTGCTGGACATTCCAACACCCAAGTGGAACAGGTATCCCCTGCCAAAAGTCAGAAGGATGAAACTACTTCTCGTAGGGATCCCTATGTATTTAATAAACCAAAAAAGCTTGCCTTTGTAGATCACGACGATGATGAAGATTAGCTAAGAATACAAGAACTCAATATTTAAATTAAGTGAAAATAATTTAAGCTAAAAATAGTTTTCAAATAAATGAAAATAATTTATATTAATAAAAAAATTAATGTCAAGAACGATGGAATTTTCGTTTGTGAAATGAACTGTAACCACCTACAATGTTTTCGGATTAGTAAGATAATTGAGTTAAGAAAAAATAATTTAAGTTAAAAATATTTTTCAAATAAATGAAAATAATTGATGTTAATATATGTATGTAAAATATATAAGGTCTTAAAAAAAAACCAAAAAGAAAAAAATGAATGTCAAGAGCGATGGAATTACCTACAATATTTTCGAATTAGTAAGATGAAATATACCACTCTTAAAGCATCTAATAATGCTTTAATAAACCAAAGGCTTTTAATTTGTTTATAGTTTATTCATTTCTATTTGTCATATTTGTTACATATTTTTACAATTGTATGTTTTTCGATGCTTTCGATTAGTTATGCCGCTGAGTAAAATCAAACAAAAAATGCAAACTTTGTACGGAACTAAATATAGTGGTTGTCTATAGAGCAAAAACATTCTAAATATTTTTAAACGTAAACACTTAATAATATCATGGATTTTAATAATCTTATTGTCATTGGAGTAAAGTTTCATTCAATCGACTGAACTAATTTGTAGCCTGTGTTGATATGTATCTAAACATACATATGTGAAAGGTATTTAATATTATTGGCTTTATATATGAACTATGGCGTGCTTTTAGCTTATTAAATTGAAAGACGACAGCTTTAACAGTAACAACAATAGCATTAACGCATACATATACATTTAACATTCAGAGAGTAATCGTAAAGAAGCTCTTGGTTTATCTCACGGTGAATTTACTAGCAAGATGATGTATTCCTCACAGCTATACCCTTTTTCGGTTAGATACTTTCATACAGTCTACCACATCTCATCTCACCACAGTAGGAATGCGCCACCTTGCTTGTAATTCCAACATGGTTTAGCTATTTAAACCATTTACTTTTTCTGGACGCCCAGCAAGCCTTCGGCCACGCCCAAATAGTAGACAGTTTGGGCAATACCAAACAGTGGCGCAATCACAATCATTCGGCAGAGACCGCCCTTGAAGAATGCTGTGGGTCCCTCGTGCCTCAGAGTTTTACTGTACGCGAAAGAAAGTTGAACATGAACGGGTATCTTGAGCGGGTATCTTTGTAAATCTCTTACGTAATGCAATCGGTAATTCCTTTGAACTCCTTTTCACCATCGGCTTTCTTGAGAGCCTGCAACCGTGTTTTAATCACGTCTAAGGGATTGACCGCAAGAGCAGCTGTGGAGCCTGCCGCCAAACCAGCCAGGAAGGAACACCTAAAGTAAATATAAATATCGTTTAAAGCAGGCATATAAAAAGACTGCAATTGTCTTACCAGAATACCGCCTCGCCAGAACCATCATTACGTCGTGGACCCAGTTCATTGAGCGTGGCAAAAAGCGGAAAGTAAATGACGGAAAAGGAAACATCACGCAGCCCAGTAGCGCCAAGGCCTTTGTATAAGCCAAAGATGCCCTTTTCCCTAATCAGCTGCATGGTCAATTGTGTCGCCGACACCTTTTCAACTGGTTTGCCAGCCAATTTCGCTGCAGCGGCCACACGACCAGCATCCTGCATCTGAATCTTCAGCAACTCCATTGGTGTGGTCACAATTATTTGGAATGCACCGGCCAAACCACCAGCTATCATTTGGCTGCTTATTGGCAGTTTGCCATCCTTAGTGGTGAGCTTGTGTCGGAAGAAATCGTTGGCGGTCAGCTTAATTGCCTTCTCTGGGGTAATCAGCAAGATGTTTACGGCCGAACCGCGATACATCCCAAAATATCCCTCCGCCTTGTACGTCTTGCGAAAGCAATCGAGCCTGCAGAAATATTCAAACATTGTTAATCTTGGGTAGCAATAGCCTTAAATGCTTTTATACTTACATGCTGCTGTACATTCGCTCGCCATTTGGACCGATTTGCTGATTCTGCAGGCGAGTCTTGACCAAATCCAATGGAAATACACATGTTACTCCAATCACACCTGCAATGCCGCCGTTTATGATTTTGGGCAGCAATCTGTAGAATCGAAATTTTACGAAATTTAAGCAGTGAGTAACGAAATTTATTGGCTAATTGACAAGTATTTGCACTGCGTTAACCTTTACATTCTCTTGCATGTGTAACAGCAACAAAAAAAAATCAACATTGACATTGATAAGATCAGCAATGATGCTTCTTGCAACTATCGCTTCACTTTGTACATCGATTAGAAAGCTTTCGGTGCTGTCATTTCAGCTATTTTGTAACTACATAGTTTTAATTGCAAAAGCTAGAAATTTTCTTGATAAGCTATAAACTAGAACTCTAGCAATTTAAAAATAAAATTAAAGTAACCAATGAAAGCATAAAGTATTCAAATATTTTTGTTGCGTATATAGAATAAAACTAAAAAGTATTTTAATTGCTAGCCCAAAAATGGAATTTATTTTTTTTTTCATTCCTTGGAATTCTGTCATCACTGATTGCTACATTTAAAAGAGTGGGACACTTTTGTTTTCCTTTCTCTTTCAACGAATATGAAAAATAATTGGTGACTTGCCAGCATTATATATGTACATAAAATGCAATCTCTCAACTTTATGTGTGTATTATATGGATAAGACGCTATTTTTGGTTGGCATGCTCCACAGCGAATCAAAAACAATCGCATTTTAGATAAAAGCTAATACAAAATTCTTGATATGCTCAAAATTTGCCAAATTATAACACTTGATTTGATAGAAAGCGAGAGAAAATACAAGGGCGTCGACTTTTCATTCAGTCTGAAAAACAACAAAATATAAATATGTTCTTATGTGTACATACATAATACATACGAGTACTATATCAGCAGACAGATTTGTGTATGTACATATGTAAGTACATATTTGTTAAGAATTGCAATGGGCGCATTTCATTTATTAACATTTACGTTAGAAATTATTTTATGTGCTCTAATTATTTGCTATTTATTGATAACTTACGCGAACTGTTGTTGCTTCGGTTGCTGTAGCGGATGATTGGAATCTAATTGTGGTGAAGTTTCAACTGCTGACATGGTTCTTGAATAAAAGATATTTTGAATTTTATTAAAATTAAATTCTCATAAGCCATCAAAAATGTGTATAAATCCGAAATATTCATGGAATAAACATATTTATTTATAATTTTAAAGAATAATTAACAGAGATATTTGAGAAAGGGTTTAACAAACTCGATTTCTAACAGATTATATAAGTATGTAAGCATATGAAAACCTATTATACATAAGTATTATAAGTACATACATACGCGTCCACGAGTGTACAATTTTTTGCTTATAAAATTAACTCATTAACGATAAGTGTATATTTTCAGATATACATGTATGTTAATTAATGAGCAGTTCGTAGCTTTCTTAAAAATATCCAATTAAATTAGAGATAAGAGAGTTTCTGCTATATAGCGTGTCTTCAAGGTTTATTGATCCGAATTGATAACGACTTTGGGTTCTTTAAAGACAAGTACGAATATTAAATGGGAACAACTGCATACATATGTACATATGTAAGTATGGGCATTTAAAAGCGATTTCAAAGTAAAGAATATATGCATATTTTATTAGCACAATAGCACAGAAGTGTTAATTATTAGAGAAGAACATTACTATGAATTCAATAAAACCTAAATTTAATGGCAGTATACAGTGTTGACTTTTTGTATACCAATTATTTTGTCACACAAATTTAAATACATAGGTAGAATTACATACATATATGGGAAATATTTAATTATTATTATTTATTTGTTTCAATATCATACTAAAGCGACCACTTTATCAATATCCAGTCGCATTTAATTAACTAGAAGATAGAATTTACTGCCAATTTAAAAACAACTCTCAGTATATACAGTAGCCGACAAAGAAAACCGGTAACCACGAAAGAGCGGTTTTTGGCGTTTCTTTTTAAACAGTTTATTCAACCATAGGAAAAACGTACGAGGCCTAAGAAACCGTTTGAATGATACAAAACTTTCCTTAACCCGTTTAAATTTTTGTAAAAGTCTACCTTCTAACAAAAAATGTTTGGATTTAAAAATTATTTAAACAATTCTAATTGTGATTGGAAAAAAATTTTAAAAAATCTCTTCGCTAGTATTTTTTATATTTTTTTTTTATAATGGCAAAAAAAGGCACTTTTTGTATGAAAATGAAGAAAAAGTTTTTCCTATGATCGAATAAATAAACACTTTTAAAAAAACTCCAAAATCTGCTATTTGTCCGCTACTGTACATATGGGCATTTCCACAGAAAGGTCACGGGAAAAAGTAAAATTTTAAAAATATTTTGAATTTGTTCAAAAATGTTAAGGTTTTTTTTAGAAGAAATAGGGGGAGAGTTTGGGAATAATTTTTTTTTTTTTTTTTTTTTAATTGGTTGTAGGGGGGTGAAATTTTTTTAAAAAAATGGTTTATTAAATTGGTGTGAATAAAAGAGGGGGAAAAAATATAATGGGGGGGGGGGGTTGGGGGTTTTTTAAAAATTTTTTTTTTTTTTTGGGGGGGGGTTTGATTTATAAGCCAATCATATAATAATTTTATAGGAATGAATTAATGTATATTTCTGTAAGAGTATTTAATCATCGTTCTTTTTTGATTTTATTATCTTTGACGCCAGAAAATGGTGAACATAAAGATATGAGACACAAACAGCGGCCCATAGAGGGCCAAAAAAAACAGTTTTGTTCAATGTCACCAAGAAAAGTTGTTATAGCATTATAAAGTGATTTAGATTATGTTTATATCTATATCAATACAGTATGTATGCCACAACTGCATATACATACATGCATACTTGTTTGAATGTGTGTGTGTGTTTAAATTGTTGTTATCAACTCGTTTCGCATTATCGATTACTGTTGCTGCCTGAAAAGTCCAAGCCGAATGACTTAAGTGCGACATTATTGAGAGTTTTGTTGTTTACTTTTATGTACAAACTTAGACTGGAACAGGTTGTAAAGGCAATAAGCGTTTTTATAATGAATATACTGGCTATCAGGATAGCAAATTTTAGCTAAAAGTTGTTTCATTTTGGATATATGTACTTATTATTATATCATAAGCCAGCTGATACAGATACCTCGTAAATTAAATTGATTGACGCAACCTTTAGCTTAACGAATGTGTGTACATATGTATGCATATTTTGTCTGCATATGTGTGTGTGTGTATGTGTGTGTATATTAATATGTTTAAATAAATTGGCGTGTGTGCCGTCAACGTAGCTGAAATTGATGAAAACAACGGTACAACTTACATTTTTAATTTGTTCCGTAGTGTGAATTGACTTGTTTACTTAACACCTAATAATTGTGTTTAATTTACAACTATTTTAAAATGTTTAAAGCTATATTTTACGAAATATATAAATTGGTTTTCGACCGATTTTCCGCGCGTCGTCGTCGTTAGCTTCAACGAAAGCTTAAAACACGATTGTTCTTCCCACAATGGGACTCTCTCTCACTGCGAGCTGCCGGCGGGTAACTGTATAATTAAGTTCTTATTTTAACCAGCATAAGCACAAAATGCGAAAAAGCTTTGAAAAAAAAATAAGAAACAATCAACAAATGAGCAGAAAGCTCTGTAAAACCGATATATCGATTACCAGAGTCGGGCAGCGATAATAGTCACTCAACACTGGTCGGGCAGACAACAAAAGCATTTTACAGCACTTGGAATTCTTTTGACCAGTTTTTCGTTCCATAGGCACGGCCACAACAATAATAATATTGATATTTTCGGAAAAGATTAAAAGTTAAAGAGGTCTTAAAATGAGTACGGCACGTTTTGCGCGTTCCGGACGCGTTCGAATCTGTATACTGATGAGCATGTTTATTGTGCTCATAATGATGATAGTCATTTACCACATGTCCCAGCAACAACTGGACGAGACTCGAGCCTTTCGCTTACGCTGCGAACAAAATCAGGAGGGCCTAAACTTACAGTTGCAATGTAAGCTCCTATTCCTATAATTAAGCATCTTTATTATATGTTAATCGCCCTTTACAGCGCTCACTGACGACAAACTATCGGCTGAGAAAAAAGTGGAAGTGTTGCACGGCGAAAAGCAGCGCATACAAGAAGACAACGAAAAGCAACAGGCAGAGGAGCGGGCATTGAAGAAGAAATATGATGAGCAAGTTGGCAAATACAAGGTGCTCGATGCCAAACACAATGACCTGCAGGCTGAGTATGCCAAGAACAAGAAGCAACATCTGGAAGACAGGAATTCGCTATTATTGCAGGTGCAACAGTTGCAGCAGGATAAAAAACAACATGACACCACTGATTGGAAGGTGCGTTTACTACTCCAATATCATGATGAAATTATAACAAGGTGATGTATTCGTTTGACGTGCTCGCTTTTTCGGGGCGACGACTCTCGGTACAAAATTAGTGAAATATGTCGCTCAAACACGAGTCGTTTGGTTTGTGTTCCCAGAGATATAAAGAAGTGATAAATGTGGATAAATGCAACAGAAACAATAAGACAAACACTCCATTGCTTTTTATTTGGATTTTATAGTAAAGAGTATAGAAAACCAAAAAAAAAACAAGTTTTCTATGAGAGGTGATAGCAATATCGTCGCCCCGAGAGAGAGCGAATACATCACCTTGTTATAGTTTCATCATGTCCAAGATCCTTACAGCTACTTAATTTACTTGCTATTTTTATTTATTGGCTTTCAGATAAAGTACGAGACGTTGCTCCGGGAATCGGAGCATAAGACGCACAACTTAGAGACTGCGCTGAATGACTTCAGGGCCCACTGCAATTACATGCCACAGGCTCAACAGCTTAATAAGCCATCCGATTTACTGACGCCCGACACAACGCCAGCGCGTCGTTCTAGTCCCGCCCAGCTGGCGCACAGCATCGAAAAGCCACGCAACGATAAGTCATTCAACGAACAAGTGCAAGTGAGTCAAGGGCTGTACAAAATTGGCGTTGCCAAGACGAGCCAACCAACTAACGCAACAACTAATCCTCATGGTGGCGGTGTGGAGCAGCATATGGAACTGCAAGCGCAGCCTGTGACGCAGTCTCAGTCTCACAGTCTCATACTACATTCTGTTGAAAATTTTCAGATGGTGCAAAAGTCTCTTAAAACGTTAGCGGATGAAACTGATAAGCAACAGCAGCAGGAGCAACCTATCGAAGCCGCCGCCGTTGCCCTGGCTTCGCCTCTAAGCGCACCACGCAAGTCCAGCTCAAGTACGGCCAACGTAGAGCCCGCACCGAATGCTTCAGTAGCATCCAAGATTGCCAGCAGCAGCAGCACTGGTCAACCTCCATTGGCCATACCGCCAGCCAAGCCATCAGCTGAAGTGAAAATGGAACGTAAGCTGCCCGAGAATGTAGCGCCCATTCCCGACAATTTCGACGGAAAAGGCGAGCTACCAGCCGATGCAGATACGGCTGCCGAGGAGCTGCCTAAGAACGAAAACAACAATCGGTATGCCAATGTGGTGAACGATTTAGAGTCGAACAAGAACCAAGGAGTACTTGATTCTGGCGCCCATGAGGTAAAGGATGCTTTAAATGACCAGAATTTCAATTTGCCCGCCGCAAACTCGAACTTATTCGATGCTGAGCTCGGAGCGGTTCATGCAGCTGAAGCAGACACTAAACTGGCCGCCGATGCAGCCGCAGTTGGTGGTGGTGGTGGAGACGATGATGACGACGTTATGCTTGGAGATATGGCTATCAAACAGCATATGCTCGAGGGAGACAATTTGAATAATGAAATTGCTGCTGATCAGGGCAAGGAATTTGCCGATGCAGTGCATCTAGAAGATAACATGGACGAAGATCAAGATGGTAATTAATTGTCTTACCGTATACCTTATGTGACTATTAAAATATTTACAATTTTAGAGGATGACTATAACGTGCCGGCTCGAAAACCGGGTGCCGATGCAGCCGTTAGAAATTAAAGGATTCAACCTATATGCAATAATCCATTTTACACGTTAGTATTTTATCACGGCATCTCTCCTGGCACACTTGGTTAGCTCTATTAGACAACAAGAAAGAAAAAAAATCCAGCCACTTTAATTTATAAGGCCCAAGCATCAAATTTTAATTAGTATAATTTTTATACAAATTCTGCATCATGTAATGAAAACTGAAATATTTGTAAAAACAGAAATTGTTCAGCAATCTTTAAAGCCAACTGCAATATTTAACGGAAATCACTTAATATTAATTGTATACAAATTTACTCGAGACTTAAGTTTTCGTTCGTAATGGAATTTATGGCAGTTAGAAATCGTTTTCACATTTAATGAAATACGTACATTAATTATTATGTATAACTATTAATAATAATATTTATTGTTAAATAAATATTTATTCTGAGCTGCGAGTTAAATACACTGAATTATATTTATAGGCATTTTGTTTATTTAAGAATTGCAGTTGGCTTTTAAAAGTTCAGCTTTTCATGGTTATCACATTTCTTGAACTTTGTAAGTATATACTTTGTTTTCTGTGATAAAAACTTGCTAAGCTGCATTTTTTCGTTGCTTTAAACAATAGTGTTTATACTCATTTATATATTTACGTACAAGTATGCGATAAGTGAACACCCTGCGCTAGTTATTTAATTAGATCATAAGAAAATATTGGATCGAACAAAACGTGTCTAGTACACGAAAACTTTATTTGAAATATAATAAAATGAATTGCATAAATGTTAATTATAATATGTTTATGTTATATAACTTAATGGTTGTGTTAAATGCGATAATTATATTATTCGTCGCTCAAGCGAAACTTAAACAAAAAATTCTTTTACATAAACTGGATGAAGACGAAACAATGAAAAAAGATCAATATTAAATTTAAACGAAATGATAAAAAATTTACTGCGTGTGCGCCGCAATCCATGGATGTAATATAACCTGATCCAGTGGCAGTCGATGTTGAGGATTCAAAACCAACAGCTTGGATATCAAATGAGCCGCAGCCTTCGAGACGTGTTCCGGCAGCTTGTAGTCAACTTTCAGTATCTTTTTGTATGTCTCCTCATAGTTTTTCGAATAGAACGGTGCATGGCCCACCAACAGTTCAAAGCATAGGACACCCAAGCTCCATAGATCAACATTCTTGGTATGTGGCTTGTTTAGCACCATTTCAGGTGGTAAATAATCAACGGTGCCGCACAGTGTCATACGCATCGAATTTGGCTCATGTACAGACCAACCGAAATCGGCAATTTTAAGAACACCTTTGTGCCCCAACAGCAGATTCTCCGGCTTAATATCCCGATGTATGATATCCCGTTCGTGTAAATAAAGGAGAGCTGAGCAAAGGGACTTAATATACGTGGCCGACTGGCGATCATCGAAACGTTTCAACGGCTGTGCTTGCAGTGCACTAAAGAGGGTTCCTTGTGGCGCATACTCCAGAATCAAATAGATGCGGGCATCGTCATGAAAGTAGGCGTATAGACGCAAGATATGTGGATGACGTAGATGTGATTGAATCTCAATCTCTCGACGCACTTGATGCTCCACATTTGTCTCGCCAATTTGACGCTTGAACAGAACTTTCAGTGCCACGACAAATTGGGATTCCTTTTCGCGTGCCAAATACACGTTGCCAAATTTACCACGGCCCAGTTGGCGACCAATATCAAAATTGCTCAACGCCCATGTCTTCTTGGGCTTTGTCGTAGCTGTTTCTGTAAATGGGCGTCTTTCAGTCGATACTCTTAATAAAGTTCAAATTAACAGTATTTAGCACAACCCTTACCAGTATTTTCCTTATCAGTGCTGTTGTCTTTTTCAGGCTTGGTCACAGCAGTCTCGGGCTTTGCAGCAGGAGCAGAAGTGCCTGCTGTTGGCATCTGTTGTCCTCCTGGCATAGTTTTTGTTGCTGTTAATTGAGCGGCTGTTTTGCTGCTGCCTGGCGCAGGCGCGACATTCTCAATTGTTTGCTATATGTGTTTAGAAAATGTGTAACAAAAATATCAAATTGTATGCCTTGAATCACAAACCTTCTTGGTTAACATTTGCTTATTATGCATAGCAATTGCAGAGACTGCAGCGGAAGTGCCAAGGCCTGGCTTGGCCATTGGATTGTCCTTAGCTCGCAGCACATTGTTTGGTTTGTGTGACATGTTTTGCACACTTAATTTGAATTTTATTTCAATTTGGGAACTTGTAAGTCACTTAATTGGCAAAAACTTCTAGGCTAGATTCCTGTGACCTGTGTGAAAATAAAATGCCGTTCGTTTGAATTGTGAAGCGCGTGTGCGCGTCGCCAGTTGAATGACGATTACATATCGATAAGCTATTGACCGAACGGCAATTCTGCTGTTCAAATAATCGTGACAAAAAAAAATTCAATTGCAACATAGAAAATTTCATGAATTAATAACATACGAAATAATAATAATATTATCTAATTTCTACAATTCATGTTATATTTTGAATGTCACAGTTTTTGCCCAAGTACTTGTCAACAGTCACGGGTACGTGTATATCAATCATGTTGTTGCAGCAACGTGACTGTCAATCTGTGTAGAGCAAGAAAATGGCGTAAATGTCGGAAAATCGTTTTAGAAAATTTTAGATAACTGAACAACAAACAATCGTAAAGTGTAAACTATAGTGACAAATAACATGTTTCCCGGTGGCAATGCTAATGCCGATCTAGGCTATAATAAACACAATCAATATATGGCGCAACCACCACATTTTCTGGCAGTCCCAAATCCAGGGACTGTTCCGGTTCCAGGAGTTGGAAATGCTGCGATAAGAACAGCTGCTCCCGTCATGCCACTCAACATGCAGGGCGGCATTGACTGGGCGCAGTTGGCCCAGCAGTGGATACACATGCGGGACGCGACGCCAGCAGCGCCTCTTGCTAATTTTAGCATGAACATGCCGATTGCACCTCCTCCGCCGATCATCGGCAATGCACCGGAATACCAACAAAATCGACCCGAATTACGACAGCAGCCACTCTCAACCAAAATTCAACCGATATACGAGGAGCATGGCGAAGCGGAAATGGACATGGATATGGATGAAGAGGAAAATGAAAATAGTGAAAGAGCACATCATGATATCAATAAACCTGTGCCCCCTCCTCCACCCGTTGCCACGCAATCCCAATGGACAGACAGCGGCGCCAACGAAGCGTCTATTACCAGTTGCAGCCCACGATGCGGGTGAGTGACTTTAAAGTTTTGATTGACTAGTGACATTATTGATTTCAATTAATTTGTTTGATTATCATACCTTAGCCGTTTCTGGCACTCAGCCGTGGAGCAGTTGGCCATTGCGCTCCAATCCAACGGCACATATTCCGTCGCTGTTAAAGCTTAACGTTTGCAATCCCAATGAATCGCAGCAACTACTGCAGCCATTACAGCAACCCCAAACCCAACAGAATAATAACAGTGCCGTCAATGTAGCCAGCAGTGAAATTGATGCAAATAAACGTAAAATGTTACCAGCTTGGATACGGTAAAGTCAAAATGAAAGTCATAGGAACGATCAGCATATAATTGAATATAATTTGTGTGTTTACAGGGAAGGCCTAGAAAAAATGGAGCGCGAAAAACAACGTCAGCTGCGTGCGACAACAGCCGACAACGCCGGAAAACGAGTCTTTAGCTATCAATGTTAAGCAAGTATCAAGCAAAACACTAACAACACCTGTTAATCTCTTGAACATTTCGAATGTGGTAAGTAGAGTGCGTTCCTGGCTGCATATCACTAAATTTTTGTCTTGTGCAAGTGCCAAGTGCAACATATTATTTGAATTGGTTGCCCAATAATGCACACAAAATATGCATACCAGATTAAAGTGTGTACATATGTTATGTAGAGAACGTCTAGCAATTAACATGAACTTGAAATTCAGGCAAGCGACAGCGAAGATTCAATTGCTGCTCCTGAGCTCGAGGAAGCAACTCATGCGACCATGGCGAACATGGCACAGCTAATAGGTAATGATGTATTAAGTAAGACCATTGGCAGTGATGAGGAACCGGATACCGTGGAGGACAAACGACAGCAGGGATTGCAACATCAAGATGCAGTCGATCTACACAAATCAACAGTTGCAAGATCAGACAATGCTGAAGCTGAAGCAATAAGTGGTAAAAACTACGAAGAAAGACTTGCAGATTTGGTAGGCATCACAGTTTTTACACAATGTGCGTTTATCCAGAGAATGAAACCGAAAGCCTATAATGTTTACTGCCTTTTGAATTCATTTCGTTCTTATCACATAAATGTAATTAGAATTTATTTTAAACATACAGTAGCTGACAAAGAAAATCGGACACCATAAAAGAGCGGTTTTTGGAGTTACTTTTTTAAGTATTTATTTATTCGACCATAGGAAAAACCTTCGAGGCCTAGGGACCGTTTGAATGATACAACCCATTAGGTACCCAATCAAATTTTCGTAAAATTTTTGTAAAAGTCTACTTTCGAAACTTTTTTCCTCGGGGTCAAACAAAAAGTATCTGGAATGCAAAACAATTCTTCAAACAATTCTAATAGTGACTATCAAAAATCTCTTCACTAGTATTTTTATAATTTTTTGAAAACTTCCAAAAATCTACTTTTTGTATGAAAACGATAAAAAAGTGGTTTTTTTGCAGCTTAAAAAAATTAAAAATAATACTAGCGAAGAGATTTTTGACAGTCACTATTAGAATTGTTTGAATTGTTTAGAATAAAAGTTTAAAAAATAGGCTTTTACAAAAATTTCAAAATTTCAATAGGTACTTAATGGGTTAAGAAAATTTTTGTATCATTCAAACGGTCCCTAGGCCTCACACGATTTTCCTATGGACGAATAAATAAACACTAAAAAAAACTTCAAAAAACCGCTCTTTTATGGTGTCCGGCTTATACTTACATATATCTAAAATAAGCTTTGTTAACTGATTATTAAATAGACAGTTAATGGTAATTGGTTTCATTGCCTGGCGCCACTTTGTTATTGACAGGCAATAAAAATAGCCCAACCAATCTATCAAAAACCAATCTATAGATGCTTGTTGTGCGTCGCACATTAACCGAAATACTGCTGGAAACGACCAATGAAGAGATTGCAGCTATTGCTACTGAAACAGTCAAAGCGCATCGCGCTAAAGGTACATTTTACAACAATTTAGAACAGTAAGCTTATCGCAAAACAATCTTTTCCAGTGAAAAAATTTAGTGTGTATCCGTGTAAGTACGAGTATGTGTGATATAAAGCTCAAGTATATTAAGTAAAACTTAATCCGACGACCTTAACGTTTGGAATTGTTCACACAAAGGAAGTCCTTTTGGCTACAATGAGCTTTCTAATTAGTTTAAAAACAAAAAACAAATACTCTATAATTTTTGTCATTGCTTATACTTGAAACAAAACACTGAAATCACCTGCTGAATTTAATTATATAATCGTAATATATATATATATATGTGTATGAAAATCAAAAGCGTCATCAGCCCAAGTGATTCGCAAAAGCGCCTTGTCCTCCATTACCGGCAACTTGGGTAAGTAACAAATTCCAAATTATCTCGTAAGTTCTTGTACACTTTTGTTTAATAGGTAGTCTGAGTTTTGCTTACACCTATTGTTACCCCTGTTATAAGTATTGTATCCACATTTCGTATGCTGTGAACGGGATTGGTTAACAAAGCATATTCTCGCTTTCTTGTGTAAATTTTGACTTGATCTTTCAACGTTTCTCAGTAATTTAAACAATTTAAAGTAAACCACTATTTGGCCACGCCATTTATGGAGTAACATTTTGGCAGCCCTCATTTTCCCCTCTTCTCTGTCTTTATTAAACTCTTTACTTAACTGAAAATGAAATACAAAACTATCCCCCAATCAAAAAAATCATGCGCCTTTTTCAAACTACGCCTGGCAGCAACAACTAGCACTTGATTGATTTGAATTATAGGTTTAGCTGCCTATGGCGATTCTTCAAGCGACAGCGAAGAGGACGACAACACCGATGATAACGATGGTGGTCAAGTCGAAACAAATTTTGACTCAACTACCAAGGAAACGGACAAAAGCACCGAGCTTACAGCGGACGAACTCAAGGTTAGTACAAATAAATCTTAATGTAAATAAAAGTATAAATATAATAGAGGTCTGCATGAATTCACTTAAAATTGGAGTTCAAATGAATTAATTCGAACGATGTCGAATTGAGTGTGAGTGACATTGAGTTCGAAAATGACAGTTTCTTGTTAAAATGAGTGCGAATGAAGAAATGCGCTATGTGAAAATAATGAATTTGAAATGAATTAATAAGAAATTTTAATTGTCTGGATTGGTGGAATAAACAGAAAAGTATTTTTCGCTCATTGCACAAAACAAGCTGCATATAAATAATTTGTATTAATAATGCTTCTGCATTGTTTTATTGCCATCAATAAAATGTTTGATTCGGATTCAAACTTAGATTTAAAACTCTTATTAATAGCAAGAATTAGATTTACATTTTATAAATAGTTTTTATACAAAGCTGTATATTGCTCTTCATTGTTTTCCTTCTTGTATTCATTACGCACATAAAAGCAACAACAGAAAATATGCATGCCAAAAAGAAAATACCAAAAATTAAATCGAGATTCGAAACCAACTCGAATTAACTCAAAGCAAAGTAGCTATTTCACTCATTCACTTCGTGTTACTCAGTATGAACGTTCTGCAACTGAGTTTGACTCGCAACTCAATCAAAATCGTTCGATTTGCCACTCGACTTCTTTCAATTCAAAAATTTCAAAAATGAATGCTTCGAACTTCGTTTGAGCGCATTCATGCAGACCTATACAAAAAAAATATATATAAATAACAAAGAATTTTAAATAAAAATATAAATAAACAATATAATATGAAAATATTATAATTAATAAACATTTCATTTTTTCATTTATAGGCTCGGATACGCAAAAGCAAGCGATCCTTTGAGAAGGTCATTGACGACATTGAGGAGCGTGTGTCGCTGCAGGAACAGATGGATGAGCAAAAGTTGCAGCACCATCGCAAGCTAGAGCTTGAGCAAGCTAAGGCTGCCAATGAGCAGCGACGTTCAGTTTCTGGCGCCGAGTCGAGCTTAGATGATATCGCCACAGCAACGACGTCAGCTGCTTCACATGAAAAGTCACAGCAGTTTAATGGTCGGTTCAACTTTGAGCCTTTTTAAATATCATATGCTAAAGAATTATTTTAAATCAATTTCCAGGCAAACGCCTCAGTCGCAAAGAGAGAACTACACGCTTTAGCGACAACAAGGACGGCAAACAGTCTCAGAGCTATGTGAGCCAAGTGACAGCAGTTGCGGCTGCGCAGAGCAACCTGATGCCCCAGAAGCTCAAGCCTGTGCCCAATCCAGCTACCCATTTGCTGCAAATGCCCGAGTCCATGACCACCGTGCTAAATGCTGCAGACAAGGCGCTTGACAAAGCACGGAAGACATCAAAGAAGGCCAAGACCAGACGTCGACAGTCATCCTCATCGTCGTCCTCCAGTAGCAGTGGTGATAGCAGGAGCACTAGCTCAAGCAGCGACAGCAACTCCAGTTCCAATACTTCCAAGTCCTCCAGTAATACTGAAGGCAGCAGTACCCGTAGCAGTCTCGCTGTCAAAAAACGCAGCAGCAACCGCAGCCACCGTCGGAGTAGAGATAACAGCAGTCGGAAGCAGCGAAGTGAGACAAGTCGCGATAGACATCGCAAGGATCACAACAGCAGCAGGAGCAGCAGTAGGCAACACAGCTATAGTCGTCATCACAGCAGTCGCGAACGTGAACGGGACCGGGAACGGGATCGACATGCTGCTCATCATTATAGCAGTCAACGTCGACATCATCAGCGAGATTCGAGTTACTCGGGAGATGAGAATGGTAGCGACTATCGTCGAAGATCTCGGCACAGCAGCAGCCGCAGCCACCAGAGCAGCAGCTATGGCAAACATCGGGACAGAACTCCATCTCGATCAAATTCACGCAGCACACACAACTCCTATTCGTCCACATCCACGTCACACCAGCAGCGCAAGCGCCATTGAAGTTATTCTATTTACATTGTCTTCTGTTTAATGATAATACACTTTAATGCTGAGTAGAAAATATACAAATACTCGACTTTTAAATATGTTTTAAGGTATCAAATTAATACTATCAATCAAGGTAAAGAAAATTCAATTTAATTATTGAAAAGATTTGAGCGCTGCGTGTTTTTTCAGTTATGTTAGAGTTGGCACACATGCTTATTTGTTAAATATCTTAAAGAACAATACATATTCGTCCATAGTATAATTATATAGTTAGTAACAAGCATATTGAACAGAGACCTAAAACCGAAACAAATATCGGTTTCTGTTACGGTTTCGGTTATGTTCGCATTTAGGTTTTCGGTTAACGGTTACGCAAAATCTTTGAAAAAAGGTTTCGTAACGGTGAACCAGTTTTTGGATGTTTCGGTTTTGAAATACCGGTATGGTTTCGGTTCAAAATGGAAAAATTTCTTTGCAAAAATATATGTATTTCATTTAAAAAATTTATTTTATTTGCGCTTACTCAGTGCTGTAAAAATTCGAACGTGAAAATCACAAATAAAAATTAAACATAGGAAAATTAAATTCAAAATTAAGAATAAAAAAGAAAATCAAAAATAAAATACAAAACTAATAACAAAATATCAGAGATCGCAAACAAGACTTATGAGTCGGAAAAAATCGAAACAGTTCGAAACTTTTCTTTTAAAATAATTTTTAGCTTGCTTTTTAAATTTTTTATTGTTGTATGAAAAACCGAAATTAACCCTTATAAATGAAACGGTTACTTCGGTTTACAAAGTTTCGGTTTTAAGGTTTCGGTCAAATGAAAATTTTGTTTTTCGGTTACGGTTTCAGTTACGGTTTTAAATTTCAATCGGTTAAAGGTTGCGGTTTCGGTTAGGGTTTTAATCCCTGATATTGAAATATTTAAAATACAAGTACAACTTTTGGTTACGTTAGAATTACATATATCTAGGTTTTTTTTTTGTAATTTCAAAAGGTGCTAGAAAAACTTTTAATGTAAAAGGAGAGGTAGCTTCGATCCTTTCCAAATATCTGAAAAACGTAACGTTTACTTTTTTTTTTAAATTGTACTATTAGAAAGGTGAAATTGTAGGCTTTTATCGTGCATAAGCGATTTTCGAGGCCGTCCCTCCAGTGCTTAGTTTTTTAAGATATGGTGAAAATGTTCTCTTTTTCACTTTATTTAAACACTTGTTTCACCCATTTTAAAAGCTGAAATATCCAAGAAATTGTTTCAAACTATAGATAAATCAATTTTCTACAATTCTGCATCATTACCTTATTCATTTAAGTTCGAAAAAACGTATAAAAATGAGAAAGTTCATAGCTGGTTCCGACTTATGAACCAAGTTCCGTTTTTCGTTGCTAGTGAACCGTTGCTATCTTCACGCATATATTTATTTTTGCAACAATTCGAATTTTAAATGAGGGCCGAAGCTCACATACGAGTGACGACCCTGACTACGCCACTGACTTGTACAGCTATAAAGGGTAGGTTTCGCTGGTGTAACTTTAGGGTTGCACTCTGCACTTGCACTTGCGTTGAAGCATAAAAAAGAGGATAAAACCAAAACTTTTGGAGTAGTTAACTTATGCAATTCAAGTCGGCTAAATCGGTGTGACATAACACACAAAATATATAAATACAATAGAAAGAAAGAAACAAAAAATGTATGTATATTTTATGTGTGTATATGTGTAACTAAAGCTTGAAAACTAAGCGTTCAATGTGGTGAATTGTTTGCATATTAATGCGCACATCGAAAAGTAAGTAAGAAAAAAATCGATAAGCATATGTTTTGGTCATTGCAACTAATTAATTGTCAAACAGTTTTTGATCTATAAACAGACAGAAAGTCGACACAAAATGGACGTTCAAAATTGTGAGACGGACGTGGATTGTTCGCAGTTTATGCTCGATGATTTGCAGCTGGCAGCGGAGCTGGGAAAAACGCTGCTCGAACGGAATAGAGAATTGGAAATAATGCTAAAAGAGCACAAATGCAAAAACGAAGAACAACAGCGTGAAATTGTGCATTTGCGTAAGCAAATCAATGCCATGGCCGAGGTGAATGATACGCGCTTGAAGGTCTACGAACAGCTGGAGGTGGGCATTCAGGACTTGGAGCGCAGCAATCATCGTTTGACATTGGAGAAGTCTCGCGACAAGAAGCAAATTAAATCGCTATCGGCAAATATCGAGTCATTGGAGGCACGCTGCGAGGAGATCACCCAACAGCTGGAGGAGTCGCGGCAAATTCTAAGCGCCGAACGACGTAAGAATCTTAGGCCAACGCAGCCGGAAAGATTCGTGGCTAGGACAAACGTTGATCATCAGCCTACAACTGGCCATGATCGTGATATCATTGAATTGAATGCCACGCCTATTGACAATAGCGCCTTCGCTGCAAATGCCAACTCAACGGGTGTCACGGAGATATCGCAAGTTCATGATGGATCCATATCCCTGAGTGACGTGGGCAGTTCCAATGAGATGCTGGAAGTTGCCGCTGCCATCAAGGGTGAAGACAATGAGGATCTTTACACGCTGCTAACTGATTTGGAATCAATGAAACGCGACCTAATGACAGAGAAACAACGTTGCTTTGAACTGGAGGAGCAATTGGTGGCCATTATACAAGAGAATAAAACGCTGCAAAGCCGAAATGCCATAACAAGCACAAATGAGGAGGAGATGATGTCCATGCACGATGAGTTCTCGCTCTTGGATGATGTGAGGCAGGGTCAAATGTGTAGCCGTTGCCTGCGTGCCATGGAGGAACAGGAACAGGCCTCCATCATTGATGGGCAATCATCGGCTGCTCCAACCGAAGGCGCTGTGGAAGACGATGAACGAAGTCTTCTTGGCAGTGAGTTTAGCGCTCCATTGGCCAATAATAGCGTTGAGGCACACGAAATGCTAGAGCTGAAGAATGGCAACAAGACAAATCCATATCGTGACTTGGTCGAGAAATATGAAGCGTTGTTGGAAGTGCAGCGTACATCCAATGTACAGCTCCCTAAGGAACAACAGCCAAAACAGGCACAGAAGATTACCCCAGAGACTTGTTCAGCTACAGATAAAGATGCCAAGACAACACGGGGACGCACATCAACAGAGTTCTCCGAGGCGGAGACCTCGTCGTCTGGCTTTTCGGAAGAGACTAGTAATAAGTATACACAGACGGATGAACGTCCTGGCTATTTTCTGTGCTCCATTAGCAATGGCGAGGAATGCAAATTGAGCATATATGATGATGTTAGTCCAATTGACACACACTTCCAGAGTCGTCCCGAGTATAAGGAGCTATTTAAGGAGATCTTTGGTGTGTTGAAAAAAGCCGCCGATAACAAAGACGATGGGGATAAATCGAAAACATTTGATGCCGATGAAACACAACCAAAGATTGATACAATCACAACCCTGACACCGGCCAACGATGAGTTCTCCGTAGACTTTGGCGATGATACACACAGTATTATATCATCTGTTGTCTCGGATCAGTCGTTTGCCATGTCCGAGTGTGTCACGAAACTGGAACGGAGAACGGCCAAGAAGCACATCAATGAATGCAAGACTCAACTACCACAGATAAACTCTGCATCCGTCGCCCAACTGACTCCCAATGGCCTTAAACAGATCGAAGAGAATGGACGGGTATTAACTCCAGTTAAGCGTGAACCTCTCGAGTTTTTGACCGTTGCCGTTGGCGTTAAGAAGAAGAATCGTCGCAAGAACCGCGGACTGAATGCCAATGGAGTTCGGGTCGAGTCGCCACTTGCACAACAATCGCCATTGGCACATCCGTCGCCACCGCACAGTGTTCGACGAACACGCAAAGACTTTGTGCCAATCCCCCCAGAAATGCTGGCAACGGAGCGTGTTTTGCGCCGGCCATCGGATCGTTCCAGCGCCGCTGAATGGAATGGTTCGCCAATGATCATTTATAATCGCAATATGAGCGCAACACGGGCAAAGCGTACGGGGCGCGTTATTGAATTAAACGGCGTCGAATACCATCCAAATACCGTATCTCAAGAGTTCCACAAACTGAAGCGACTCGATCTATCTTACGCTGAGGTCTTACGCCGTGCGGATGCCTGCGAGCATCAGAGTCAACCAATGCGCGTGCAACGGACGCAGCAATCCCGATGGAATGCAAACAAAAGTCAAAGCAATCGCCGCTAAATATGAACACTAGACTCAACACTTAGTTATAGTAATCTGTATTTGTCTTATCTCTAATCAGCATGGATCTAATCGACTCTGCATCAGTGGTTTTTTGATGCCAGAGCTCCTAGAAATAGTTTAGTGCATTCTGAATTTGTAATCTTTAATGTTGCTACCATATTCGACCCTTTTTTGTCCTTAAATCTTATTTCCACTCGAAACAAAACGAGCACGAAATGAAAAACTCCAAAAACAAAAACACAAAATCTGGTTGGTTTTTTTTGTGGAGTATTTCAAATCGTGTCTGTTTTGTTTCGAGTGGACATAAGAATTTAAGATTTCATTGTTTTTTTAAAATTACTTTAATTTGTATTTAATACGTACATTCCGTTGTAGCAAAAGCAAATGAATCTCCTTTTACATTGGACGTTTTTCTTGTATCTTTTGTAATTAAAAAAAACCTAGATATATGTACTTTTAACGTAACTAAAAGTTTTACTTGTATTTTAAATATTTCAATATGCCTGCTACTCACTATATAATTATACTATGTACGAATATGTATGATGTTCTTTAAGATATTTAATAAATAAGCATGTGTGCCAACTCTAACATAACTAACTCTGAAACAACACGCAGCGCCCAAATCTTTACAATAATCAATTCTTGATGTGCAAATACTTTTGTGTGCCTCTGTACATACATATATATTAAAGGCTCCAAAACGATTATAATTTAAAATTTATTTTTTATTATTCATTTTGTTAGGAGAATTTAGAAGATTTTGCGAAAGTGAATTTCTTTAACCAGCTCTAATATCATTTCGGCGAAGCTGTACGGATTTATTTCACTTTGAGCTGATGAATTTAAGTCCGATAAAGTGAAAAACGAGCATTTTTAATTATTATAATTATTATTATTATATTATTAATATAACTATATTTTTGAAAAAAAAAATTTTTGTGAACCGAAACCATACCTGTATTTCCAAACCGAAACATTCAAAAACCGGTTCACCGTTACGAAACCTTTGTTCAAAGATTTTGCGTAGCCGATGACCGAAAACCTAAATGCGAACTTAACCGAAACCGCAACTGAAACCGATATTCGTTTCGGTTTTAATCCCTGGTATTGACACATTATTAGTCAAAATTAGTGCAATACAATTAGGAGATTTCGGAATATTAACTGAAATGTTAAAAAACTCTGGTCAAATATTTAGCTGAAACAACAAGGTTTAATTCTCTTGAATGTTTTTAATATACGGGTACATTAAAAATAAGTTTAGTCTTCATTCTGATCGGATTTGGGGGGAAGTTGTAGCTTGTATTTTTGCTCATATGGATCACCGTAGTTCACTTTGCCAATCTCATAATGAGCCATCTTATTGCGATGGATTGTGAGAAGGGCGCCGCTCTTGAAATTATCGCCACAGACACCGCAGTTGTACGGCCGCAACATGACTGGAAGCGTCTCGTTCTCGCGCTTGAGTCGCATACGTTCAATATCCTCAGCACGTCGCTTGTTCACTCGACTATTTTCGTAGGGATCGGGATAGCCATCGTCATCGCCTGGCTTCACAGTCTCGAAGTGTCGCTTCTGATTGCGATGCATATTCAGGAGAGAGCCGCAAACAAAACTTTTGTCGCAGACGCCACAAGTGTACGGTCGCTCGCCCGTGTGCCGGCGCATATGAATCTTTAGATCATTCGATTGCACAAAACTCTTGTCACACCTGTCACATGCATATGGACGCTGACCAGTATGTAGACGCATGTGGCGTGCCAGTTTGTTTTGTGAAATGAATTTCTTGGCGCATATCTTGCATTCACTTGGGCGCTCGCCGGTGTGCTGGCGTTTGTGTAAACTGAGATCCTGGCTGCGGGGAAATGCCCTGTCGCACTGATCGCATTTGTAGGGATTTTCGCCGGTGTGACGACGTATGTGTATCGTTAGGCTGGAGACGGGAAAACTAACGCCACAATGGGGACATTCTCGCCGCTTAGCAGCACGTTTTGTCGCAGTGGCATTTGCATAGTCTTCAGTATATCCGCCAGCTGCCACTACCTCGGGATGAAATGCCAGCATATGACGACGCAATGTATCCTGTCGCTTAAAGATGCGCGGACAGTGTTCGCAGATCAGTGCTCCGCTGCTGCTGTGCTCCTTGGCCAGCTCCTGCGCTGCCTCATCCGCCGATTGGCTATGAGCGGCAGCATAATGTCGCATGAGAGAGTTGTTCTTAGCAAAGATTCGCGGACAGCTGGCACATTTGTACGTGTAGTTTTGTGAATGCGTTAGGCGCAGTCCCAGTTGCGATGGACGCTCTCCTGGTAGATCTGCATCATAGTTTGTTTCTGCATCAGATTCGTCTTGTGCCAGCTGATTAACAAATTCGCTGGGCTGTTTCTCTAGATTTGTTGATCCAACATCCAGCTCGGTATCGTGATCTGCCTGTGAAGTCGGTTCCTCTGACTGCGAGAGTTCTACCTCTTGCAACTCAATGATGGATTCCTCTAATTGTAACAATTCTTCCTCATCGTTGGGAAATTCTTCCTCGTGGCGTAGTTGCTCGTGGTGTTGTAGTTCTTCCTCTTCTGGTAATTCTTCGCCTTCATCATCCACATCTAAAACGGACACGAGCCTGACTGATTGATCCTGCTCCAGGCTGCTGCACAATTCCTGCAGCGTTTGCTGCGACCTTTCCACCTCGCGTATAAACTCATAGGCACTGATAAGACGACGGGTGCAGCTCTGGCACAGCTGTGTTGGCAGATTTGGCTCATTCCAGGTGCACTGCAAATAAATTTCAGCTCAATTTACCAAATTCATAGAATGCAATAATTGCAGCGTTACCTTCACATTGGATACATTCTCCAGCAACTGCCACAATTCCACATTCAGATCATTGTACTCAATTTCATCGCGAAGGCAGAGTGTTGTCTCGTGAGATTCCAGGCAAACACGACACGTTTGATCGTTAAAACTAATATTGGCATTGTATGCTGCTGCAATCCCAGTCTCATCTACATTCATTTTGTCATAATCTAAATAAATAATGCAGGCGCAATTTGTTTTTTTTTTTGTTATTTATTTACTTATAGAGGTGGAGAAACATCGCATGAAACATCGATGATTGCAAAACATCGGAGCCATTGTTGTTTGGTAGGCCACTATCGAATGCATGCTTTTAAATACAACAAAAATAAACAATCCTGATAATTGTGACCTTCTAAAATATTTAAAGAAAAGAATTTCAAAATATTATTTTTAGTATTATTTATGCGAACTCTTTTAAAGATTTGAAGGCGTGTCCAACAAATTTTTTGTGTTCAGCAAACATCCGATGTTTAACATCCAAGCATCGGGGACAACACACAACACACACCTCTAATAAATAAATGCGTAAAATCTAGAGTTGGGCATTTTAGTTCAATTTGCTGAATAAGCTCAATCGTTAATTTTTCAGTCGTGAACTAAATCAGTCATTTAGTTCAGTTTTTCAGTTGATGAACTATGAACGATGAAAGGTTTCTATTCAGTTGTTGATAAACGATGTGAATAGGCTAAAACTGTTTCTGGTTAGTGGAATGTAAAATGTGTGTGAGGTTTATAATTCAAATAGACCACAAATGCCAACCAGATTTCGGATTATTTTTTAATTTTTACTGAAAATGTATATTGGCTTTGAATTTTGGGCTTAAGTTACCTTTCACATTGTTAAAAACTTAAAAATATATGAAATTCAAACATTGTTACATGTAAATAAAGAAGAAATTGAATTCAATTGCGGAACTCCATGAATTGTATTTCTCTAAGAAATTTAAAATTTTGTAAAGAAATTACTGACCAACTTCGAAATTAACGATTTAGTTCATGATTGACTGAATAAGTTCATTCGTTCATTTTAATTACCCGTTCATTTGAGCTTTTTCAGAACGTAACGACACAACTCTAATAAATTCATTAAAAAAACAGGTGGCAATCTTGGCAACTGTGGATCTTTTCAGAAATATTGTTAAATGTGTTTTTTTTTAAATTAATTTTTAAACTTTCATAGGAATTTTGTTATATTTTTGTCGATTTTTTAATTTTGTTTTAGAATTTCTTTCGTTCATAATTTTGCTTAATTTATTCACCAGTCGAAGGGTGTCGTACTTCCAACCAATTTAAAAATAAACTTCATTATTTAAGAGTACCACAAATATTAGAGAAATTAATCAAAATGAATTTGTTAGATTTAGTAGAGGTATTCCGAAAATTAGTAAGAAGCAGGGATTAAAGCCCTAACCGAAACCGTAACCTTTAACCGGTAGAAACCGATTGAAATTTTAAACCTCAATTAACCGAAACCGAAAAAAAGAATTTCATTTTCCGAAACCTTTTATCAGAAACTCTGCAAACCGAAATATCCGTTTAGTAACTGTTTTATTTATAAGGGTTTTATTTCAGATTTTATTTATTTATGTTTAATTTTAAATTTTTATGTGTGATCCAATTTTCATGGCAAGAACAAGAACAAACTAAATAAATTTGTTTAATAAAATATGAAAATTGTTAAAAAGTAACTAAACTACATAAAACTGAAGAACATGTGAAATAAATGTGTGAACGAAACATCAAGAAAGTATTGCCTTTTTAATTATTATAATTATATTATTAATATAATTTTATTTTTGAAAACAATTTTTTAAAACCGAAACATACAAAAACCGGTTCACCGTTACGAAGCCTTTATTCAAAGATTTTGCATAACCGAACCGTAGTTGATACGATATTCGTTTCGGTTTTAATCCCTGCTAGAAATAAAATTTGTTTAACAAACTTACTTAAAATTTACAGATTGAAGTTTAATTTAATCCTTTAAAAGTGACAACCAAAAAAATGATGTTGCAATAAAAAAACTATATTAATTCACAATATGTATGTATACGTATATTACCCTTTAATAGAAACTTTTATACTATTTATTAAAACCAATTAATATAACAATTATATTTTTATTATAAGTGTATATAATGAATTCTGTATCAGGAAAACACTGGCCAAATTAGTCAAACTTATGGTATCGTCAGCGAGAAGTTTAATATAAATCTCTCACAGTGCTGACGCGACCAATTGAATATTGCTTGTAAGCAATTGGCATCAATTTTTTAAAACTATATCCAAAGCTTTAATTAGCAAAATCAACATCTGTTGAGCGCTTTGTACAATAAACAATCAAGATGCAATGTTATATTACAATACAATTATCAGCAAGATAAACTTAATTGTATTATTAATAATTCCTGGCAGTCTTGCAAATAGTTTTGCACAATAGTAAATGCATGTCTACACACTTGTATATACACACTGAGGGATCGAGTGACCAGAAAAAAACTTTGCGCGTTTCACTTAACATTACTTCATTTAAAAACTAAACAAATTTTGAATGCTAGTCAACAGACAGATCCGGCAGATCCAACTCACAGTTTGTAAGAACTGAGAGTTAGCGGTGGTTTTGCGGCTTCCGAGCCGGTTATAGATTTGTGATCGGAACGCTCCTGCTCCGACAACCAAGCCATCTATAACAATTAAGTTTAATTTTAGTTGGAATTTAAATGATATCAATGGGTTTCGTAGCTTACCTTTTGTTTATGCTGCTGGGCAGCATCATAACATCTGTCTAGTACCATTTTCTCCGTTAATAAGCCATCTTCGGAAGCGTACACAGCAGCTTGCCATGCCACGCCCAATTTGGATATTTCGCGACCCGACATGCCTTCGCATAGCTTTGCCATTTTGGTGCACGTCTCTCCATAGTCAAATGTATCCAGTTTAAATCGCCTAAAAGACAGCTGTTTGAGAATTCCAATTTTTTTTAATAATGACAATTTTACTTACTTGGCACCGGATGCCGCTGGCTGCAGCACATATTTATCAAAGTACAGACGCAGCAGACGTTCGCGTTCCTCTAAACCGGGTAAGGTGAACTCGACCATCTCATCGAGACGATCGTTGATGGCATAATCGAACTGTTCGGGCGTATTCGATGCCAGCACTAGCATGAATTTGGGATTCTGTTCCGAAGTCCTATACAGGAAAGCATTAAGCGCAGCACGCAAGTCCTCCGATATCTTCTCCGATGAACGCTTGCGCAGAAACGCATCCGCTTCGTCCACAAACAGCAACAATCCGCGTCTTGAGGTATGCGACCAATCAAACACTTTATGTATGGCCGTAACGCCCTCTTTGCCCATGGGGGCGACATCACCACCGGTCATAATGGCAAAATCCATACCAGAATGCTCGGCCAGCTTCTTGGCAAACATGGTCTTGCCAGTTCCGGGTGGCCCATGCATTAACACGTTGCGATACAATCCACGATTGATGCGTGTATTTTTCGTGGCAATTGCAATATCACGCAATCGCTCTTCCAGCTTGGGATTCAGCACAACGCCTTGCAGGGCATCAGCGGGCTTGGCCCGCAAGCGTTTGATATAGTTGAGCGGATGCTTGAGGGCATCAAGGAAAGCAAACCGTGATGTTTCACCTACAAGAGTAGGCTTTCCAATCCGTGCCTCAATGTAACGCGAAACAACACCAGTTGCACCCTTGGCACTGTATACGCCCAGGGCAAGCAGCGACAAGCCACCGGCGGCAGTCAGTACCTTATCCCAGTCGGTCAACATGGCTTCAGCACCGGCACCAATCACTGAACCAGCAGTTCTACAATTATAAACACATTATTATAGGTTGTCAATAGACTTCATCACTTGCTTAAACTTACCGTATACCCTCAAGGACTGTGGTACGATGCTCCTCGGCTTTTAGACGAATCTTCTCCAAATTTAGGTCACGATTTTCGCGATCCACACGGGCTTTAGCGCGCAGCTCATGCTCCAGCAGTTTTAGACGATTCTTCTCCTTCATTTCAATCTCATGCTCAATCGTTTGACGACGCATCGCTTCCTGACGCTGTACGCTCTCCTCCTGTTTGCGTAGATTGTCCTCCTGGACTCGTTGCTGCTGAACGAGCTGATCCTCGTAACGCTTGCGAGATAATTGATCCTGATATTGGGCACGCTGTTGCTGCTGCTTGGTCTCCTCGATAAGCGTCTTGCGTCGCTCCTCATGATCGATGCGCTTTTGTTCCACCTTTGCCTGCTCGATATGCGCCTCGTATTCCTTGACCTTGGTGTTGTATTCCTGCTGCCTGGTGTTCTCCTGCATCTTGGACAACTCCAAGGCCTCCCGCGCATGTTCTGTAAGGTTTCAAGCAGTCATTTACACATTTACACATTCACACCCAAACCCACACGCACGCACGCACACATATACGTCATTTAGAGTTGAGGCATTGGTTATGCAATGCGCACAATGGATGATGAAATATGCATGTGCGTGCGCATAGAAGACACTTACTTGACCGTTCCAGCGTTTTTGCAGCATCCGCGGCACGTTCCAGCGCTGAGGAATCAAACCTGTAGGCCTCCATTGCCTTGCGTTCGGCCTTTGTAAGTTGCGTGTCACCTCCACGCTCGCCGGCAGTTTTGCCCTCTGGATTATCAGATCCATCGGCACCACTAATTTCCATTGCTGGCTGCTGACGATTTCTTCCTAATAACCACGACATTTCGATCTGATTTACGTACTGACAATGTTGACAACCACTCAAAACGTAATTTTGCCACAACTAACGCACGAAATACCCAAAAATAAATTGTTGTAGCGCTTTTTTTTTTTCAAAAACTTCGACAACGTGATTCTAAGTGATTAGTGTTGGGTTGCTCATGAGTGAACAAAAAAGAGTTGCTCCCTGAAGTGAGCAAGTGAACATGTTCCTTCCAAATTGCTCATTTAGCACTCACTCATCCAGGAATGAATTTCCCCCAAAGAGATCCCTTCATTCAGTTAGAATAATATAGACCAATTGACGGGACGACTATATAAGATTTATATTCTAAATACTTATGGTAATATTAATGTGTGTTAATATTAATTAATAAATGTTTATAAATATATATTATTTGCGCAACAATCCATTCATTGGTTGTTTTAATTTGTGGGTTTCTTGGAATATGTGTGGTCATGGTGGAGGTGACTGCTCGACGGCGGCTTGGTAGGGACTTCTTCAGTCGATTTAATGACGACTGGTGGTGTTGATGATGGTGTTGTTTTCTTCTTCCTTCGTCGCAGTTTTCTAGCTAAGGCTAGCTCTGCCTTGTGGGCAATTTTCATTTCCTCTAGCAAACCCAGCTTCTGAGGATGTTCCTTCTTCGCAATCCAGGTACAATTTTAAGTTGAAAAATGTTAATGGACAACGAACTAATAAAACAATATACGTATGTATGTACACTTTACTTTGATGTGCTTGAGGAAGTTTTCCCGTATTTCGAACAGAGCCGTGGAACAGTCGTGAACACTGCACGCATTCTACGTTTACTATTGCGTCGTGCCTTGATCGTAATTTGAACATCTTTTCCCCGGACAAAATGCACGGCAGTGGAAAATGTGACATTTTGATTTAATAATTGCGCGCGTTGTTGTGTGGTTTTGAGTGTGTGTGTGTGTGCGTGGGTCGGAAAATATAACGGTAAAAACAAAATGGCAGCCAAAAAAAAGGTGGCAGCCTTGGCAGAAGGTTTTAATACATTTTATTTTTTTTTGTATTTTAATAAGCTATTTCATTACAGATTCAGTACTAAATTATAAAAGTCGCGTACCTTAAGAATATCACTGGGATAGTCACAGTGATCAGATCACTGGTACATCGATTTTCCCCATCTCTAGCTGCAAGATGCAACAGCTGTTTTTTTTTTTTTGTAAACAAATAGTTTTTTTCTAGCTAATTTCTAACTGTTGTTGTTGCTGAAATCTACTTTAAAATCATGTTTGAGCGCAATCAAAAGACTATATTTGTGTTGGACCACACTCGCTATTTCAGCATATCCAGCGAGCAATACATATCGATGGATTATTTGAAAGGCAAACCGATTCCTGAAACGCCGGTCGGTGGCAGCTCCGCAGTTGGCGGTACGCAGCTCAGTAAAAGCTTGTGGACCTGTGCCGTGGAATCTTCTATAGAATATTGTCGTATTGTTTGGGACCTTTTTCCGGGCAAGAAGCATGTGCGTTTTATTGTCTCCGATACGGCGGCACACATTGTTAACACCTGGAGTTCAAGCACCCAAAATATGTCGCATGTCTCGAATGCCATGATGATGGTTAGTGTACCATCGCGTAGTATACCACAATCCTCGGACTATTCGGTCATACACGGTCTGCGGGCTGCCATCGAGGCACTGGCAGAGCCAACCGACGAGCAAGCTCATGCGGCTCAAGTTGGCTGCAATAAAATACCCAACAAAGGCCGCGTCATCTGCATCACTTCGGCAAGGGATAATACCAGCATGAAGAGTAAGTCGGCTCAAGTTTCTACTGCTCACTATTTAACACTTCTGATTGCAGGCTTGGAAGACATCTTCAATACTGTGCTGTTGCAGCAAAATGCTTTGGTGGCGCCATCCGGCAAGAAGGGTCTGCTCATTGACCACTGTCACTTGGTAATACTAAATATAGTACCATTGGGTGTGGAGTCCTTAGTTACAAATCGCAGTCTGCTAGATATTTCACCGCTGTTGGATGTGGAAATACATACAGTCAATGCTCCCGATATATCCGATAAGTTGTTGCACCTCATTATGGGTCATTATGATCTGGCCAGCACCACGGTGACCAACATACCCATGAAAGAAGAGCAGAATGCCAATTCGAGCGCCAATTACGATGTGGAAATCTTACATGAGCGTGCTGCCCACACAAAAGTCTGTGGTCCGGATTTTACTCTGCCCACCAGCATAAAGTCAGGAACATCCTACGAAACGGTCACGTTAAAATGGTGCACGCCTCGTGGCTGCGGCTCGTCCGACCTACAGCCCTGTGTTGGTCAATTTAATGTAACACCCGTGGATGTCACCTCACGTCCTAGCTCCTGTTTAATCAATTTTCTGCTGAACGGTCGCTCTGTGCTGCTGGAGGTGCCACGCAAAACGGGAACCAAGACAACAAGCCATATGCTGTCTGCTCGCGGAGGTGAAATCTTTGTGCATTCGCTTTCGATCGCACGCTCCGCTTTGGACGAAGCGCCCTCGATTAGCGATGGACCCGGTGGACGAGTTTCCGATTATCGCATACCAGAAATGGGACAGCTGCTGAAGATGTCACGAATGGTGCCCCTAAAGACCAAACCCAAGGGCAAAATCTCGCCAGGCGAACATTTATGGCGACGAATGCCACGATACTTTCCCAGAACGACCAATGTTACCATACTCTTCAATCTGCAGCGTCAGTTAACCTGGCTGCCACATTTTCTGCATCTGCTGGTCAAAGAGGACATGGACAAGCAGGAGGAAGTGCGTTGCCAGCAGCATATCCATGAGCTATACAAGAGTGCATCGCGTGGTGATATGTTGCCCTTTAGCAACACAAACAATATGCGGTAAGTTAATTTAGTTGATCACTTAATTAAACAGGCTTTAAACTATTTATTTTCTTGCAGCCCAAAGGCGAGCAAAATCAAGGATCAGTATCGCTTACTCTATAGAGAACTGGAGCAGCTAATTCAACTGAATGTTCAAACATTGCACCACAAAAATCTGCTGGAAAGTTTGCAAAGTCTGCGAGCTGCGTATGGAGATGTCAGCAATAAATCTGAGGCGAGTGTCGCTCACTTGCGCTCCTACACAGAATCACCACTTTCACCCGAACGCCTGGAGCCCAACAGCGTCGGTAGTAACAGCTCCAGCAGCCTTCTAAAGGCCAGCAAGCGTCGGATGTCCAGCTCCGGGCAGCGGTAAGTTGCATTTATTCCCATTTAATATGAAAACTTTAATTAAATACTTGAAAAAACTCATTTGTAGCTCACTGTTGGACATGATTAGCCACGCAGAACGTAACCAGTCCAGCAAGCGATTGGATTTCTCTGGACGCCTTTGCACGCCGTTGGGCCAAGCAGCCAAGCTATATCCCGATTTTGGAAATAAGGAGAAGGATGCTCTAGCACCTGGCATAATGCCGTCAAACTTAAAAGATGAATCCATTCGAAGTTAGATACAGTTTGTCAAGAAACACTTTACGCACTCAAATGCATGTATTTTTTGGACTCTACATAAGAATTTAATATCTTATTATATATTCTTGGTAATTTAAATGCCGTTTAAATGATGCAAAACTTTTCTATACCCATTGATAATTTTGAATTTTTGCAAATGTCTACTTTTTCAACTTTTCTCTTCGGTTTCACACAAAAAATATTTTGATGCAAAAAAAATGAATCAAATACGAGTGTCTGCTAAAAAAAATCTCTTTGCTAGTATTTTATCTGATTTTTAGAAAATTGCTAAATAGCCTCTTTTTGAATGAAAAGGGGCAAAAATGGTTTTAAGCAATTTTCAAAAAATCGTAAAAATGACTGACGAAGAGATTTTTGAAATTTTTTTTTGCAATCGTTTTTTTCTTTAAAATCGTTTGAAGAATTTTTTTGCATTAAAATAATTTTTGTTTGAGACCGAGGAAAAAAGTTGAAAATGTATACGTTTCCAAAAGTTCGATATTTTCAATGGATACCATCTATATCTTGGGTTACGCAAAATTTTGCATCATTCAAACGGAATTTAAATGATCTTTCCAAAAATATATATGTAATAACATATTAAATTCTTATTAAAAGTCAAAATATTACATTTTGTTGAGTGTGTAATACTAATCTTGAGAAACTGAATATAAAAAGCATTATAAGATTACAATTAGTTACAATAAATATTAGTTATTAACAAATTGATATGTTTACATGTTTAAAAACGATTTGACTTCCTGATTACTTTAATTACTTTTTAGGAGGCTTTTCACTAGCTCTCTATCAGTTCTTCCCCTTATTACATCTATATCTATAACTTTATTTATATTTTCCTATGTAGGTTGTACAAAAAAAATTAAAAAAAAAATACAGACATTACAGAAAATTGTTCAAAATAGAAATGGCAAATAATAACACGGTAACGAAGGTGTTGCACGTCTCCGAGGAGTCAGCGCCCGCGGTGCACAGTGAGTTTTGTGCCGTTGATGTTTTGTATTAGCCGTAATTGAATAAATCTTCTCTCTGCAGTACCCGTGATGGTGGGCAATGAGCTGTTCATACTTACCCAGCAGGATGTGAGGCGAGTGGAAGACACACGTCATATGTCCTACAATCGGTTGACTCCCAATCAGTTTGCTGCAGGGGCGTTTGGCAACTGCCTTAATCAATCCCTGCCTGCTGGACAGAATAGCCCGCTACAAAATTTCATATCCCACAGTCCGATGCATCACGAGGCATCACAACAAACTGAAGAGTCACGATCATTGGTTGCCAACGTATCGAAGCAACTGAGATGGGCTAAGTCGGGCAGATCCTCATCACCATACCCGTTAACCTACAGTGTCGGCACATCCACCAGCGGTCTCGAGGCTCCAAAATACAAGAGTCGTCTGACTACGACGCATTGCAGTTGTCAGACAAGCGCACAGACCACTTCCAAGGCCTGTAACACGGAGCCGCTTCCGGCCAAGAAATCAAAACAATGGTTCAAGAAGCAACGCTCGAATGATAGCTTGTCCGAGTCTAGCTGCCATGCGCCACCAGATCAGCCAAGTGAGACGACTGTGACGCCATTAGATCGTCCACATCTGAAACGTAGACAGCCGGTGGTGCCACCTTTTTGTGTGGTCAGCGAGGATTACGATGAACACCAAGCTCCGTTTTGAAAAAATCAAAAGTTTCATTTACATTTTTTAATATTATGTGTATTCTATGGTCCGTCTTTGTCTCCTGGCATTAACATAACGCACTAAGAGATTTACTTTTTATCAATTGTTTTTTCGACAATTTCGGTTGGGGCAACTGTTTCTTTTTCTTCTTTTTGGGTGGCTTCTCCGTATCCTCATTGGGCTGGCCGCTGAAATAACGCTTGGGCTTGCTGTGTTCCCGTTGCTCACGCTTCAGTTCTTCGGGTGTGCAGATCCGCAAATAGAAATCCTTGAGCAGCAGCTTGAAATCTTCCAGCAGTGTATCCTTATTCACCTGAACTTTGCCGTTGGAGCAGGGTGTGCACGCCTGCAGCTCATTGACTTTAAAGGATTTGGGAGCAAACTCGCTGGGTGGTCGCCACATAATGGCCAACTCCTTGCCGCCATGAGGATTGTAAAAGAACGCTGCATGCTCCGAGTAGGCAGCCTATAGATTCAATAAATAAAATGTAAATAAAGCGACATTGTAATTGATTTCCCTTCACTTACCCTCAGCTGTTCCACAATCCGGGCCAATTGTCTGCTGCCCGCTAAGGGTAAACGGAAATTGCGCTGACTCAAAGGCACAAAAGGCGATCCGAGGTCATAACACAATGTGTTCGTCACCAGATCGGGTTTAAGTTGTATGACCAGATCATAGCCCTCTCCAGAGGGCACAAACAGCTGTGCGGGACGCACAAAACCCAGTTTCTGAGACATCAGACTCGACTCGATGAGCTGCAGGGCGTGTCTAGCCAACAAAGTGACCCGAGCCAGCACTGGCTTGTTGGGCAACTCATCCGTGGTCCAGAGACGTCCAGCATGCTGCTGATCGTACGATGTGGCCAAACATAATGGTGGATAACTCTCACGTTCGCTGCGATAACTGTGCTCCAAGTCCGTGATTTGTTGCTCTGCAACAGAGAGAGAGACAGAGAGGGAATCTATATATATAAAACTCTTTGTCCTGACTGACTCACTGACTGACTCACTGAGAATCAACGTGCAGCCCAAACGGTAAAAGATAGAAAGCTGAAATTTGCACACAACATAGATGAGATAATTTCATCGTGCAATAAGACGGCGTTTTGCGAAATTCGACCTCTAAGTGGGTTAAATCGGGGTCAAAGGTCACGGAAGCGAGCGGGGGTTGGCGAGCGAAGCGAGCAGGGGGCGGAGCCCCCTAGTAATATATAAAACTCTTTGTCCTAAATGACTCTCCGGATGAGAATAAACTTGTGAGCCAAACGGCAAAGCATAGAAAGATGAAATTTTCACACAACATATATGAGATAATTTCTTTGTGCAATAAGACGGCGTTTTGACAAATTCGACCTGTAAGTGGGTCAAATTCGGGGTCAAAGATCACGGAATTGCTTAGTATGAAAAAGCTTTTTTATGCCCTGGGGGTGTATAAGTATGTTCAAAAGTATGTAACAGTGAGAAGGAAGCATCTCCAACCCCATAAAGTATATATATTCTTGATCAGCATTAAAAGCCGAGTCGATATACTCTTGTCTGTCTGACCGTCTGTCCGTATAAGCGAAAGGATCTCAGAGATGGTAATAGCTAGGACCACCAAATTTGGAATAAAGACTCCTTATTATACCAGGCAATATCAGTTTATGTTCAAATTTTGCCACACCCACTATAGGGGGAGTAATTCATCAAAACCTTACATCACCTTTAATTCAGGGAGTTAAGTTAAAATTTTCAATTTTTGCACCAACGTGTGTAACAAAATGCTTATAATGTAATCACCAAATTTCATCAATTTTCAACAATTTTCTCTAACGATTCTCTCTCATCGAGAATTTGTATCGAGTTTATATTCACAACAACGAGACAACTAAAGACCTTCTTTTTAATTGTGCCCCCTAGTAAGATATAAGAGTTTGCAAATCAGAGAATAATATCAGAGTCAACTAACCTGTCCAGCTGTTGTTGAAATTGAGAAGGAACAGTTCGCCATTCCAATCGCTGTGGGCGAGCAGCTGCAGGAATCGAATGAAACCCGTTTGTGGCGACACTGTTGTATGTGGCGACTGTCGCTGCTGGAAGAGATGTGCGACCAGCAGCTCCGTTGCCATGCTTGGCCAGAGACCATCATCCAGTAGCTGGGCAGCCAGCCAACGTTTGGCAATCAGTACCGTGGGTCCAAATGCACGATGTGATTGATGCAACGCATGCAATGCTCCACTAACCCGAGGGAGTATGTAATGCCGTCGCTCTAGCTCCCGACTGGCCGGATTGTCCACGTAGGTGATGACACCACGTTCCGTTTGCTGTTGCTTCAGCAATGCCAGCTCCTTGCTGTGTGCCAACTCCAAGATGAAGCAGAAGCCTTGTTTCAACACCAACAAACCGTCTTTACTTAGCACCGAATGTAGTTTATGCTGTGCCTTCAGCTGCTGTCCAATTTGTATGAGGAAGGCGGTCTTCAGGCAGCGCAATGCACCCAACTCACTGGGCCATTTGCCACTCGGACCCAGTTGAATGATCACACGCAGCACTTGAGATGCATGCATGCGATCCGCCACTAGACGAGCCTGCGGCACCGGCGGCTCTGGTTCACAGTAGCGGAAAACCGGTGAAATACCCGATATCGACACTATGTCCAGGGGCAACTCCTCCAGACTGTGCAGCTGGCGGGCTAATGCATCATAGCAGTGTATGACATGTGGAGTAAGTGCCTCAGCGTCGGTTTCCTGTTGCAACTTTAACTTTGTCTGCAGTTTTGACACCTTAAACGAAGGCGTCAGGGAGTAAACAACATCCAGCTCACCGGCAATATACTGGACATCGGTCGGTTCCAGCTGCAACTGATGCTCCAGCAGATGCAACACTATTTGTCGCACTATCAAACGCTTTTGACTGGGCGCATCCGTGGCCGCGCCCCAGACAACAGCCTCCGTTATGCTGCCGTCTTGGAAGCGACGCAAATTGGATTTATCACCCCAGAATTTTCGAAACTCGTCAGCGCCATCGGGATCCTCGTTGGCAGCTGGTCCCTTGTCCAGCACCTCGTACGCGTGCTCCGGATCAAGTATGAGACCCAACTGCAGGCTGCGACCAATCACTGGCGCCTTGCTGTCTACTGACCACGGACTGGAGGGTATCTCCAGTGGTAGAATGGCATGAATACGTTGTCCCAGACCCTTTTGCAGCAATCTAAAGATGTGAATAACATTATTTTTCAATCATATTTAAACCAGGGATTGAAACCGAAACGAATATCAGATTTAAAACCTAAATAACCGATAACCAAAAACCTAAATGCGAACATAACCGAGCATTTAGGTTTTCGATTATCGGTTACGCAAAATCTTAGAATAATGGTTTCGTAACGCTAAACGGGTTTTTGTATGATTCGGTTTTAAAATATAGGTATGGTTTCGGTTCACAAAAAATACATGTTTTTTTCTAAAAATATAATTATTTTAATAATATAATAACAATAATTTACACATTTGTTTCACACATGGGTATTTCCAGGATCGAGAACGCGACATTTGTACCTCTTTAAATGAATAAAAAAAATACAGTCGAACTTCCCTAACTCGAATCACCATTATCCAAAGAAAAGGTTCGAGTTAGGGAGATATTCGAGTTATAGAGTTCTTTTTCCTAAGATTATTAATTTTACTGCCACTCATTTAGTTCGAGTTACAGAGAAATTCGAGTTAGAGAAGTTCGAGTTAGGGAAGTTCAACTGTATGTCAAAAAGTTGACATTTTCAAAAATATTTTCTTACGTGCTTTATGCATTTTATCAAAACTATTTTTACTATAAATGGCAAGCCTTGAAGACTTGTCGCTTTGGAATTATTTATACAAAACAACGCATCGCGAACGCGACAAAAAAATGGTAATCATGTTTGACTTGATCTTGACAAATGCGAAAGTCTGTGAAATGTGGCGAGTAATTTGGAAGAAAATACTCTTAAACCATAATAAAAAAATGTAGTTTTCCATTTCAGAAATAATTTTGATATGTTACTTATGTTATTTATTTTTCAACTTATATTAGTGATTTGTAACGCTACATCGCGAATGTGACAAGATTGTCACCTAGTTTTTTCCAAGAATTTGTTCATCAAATTTTATTTTATGTATCGAAAACAGTTTGAGAAACTTGATTTAAATTAAACTTTAAATATATTTCTGTATATTTATATGGTTTATGCTACAATCTTACTATCTTAGTTAGTGTAATCGATAGAATTTATTCCAATATAGGATCTATATGTTCATCGTATTGAGTTTCTTTTAGCGTATATTGCTTAAATAAAGAACTTGAATTCATTTTTGGAAGAAAATTTTACAATATGTGAGTTTTAGATAAATTTTACGTTTTTGGGAGAGGCGGACCATTTTCTGGAAATGCCCACATTCTTCAGTTTGATGTAGTTTAGTTACATTTTATCAATTTTAATATTTCATTTAACAAATCTTTATTATTTGCGCTTATTCAGTGCTATGAAAATTTGATTATAAATATCACAAATAAATATTCAAAATTAAACATAGGAAATTGAAAATCAACATTAAAAATATTTTTTTTTTTTTTTGGATGTATGAATAATCGAATATAACCCTTATAAATGAAGCGGTTACTAAACGGCTATTTCGGTTTAGGGTTTCGACCAAATGAAAATATTTTTATCGGGTTTCAGTTGGGTTTTACCGGTTAAAGGTTACGGTTGCGGTTAGGGTTTAAATGGAATGCGAATACTTACTCTGTGAGTAACTTGAGCAACTGTGGATAGGCATAGTTGGCATAATCATACTTGACTTCTGGCTGTACATGCAGTTGCAGTAGCTGATCCACACTGCCTGGATTCGTAATTCTGAAAAAGTGAGACAGTTCATGACTAAGAGATACTCACAATGAGGCGCTACTTACTTTAGAATGTTATCCATTCGAGTGTAGAGCGGTGACTTTTGCATGAATATGTGCGAGAAGCTATTGACTTTAATGTCATTTAGCAAATCCACAGCCAGCTTGGCCTCCGCACAGACAGCCTTGTAGACAGCAAGGGGCAGATTGGCGCACAGATTGTAGTAGCCCGTTGCATCCATGAAGCACACATCGTAGTAACCGGCCAGGGTGCTTAGCTGATGCTTCTCCGACTGTTGTTGGGCTAGTGTTATGCCCTGGGTCCAATCGCTGTTGGCCAATTGATTCCAGACGGTGCGAGCCACCTGGTAACTGCTGCTGGACAGATGCAACAAACGATTCTGGGACAAGTAGACAATGTATGCAGCCAGAATATGGGCACTGAAGCCACTGAAGCCCACATCGAGTTGACGTTGTCGTAGCCAAACTTTAAGTAGCAACAATCCCTCCTGAAAGTTGCGTCGTCCTGTAAAGGAACTGAGCAGAAGCGCTTCATTCTCCGCCAGCGTCAGATCGAATAGCACATTGGCATTATAGTGCTGGGTAGCAGGCAATGCTTGTTTCTCATCCCACTTGTCACCAAAGGCAGCTGGTCGAATATTATTATTCCAGGGCACAAAGCGACTCAGTGAAAAGATCTTCGAAGGCGCCGTGATATACAGCCGGAACATAATATGGTTGCCCGGTTTGGCGGCAGGCGTCATCTCTAGCACGGGTTTTAAGGGATTGTTCGCATGGTAGTTGTATACAAAGTGATCCGCCCCAAATGCAGGTAGCTCCTTTATTTTACTGGCCACCGACGCCAGATATAGTGCGCGCTTTTGATCGTAAATTAAATTGAGATAATCTTCCTTTTGAAAGCATGCAGCGGGCATCTCTAGCGCCACATCAACTATAATCTTTGGGCCCAGTAATGTGCCGGTTGCGGCAGCTCCAATTAACCTGGGCGGGGACGACGGTGTTAAGAACTGAAAGTTGAACGGTTTCTTTTGTAGATGCAGAGGCACCTCCAACTGGCATGCGTCCAGCAATCCATCGGTCAGCTCCCCTACTGCAGTCGTAAATGTCTCCAGCCAGTTACTTATAAAATTGCTATATTTTGACTTGATTTGAACTTCTTCGAGCATTTCCTTAACTTGCAGTTTGAATAGATTTGAGTGAAATAAGTTGCGTGTATCTCGCAGCTCCTTAATTTCCTCCAAAGTGGGAGGCTTCACGCTCTCCGTGCGCTTCATCTTTTTCTTCTTTGTCTCGCTAGCTGATATGGGCACCTTGCGTTTTTGCGCTGCGCTTTGATTTGGTTCCTCGAAGCCATCATCGCTACTGGCGGCGTCGACGGCATTTTCGTTGTCACTGTTTTCCTCGCTATGTGAATCCAGCATCGAGTCGTCTGTGGAATTTCGGCTTGCTGCTGCAAGCTTTATATCGACATCATTTAAGGCATACACTTTTAATTAATATTTAAAACTTACCAGTTTTTGTTTAATTGCTTTAATTTTTCCCATTTTGAAGCTAAATTGAAAAATTCGATTTGCCAAAACAAATGCACGTGTTGCTTTAGAGGTGGCGAAACATCGAGTGAAACATCGAAAACATCGATGTTTGGTAGGCCACTATAGAATTAAAACATGTAAACAATCATGATAATTACAACCCTGTAAAATATTGAGAGGACAGAATTTCAAAATACTGTCAGAAATATGTTTAATAACAATGTCTTTTACAGATGAAAGCCGTTTCCAAGAAATTTTTTTTGTTCAAGCAAACATCGAAAACATCGATGGAGACACACACCTCTAATGAATTAAGAGACATCTCTTGCAACAGTGTGGCAACCTTGGCTCCCAAAACACGGTGGCAACCAACGACACTTTCCTCGTTTTTTTAAAATCAATTTTTATAGCTTAATTTTGAAGCGAACATTTTTGAAAATTTATAACGAATTTTTGTTATATTTTTGTCGATTTTTTTAAAATTTTTTTAGTATTAATATTCCAACAAACGAATTTTAAAATGAAGTTTACTATTTTCTAAAATATATATTTAATTTTTGGTTATTTAAGATGTTCTTTTATTAATTTTATATTATTATACAAAATTTAAGATTCTCTGAGGCTGTTTCTTCAAGTAACTAAAGTTCAATAGAATTGTTTTTTCATGGCTTGTTGCTTAACTTCCTCACTCTTGAGTTTCAAAGCATTTTGAAGAGCATTGTAGTATATAGCAGGGGGGGGCACAAAATATGTAGGGGGCGCCCCAACAAAAACCACCCACAACATCAACCCAAAAAAAAATTATGGGGGTCTCCCCGTTGGGCCCCCCCAAGGGGGGGAAAAAAAGAGGGGGGCCCCCCCCGCCCCCACCGCGATCAGCCCCGGCCAGTGTGGGGCGGGGGGGTTCTTACGCTGCATAATTTTGCATGTTTATGACATTCACATTGAAGTTGTTGCACAATGGTGTCGGGTTTTCAAAGCTTGCGCTGCTCAGCATTGATACAGAGCTGGGCAACTTGCGAATTGTGTCAACAACCAGGAACTCAGTCTCCGGTATCTTTGATGCCTTGCGATCCATCAATTGAAGTACAGCGTTCACGCGTTCCACTGCCAACTTGCGCTTTTTCACAATACCCAATGCTGTTGGCGCTGGGTCAGTTGCATTTGGTCTTAACTTGTTTATACTGATAACTTTAAGGCTCCTCTCACAATCGTTTACTGGTACAGTAAATACTGAAATACTGGAAGATTCATAAAGTTGCCTTTGTTATTGACTACCTTCTGAACTATGAATTCGACTAGGACTTCCACTGGAGATTAACTTAGCTCCGGCAAGATCGTCCTTCTCATTCTCAGCAGCGTTTGAAGTACTCTGATGTGTTGCGTAATCATCACAACTGGGGCTTCTTTTGATTCTTTCAAGATTAATTAAGGCGGGTGCCACTGGATTCTCATCATCGGTATTCCATCCGTCAGAGACACCCGTCACGCAACGGAGAATTCTCGTTCTCGTCCACCAAAAGCTCTGGTTCGTTTTTTACATTTTGCCCAGATTCGTTATTAGCATTTATTTGATGTTCCATATTTCTTAAAATGGTTTATTAAAACGGGGACAAGTTTGTTCAGTCGTTGCTTCTTCAGCTAAGAAAATTTTTGAAAAGTCGATAACAAATTTTCGATCCTTTGGTGGTGTTGCCGTTTTTGATACTATAGGTGGCATCACGGTTGTTTGCCGTGGGTGGCATATTTATGCTTCGCAATCTAGACTATAGATGGCGCCTCAGCTTTCAAATTTTGGAAATTATGGATTCCATTTAGTTTGATGTTTCGGTGTAATATAGTTTATTACATTATGTTTGGACTTATAGCTAATAAATTAGAGTTTATCCAAGCGCCGAAGCGGGTTGTGTATTGTGTCGCTGTTGCTGGTTTTGTATCGACTGATTCATGGTGTGAATCAGACTAGTGTTGATCTATTTCTGGTCGTTCAGTGTTGTGTATTGTTGTCTGTGTATTGTCGTGTAGTTTCATCGTCAAGTCGCTAGAGGGCGGCACTGGGCCGCCACAAAATATGTGGCAGGCTCAGTCGCAAGAAAATGGTCGATCTTCGGTATTTTATAAAAAAGGATCTCATTTTACCTATTCTTTTATATGGAACTAATTAATAAAAATGTACCCATTTAAGGTTCTTAATTTTCTGTTTGAAGTTTTTATATTTGGAAATTACCCACCGAGGGGTGACGGGGACCTAATTTGCATTAAATTATACCCTTTTTAATCTGATTTCTAAATAAAACTAGTGCAATTATCATAGCTCTGCCAATATTAATTTTGTTTAATAAATTTACTGAAAAAAGTGTCATAATTTATTTCGCTTTTGTTTTAGTATTTTTTTAATTTGTATCGTATATTTAGTATAAAAAACAGTATTGCCAACGAGCTATACTGTTTTGGTATTCTTGAATTATTTTGATACAGCAACACTTCTTTTGAGTGCTCAATGTGCGTGTGTGTGTGAAAGGCAGGGGAAAAAGTCGCTCCATTTTTCTCGTGCTCTCCTGCGTACGTTTGGTTTTGCAAAACAATTTAATGGCGAATCGCCCAAATATTAAAAAAGTGTTTGCTTAAGTTGTACAAAAAAAGCAGCAAGGGCATGCTAAAAAAATGTTTTAGTGCATAATCGCATGCATACACTTTCCAACTGCAGAAATCGGCTAGCGCTTGTGTGTGTGTAACTGTGTATGTGCGCGCGTGTGTAAGTGAGCAATGAAAAATGAGGCGTAGGTGAGGAATATGTGCAAAATTTTCCAAAAGGTACAAAATATTAAAAGTTCTATCACTGACTTCATTTAATTGCCTAATTATAAAAAAAAACCAGAAACGAAACATTTATATGACGCGTTGGCAATGAAAAAAATATGGCAAATTCAGGCAGTTGCACCCTGTTGTCTTGTGGTCACTGAAAAAAGAAGCTTTTTGCGTGCCGAAAGCATTTAAAAAGCAAATGAAATAAAAAATCACGTACATAGAAAGTGTATATTTAAAGTGGCCTTCTTGTTTTGAAAAAAAAAAACCAATATGAATAATTTTTGCTTTTCCCATTAAACTATCTACATATGTGCATATAAGTATACGCACTAATTGGCCTATTTTTTTGGTAACTTCCTCCACATTGTAAATGCATCTAAAGTTGCAGTGTTGTTTTATAACCAAGTAATAAAATTTTGGCAGGGGTCAAGGCTATGTTTGATTGTTAAATTTGTTTGAAAATTGCTTAAATATATTGACAACATTTGCAGCAATTATGCGCAAACATGAAAATCAATGTATGCGACAGGCTCTCTCAGCTTTAGTGTGACCGTTTCTAGCCAAGCAAACATACCACAAAATACTGATGTAGTTTTATTGTGGTATTCTTTGATAAGATTGAAATAGTAAATATTTGAACAATTGCCGATGCCAAGTTCTCTTCTGTTGATTATTATATTAAAACAATACTTGTTTGTATTTTTTTTTTTAATTTGCAGCCCGTCTACCATAAAGTGCAGATACAACATCGTAGCAGCCGCAGAGAAAGTCATATTAAATAATATTCAACGTGCACGCGCCAAATACGATTTAAATTGTTTGACTACACGATTTAAAAAATAATAAATAATAATAATAATTAAAAATATTATTGTTTGTTGTCGTTGGCGTAACATTTGCAAAATACGTCAACGATAGTTTACAAAATTTTGTGGGGAAAAATGTGCAAAAGTGTGTTTGTTAAATTGTTAGCCAAAATTATTTGTTTACCTAGTACTACATAGAACGTAACTGCCTTTCTTAATCTAACATAAAAACAAACAAGAACAACAACAACAACAATTCGACGCACCAGACAAGAAAATAGGCACACACAAATAAAGACAAACACTAAACCCAAAACAAAACTGCATAGAACTACAAACAGTCAACAGAGTTAACCATTCTGAAGAAAATGCTCAAATTTAATAATTAAATGTCAAGCAAAAGCAAAAGCAGCAGCACTGAGACCACAGCAAATACTAGAACAACAACAAAATCTGTAAGCTAACAACACCAATCAGAGAACAGTTAGGCAGTTGCGGCAGTTTTTGGGGCTGACAAGGAAAGGAGAACAAGGAGAAGGAGAAGGAGCGCAACAGTGGGAACTGCTTTCCTTTCCGTATGCATTGGACGCATGCGCGACATGCGTGGACGTTAAGTGAGTGTGAGTGTGTGAGAGTGTCTCTCTGTGCGTGTGTGTGTGTGTGTGCGTGCATGTGCATTTGTGTGCACACGCACAACTGCAACAAACAAGAGAAATATATAAAAAAAAATCAACACATTCAACAGTTTAAACAAACTCTCTGAGCAGCAATTTCGCATTTCAACTACGTTTTGGATCAATCTTATCAACTATCAAGAGCCGTTGCTATTTGTTTCATTTATTATCTATCAAAATTTTGTGGAAAGTGATTGCAAACTAAATTCAAAGGAGCGTGCCGAATAATAACTCTACCATCTGTATCAGCAAGAACAACAACAACAATCACAGCTTAAAGTAAACAACAGCAACCATAACAACAACAACGACGTCGACGAAATGCAGAGACGGGAGCGGCAAACCAGGTGAGTGCTAAACCCAACAAATCTCCCAATCATATGTCGTACTATATGATTACGACCTTTCAACAGCAAATTTGCTTTCATTCAACGTTGGTTTAATTGCGATTCTTAGAGCATTCCGTTTGTGGTATGACAAGATTTCAATTTACATGTTTTCTTGTTTAATTCCATTTCCGAATATTTTTCCTAGATCTGCAATTATTTAATTTAATATGCATTACACTAATTTAGCCAAATCACATCATAAATCTATCAAGTTAATAAAAGCAATCTTTTAAAGTTATACAATTATTTTTTAAATAAATATACCAAAAATTAAGGAAATTCTTGTTGATGTGGACTTCACAAAAATTTCACCAAATGTTTGTTATCTGTAAAACTTTGATAACGCTTAGAAACCTGTTCATTATAGTGTTATCAGGCTGTTGTTGAAACACACATAAATTCGCAAAATGTTTGACGATTAGATAATTGCAGAGGAAATAATGTCGTCAATGCGCCGAAGATTATTTACATATACAGTAAAGAAAATATTCTTAGTCCAATTTTCTTAAAGTCCTAGTAAAGATTTCGATTAAATAACTAAAAGATTTTGACTTATAATATATATTAATTAATGTCAAGTAAACAAGTTACAATACTCATAAAAATAATTAAATTTTAAAAAAGGTATAATAAAAATAATATATTGTTGATTAAGTTGCAAATTTTGCTTAATCCACTTTGCATTTAATAATCTATCGAGTTTTATCTTTTTGTTTTTTTTTTGTATAGCTGCGTTGTAAAATAATGATATATTTAGATTTTCAAAAATTCTGACAATAATAACCAACAAGATGGCAGCACAGAATCTTTTAATTCTCATGGGAAATTACATTTTTAATATTTCAATATTTCATGTCAAATAATAATTAGATATACTTCCAGTCTCTCTTGGCAACATAAATTTGTATCTACATGTGCTGTTTTTTATTCAATGCCAAATGTATTTGCCATTGAGAAAAAGTTGCAGATGACACCTGTATGCTCTGAAAATTTTATATTATTCAGATGCATGTGTGTGTGTATGTGTTTGTATGAAAACCAATTGATTCTCTCTTTTCTTTGAGTATTTACTCTGCTGCGTGGCTTTCGTCATTACCCTCAAAAGAAAGAAAGAAAGAGTCGAAGCCACAAATTGAGTAGATTTTTGTTTTGATTTTCTCATTTATTTTTCTATTTTTTTTTTGTTGATTTTCTTAATAATCTATTTATAGCAAACATCATTTCTATTTAAACTTGCTTATTTTCTTTGATTATTTTCGCCACTATTTGGTGCTTTTCCGCACATTTTTTGCCACTGTTGTAATGCGATTTCTTGTTGTTGTCACGAGGGTGGAAGAATAAAATGGGTTTTAAATCTATAATAGATGCGAGGCCTCCACTAAGGAAGCGGAAAGTCAAATACAAGCGTGCATACATTTAAATAAGTTATGTATAGATATTTGAATAGATATCGGCCTCTAGTGTCAATCCATCGGAAAAGCGCTTCGCATCTGTGTGTGATTGTACATGTGTGTGTGTGTGTGGGTTGGTTTAAAGTAGTTGTTATTGCAAGTTTTGTTACCTTGCACTAGGTCTATTGACATTTCTAGGTTATTGTTAGTTTCGTTTATAGTTCTTGGGTTTTGTCTCTTTCTTATATTGTGTATTGCATTATCTTTCGTATTATGTGTTTCTTTTTTGCACTTATGTTTTAGTCATATTAATTATCGTGCTGGTTTTTCCCTTTTTTTTGTTTGTGGATTTTCCTTTCGCCGTAAACAGTAACTAATATTTTTTGTACCAAGTGTGTTTATTGTTTCGGCTCCCTGTGGGACCAATAAGTTAACAAAAACAATGGGGCCTTGGGGAATAATTATTCGGGTAGTTTTACGACTTTGAGCGTTGCAAATAAGAATTTAATAAAACAGAGTTTGCGTTGAAGGCAGAAATATGTCTTCCTACGGCTTTTACTATATGATAATTTCTTTTTCAAATTAGATGTCTTTTAAAGATCTATTTAATGCATCCCTTTTTAACCCTGTTTAATTCGCGTTAAAAGAAATATCGTCATTGTTAATTTTCCGTCGTGTAAAAATTTCATTGTGTATTTTGTGTCTGGTCTATCGTGATGTTCATAATTAAATGATTAAACATTTGACTAACATTAATATTATTTAACCTTCAATCATTTGGCTTGAGAAGTGCATGTATATTGCATACAGGCTGTAATTATCGGAGAAACCCTGAGAGACTAGCGTTAGCTTGGACTTGAGATTGGGGTTATTGAGCTTTCTGCTGATATGTCGTTTATTTGACCTCATTTAAAACGAGCGAGAGCGAGATAAAAACAGAGTGAGGGAGAACACACACACACAGATGTTACTTGAGTGCGTGTGTGTGAGTGTGGGTTGTTCGCTTGTTGATATTAATTAATTAATTAAAATGTAATTTATGCTTTGAGCGTATTAAAATTTAACAAACAAAATATAAAAGTATAAATATTAATCTGAATACGAATCTGTAATTAATGCCGTCAATGTAAACAAAATAAAAGCACTCCGTAAAAAGGAAAAACGAGAGCTAAAAATACTCACAAAAGAGTCTGAGAGTCCCTCTTTCTCTCTCTCTTTCCCTCTCTCTGTGTCTGTCCTGACATCTGAGACCGACCTGCGTTCATTAAAAATAACTGCAATTTTTTCTTCAACTCAACTTTGGCCGTTTGGCCTTTTGGTTAGTGAATTATTCGACGTGGTTACAGGAACAACTACCAACTACCAAGAAAGAAAACTGAAAATTGAAAACTTGACCAACTTGTTAGCGCTTCTAATGAGTCAATGTCTTCCGTCTTCGGCGATGTTGACGTCGGTGTCGACTGCGTGGCGGAAAAAGTGCCAGACGATGATAAAGATGACGACGCAGTCAAAGACAAATAGAGCGGCTGCAGAGCCTGCTCTGAAAAAAAGAGAGGGAATGGAAAGGGGGGCTTTAAAAACTTTTCGAAAATACTTGGCGTTTGCTTTGCACTTGAAATCTCTAGAGCGGGCGAAAGAGAATTGACGCAAGAGTGCAAAGCAACTTGTGCAAGGATTTGAATAATAAATGTGTAATATTCATCGTAAAGAAGAAGGAAATACTTAAAATAATAAAGATATAATAGTAATATAATGACCAGATTTAACCATAAAGATTTGACTAGAATTATAATAAATTAAAATAAAATTATTGATGGTCGTGTCGTTTAATGAGTATTAATTTTTATATAAATAGCACAAATATAATTTTACTGAAAAAAATTGTATGTGTTTAAAAAATTAAAAATAAATATTGTTATTTTTGTTAATATTATGAGGATGATTTTACAACGTATTATCTTCTGGTATTACACTAATTAATGTCTATTTACTGTCGTGTATTGTTTATGGGGGAAAATGTATTAGCTCACACAACAGTGGCTGGGCTGTCATCGCCTTCAGGCGCGCCCCTCAAGCAGCTGTCAGTGATGAACAGCTTATATCTGTCAGTCACTTGACACTGCCATTCACAGTGAAGTGATGTCTGTTAAACTGCTTATCACTGTAAAGGACTCTTCTGGTTCTGGCTGTTACAACGAGGCGCGTTGTCATGGACATGTCAACTTATTTTAAGCCAACCACATGCACACACTGAGTGCAGTCAGAATCGTACAATTATTTACAGTTGCAAAGTGTGATTGATAAATATATCTATGTATGTTTTTGTACTAATCTCTAATGCAAACAATTTGCCTTTAATATAGGCAAGGTAATTTTTTAGAAAATTAAAAAAATTAAAACAATAACTTTACTGACAGTGTATTGAAAACTTTAAGATAAGGTCATTTAAATTTTCTTCCTTCTCAGTCATTTCATGACTCACACTATGGATGCCTTATTGAACTTTGCACCTAGTTTTTCTTTCTCTCAAGTTTTCTGTCAGCTGTGCATGTGTGTGGGTTCTGTATGTGTATGGGTGAGTTACTGTTTGCTGTCGTTCTTTTAATCTCATCGATTTGTTTGACAGGCTTTTACTTTGCACCTTGTTCATTGTCTCCATTTTCTCTCTCTCTCTCTCTCTCTGCTTGTGGCTTCAAGCATGACTGGCATCTAATTTAATTAGATGAAATTTGCACACTATTGGCTTTCTTCCACAGTCGTTGCTATTGACGTCCATTTGCGGTGCAACTTTTTTATTTTTATACAAATGAGTATATTTGCGGTAGTTAAAGCTCTATTCCCCCTCATCCTTTTCACACATCTGGACAAGGTGTTTTGTAAATGAAAGCGAGGGAATTTCCTATACATATAATCATCGATTACTTATCAACAATTGATTTCTGTTTGTGTGCACACGTTATTTAATTTCTTACGATTGCTACACACACACACTCATTCTTTCACGTTTACGCCCACACGTAGAAACGTTTCTATTTGACGACCACTGCACTCATTCTTAATTTCTTCCTTTTGTTCTCTTTCCGTCTCATTTACAATGCTTCTCCACTTACATACGTACGTACTTTAACATAAAGAGTGGCCGCATCATCTCTTCACTTTCTTTGTTGTTGTTGTTGTTGTTGCTAATCGTCGACATCTTATGGTTTTAGCTTTGCTTGTTGTTATGTGCACCCACACATAATTTTACACACTTAAAGAGAGAGAGAGAAAGAGAGGGAGGGCCACAGAGCGAGAGAGTAATGTGCTACGTTGACGACATTGACAGTCGCCAAGTGCTTAATGACGTCATCGGCGCATAATGTTTGATGGGTCACTTGGTACGTTTGTCGTTTCACTTGTGTTGTGTTGTCTGCTCTAAAAGTCATGTGCTTTGCTTTTTATTTCTTTGTGTGTATACGCTTTTACATTCACATTCTTTTTGCTAAATCCGCAATTTGTCCTTGTTTTTATGTGCCACAGCTGCTGTTCACTGTTGGCCTAGTCTCTTCTTCTTCTTCTTCTTCTTCCTCATCGCCTTAGCCTTCTTCTTATCCACCTCCCTGACCCCGTTTCACTCTCGGTCCGACCGACGCTTTCGTCAAGTTTTCATCAGCATTTGAGTGTGATTATTGAAGCCACTTTTTTTTCTGCTGCGCCACACGCAACTTTTGCCTCTTGCGGTCTTTGGGGCAGGTGGCAATCCTGACATGGCCTAGCCTATACAATATTATTGCTACTATTCTACTATTTGTTCTTGTTGCTTGTGGTTTCTGTTTTCGCTGGGATTGCGCAAAATTTAGGTTAGTCCAACCCCTCAAACACTATTAAATAATAAAAGTCATACACAAAGTTGTGTTTTATGTTTTTTTTTGTTTTTGTGTTCGTTGGTTGGCAACAATGTGACACCGACCTCGTTGCTTATACCCATTACTCATAGAGTGTAAGGGTATATTGAAAACGCTGTAACAGCTTGAAAAGCATTAATCTCCGAGTCTGTCTGTCGAATCTGCTAGATAGCAATAAAAAGTTCAATAAAAACTACAAGACCTAAAGGACTGTTTTTTAAAAAATCTGCTAGTTACAGTTTTTAAGATAAAACTACTTTTTTGGTGGCTTAAGTTTTTTTTTACAATTATCTATTAACCTACTTAATCGCATCAAACTTCAATAAATACAATATGCAATAATTTTAATATCCTATTAGAGATGGGCACGGGCCTGTTTGAGGTTCGTGTCACGCGGACCTCTTCAAAAAACCCACGGGCTTCGTGCACGAAAACCGGAAACGGGCTTTATTTTTTCGTACAAAAAGTCACGATTTAACACAAACTTTTCAAATCGCTTTATAACCAAATTTCTGTAATAAGTCACTTATGGTAAGCAGAAAATTGAGCAAAGAAAAAGTTTAAGAAGCAGCTTGCAGAATAGGCTCAAAAATACAATTTATATATAAAGAAAAATAAAGAAATAATAATTTAAAAAACCTTTTTTTTTGTATAGCAATATTGGGCCGGGCTCGGGCCGAGCCCCGTGCCTATCACTATATCCTATGTTTTGGAGCAAGTCAACTTTGTGTCGAGGGAAATCAGAGAAATATTTCTGATAAGAATTTATATACCAAAATTTTGGGTTTATGCTCCAAAAAACTTAACAAAACTTAAAACTTAACAATTTGATAAGCTTATATCTTATATTATTAGTTGAGAATGATAAAAAAATGAATCAAATGAAATCTAAAATGTAGCGCAAGAAGATTGCAGTAACAGATGCAGTTGTTGAAAATTACAGTAATTATCCCACGCAATTGGTGGGACGAACAACAGTTTTTGTGACCTCTTATCGCCCAATTACAAATGTCATTGACCTATGCAATGATTTTCGAACCATACCTTGTAAAGATAAAAAAGAAGAAAAAATGCATGAAAAGCTAAGCTGTTGAAATAGCACTATTTAGTTCTATTTGTATTATGGAAAGAGTGAATGGGAAACCCATTTTTATAAATGTACTCGTTGTTAACATATACCACACGTTTCTGTAACGGCAATCGCTGCTAAAGCTAACAGCAAAACAGCTGCTCTTGTATCACAGTAATGTATGTACATATGTATGTATGTGGGTACGTACATATGTATGAATGTAGGAGGCCAAAGCACCTGCGCATGACTCACTCAACTTCAGTTAAATCTAGAAACTCTGGTCACATTCAATCGTTGCACAGATCTTTGCTGCTGCCGGCATTACTGTATTACATACACACAAATCTTGAATATGTGTGTATGCATTTATCTGGGTATGTGTTTGACAGGTGCTTTTTGTTTGTGTAACGAGTTTGTATTGTAGTTTTTGCTCTGACGCATGTGCACACTCACATGCACACAGATGTACATATGTATGTATGTACTACGCACACTGGCAACTATTTATCATTATCAATATGTCGCTCGTTCTCTCGCACATTGACTGCCCTCCAGTGTTGTTGTTGTTGTTGTTGCCTGCTTGCCGCCTGCCTATGTGTCTCCCCTACGGCGTGTCGACAGTAACAGCAACAACAAAAGCAACATTAGCAGCAGCAGCAGCAGCTACAACAACGATAATTACATACTAATACAAAATGCTCATTTGCCGCATTTTAATTTTCACACGCTCACAGGCACAAGTGTTTTGTATCTGTATCTGGGAGAGGAAGAGAGGGAGCGCTCTATCTCTCTCTCTCTCTCGTTCGTTTGAGTCTCTCGCAATGGTTACTCGCTCGTCGGTGTTGCTTTAGTTTGGCGCTCGTTCCTGCTCAGTTCGTTTTCGATCGTGCGCCGTAGCAGTTGTCATTTCCTTGCGGCCATTATCGTCGCTGTTGGCTTAAAACAGAAAAAAAAGAGTTGTTTTTGCAACGCTCGGTCGCGCGGAGCACTGCGGGTGTACATACATACAATAATATTAATAATAAAAAAATAGCAGCAACAATACACACACATACTCACATGTAGATAGAAGCACACGCATGGAGGAAATTCTGTATGCCGTTGCATGCGTGGCTAAGTGAGTGTCTGTGTGGGTGCTCACACATACATACATGTGTGTGTGTATGTGTGTACATCTATGTTAATCACTCTTTCGTTGTGACGTTTTGTTAATTTGTGTTTGCTCCAGTGTTTTGCCACAATCTCTAAAGTTAGTTTACGCACAAAAATAAAAGTATAATCTTCAGCACAGTATTTATTTTTTATTCAATATGCACCTGAGCTATGCCGCTCTCTGTATTTGTCAAACTGTAAAAAACTTATTATCTTTAGCTTGTCTTTGTCTTTTAGTATTAAAGTCTATTAAAGAGTCGTTGTCTCTCGCACACACACATGCACAGCAGCGTATGTAAGTGTGCGGTCGTATCTATTTTCTGATTTGAGTCAGCTGTCTGCTGTCTGCTTTTTGCCCCTGTGCTTTATTTCTTCCTTCTGCACAACTTTAACGAGTTTTAAGTGTTATTCTTACTTCACCTTCTCACTCTCACTCACTCACTCACTTAAATATCATCAGCAATGGACAACAGCCGCAGCAGCAGCAGCAGCACTTCTTGCACATTTGTTTATTGTTGTTGTTGTTGCTGCTGCTGCTGTTGATGTTTTTGTTGCTGCCTGGTTTGTACACCGGCAACACAAACTGGTTTTTCGAGTTATTTATGACTTTTTTTCTACAATTTATTTTTTGCCTGCCTGCTTGCTTGCTTGCTATATGCCTTGCCTGCCTTTTCGGTATCTGTATCTCTTCTTTGTACGTACATACATACATATGTATCCGCATATGTATGTGTGCATTAAGTCTTCAGACTTTTGACCTGCAAAAAACTGTTAAAGGTAGCAGTTGGGGGCGCTGCTTCTTAAATTTCATAATGTGGCGAAAGTTGTGTCTCAGATTGCAACATAATCGTATGCATATAACCAGGGCCACAAAAAAAACTATTCCTCTCTGACACAAACACACTCGTATAACCGCATACAACAGCAAAGACAAAGACAAAGCACAACGGATATGATAAATTAAAATTTTTTTACATGTTTCACTCGAACTCCAAGCACTCAACAACTTAACTGAGCGTTGTAGTTGAGCTTTAATTGTAGACGACTGACAGCGGCAAACACAAAACAAAAGCAAAAGCAAACGAAACTGAAGCAACAAAATTTAGTGAAGACTGTTGCCATTGTTATTGTTGATTAGTGTGTATTGTGTAAAAAAGAAAGCGAAGCGCGTTGGCGTTAAATAATCAAAGCGAGAAAATTTTTGGCGAAATGTGAAGTGTAAAAATATATGAAATCTATAAGTTAAAGCCAAAAAGCTATAAAAAAGTATTATAATTATAATTATTAAAAATCAAGTGCATTAAAAGCTGAAGCAAAAAGTTACAATAACATTTAAACAATTATAAAAACAAGTTTCAATTACAACAACAGCAGCGACTGAAGAAGAAGAAGAAGCAGCAGCAGCCAATCAGCGCGCGAGTGAACGGCCGCAGCGGCAGCAACAGCAAAGGAAACAGCTGTGCTTACAGTTTGCAAGAAGAGCGAGGCTCCCCCGCATCGTCGTCAGCGTCAATGCATGAGACCACGGCGGTGTGAGAGAGAAAGAGGGAGAGCACGCAGAACTTAAAGCGCCGTTTGACGGAGTTTGCCGGGTTAGTTTGAGCTTATTGCACAGTATATAACAAACGTATAACAAATGTGCATACATACACCATAAATATGTGTGTGTGTGTGTGTGTAATAAACATGTGTTGAACAGAGCCCGCATACCAAACTGTGAATTGTATCCGAGTAGTGTGAATAGTGTGACCAGTTCTCGATTCTCTTGCCTTTAATAATGAAAAATAAAAGCGCCAATGCTTAAAATGCAGTACGCGACTTTGACCTCCACACAACAAGATGAGACATGCAAACATTGTGGTTGCCAATGCACGTGAGGCTTTTCACTACTGCAGTTCAATTGGGGTGGGGGTCGCGTAGAAGAATGCGTCCTCCGTCAAGCGGAAGGAAGAAATCGAGTACAAATGGCTTGAGGTGTGGAGGGGTGGGGCGGGTAGGTGTTTGCAATGCTAACGAGCGAAAATGTTGTCTATGCAGGAAGAAGACACTAGAAAGCAAATTACAGACAATTTATATATACACACACATGTGCACATATGCATATGTATGTATGTATGTTTGTATGTGTATATAATTGACTGGGTGGGCGTTTTGCTGCATTTTACTGATAAAGTTTGACCTCTAAAACTCATTTGCATAGATTTTAGCCTTTGCACGTGTATGGAATTCAGGCTAAACTAATTAAAGTGCTCGTTGCCTGGTCTGGTCTGGTTTCCCCCTTAAGGCAGCAAGACATAGACACAGTTGCATACATACATTTAGGTAAATACGACAATGTAGATGTATAGACATATTCACAGTTAATCTAACTTGCAAAGGTCAATCGGCCATTGAGGCGCCGTTCTCTCTTATTCACACACACACATGCACAACAGATTGTGACGTCCAAGTGCCTAACCCCAAAAGCCGCCCAACTGCAGTCGCTGTCGCTGTCTCTGTCTCTGTCTCTCTGTATGCAGCGGGTGGCTGCACTCGTTGCTGTTCTTTTTACCGGCACTCTCTTAAACGATTCGCATCGCTCTCGTTCTCTCGTTCGTTTTTGACTCGCTATTGTCTGTCAGCGACGACATCGCTGCCCCTAATCAACGAGCCCTTATCTAGCCAACTTGTGTGTATGTTCAAGTGTCTATTACTGGGATATGTGTGTGGGTGTGTTTTTGTGTGTGTTCTTTGCTTATCATTTCGTTGTGCTTGTTGTCTCTCTAAACATGGCATGACGTTTGGCGGTGAGGGGTGTTGAACTGTCAACGGGCACAACCGGCTGTTCATTTGTGTTATGTGAATAAAATCATTGTTGTTGCTCTGATGCTCGCGTTTTTTACGCCTTTCATTTGCTCTCTTTTTTTTTTTTGAACAATCTTTTTTTTTTTTTAACTTTAAATGCCATAGAAAATGGATATTGGCATGTTATGTGCGGCCATTCGATTACAACAACCAATAAACAAACAACAATAATATAATACACAAGTAATAAAAGCAATAACAATGTGCATTGTTGGCATTTTGTCAATGGGATTGAATTATGAATATATTTGGCTTTGCAACTATTCTTTTTCCTCTCTCTTCTAAATAGAAATGAACACGACATTAGCATTTCAAAGATTTAAAAGTGTTTTCTTTTCTGTTCTTTAAAATGTATCAAGATTAGTGAACAATTCCCGCCTTTTAAAAGAAAAGTGACGTTTAAAGTTGTAAAGAATTGCTTTAAATTAAAATAGTTTCGTATGTATTTGACTAGTCAACGCATTTTATTCGATTAATCAGGTTGTTTTGTTATGTTTATAATTCAAATTCAACTCATGTCTGACAATTATAATGAAATCGATTTGTGTCCTAAAATAGCAACATCGCAATTGTAATTTTTGCATTTTAAAAATCGCAAAGCATAAAAAGGCGGCAAAAGTGAAACGCGTCACAGGTCAAGTCCCCATATAAATAAACGATTGTGTCGGGGACGGGAACGGGGACTAGCTTAGCTCAGTGTTGTTGATAACGACAACGCTCCGCAAACAGCTTATCAGCTTACTTAATTTATCAGGCGTTTCTATATTGTGCATATCTGTGTGTGTACTCTATAAAAACATGAACAGTTTTTGTTTTTTTTTTCGGTGATTTTTCTTGTTTACTATTTGCTATTTGTTTTTAGGGCTGTTATCCACCTCCCTCTCGACTCTTATATAATTGGTCTCTAGAATATTTTTAAGGTTTCTGTGAAGTATCATGTTTTTATTTTTATTTTATTTCTGTGCTTAATTAAATTGAAAAATTAGTCACTTTGCGGTTGATTGTGCTTAAATACAATTATGCGTAGTTTGGCAAGCACTGTGTCGCATTGTCACGATCAAATCAATAATTTCATAGTTTTGTTGTGTTGCCATGCGATATGACAAATGCCTGACAAATTCTAATTGGGATTTTCCGCCTGTGACGATATTTCAAAACATATTTCTGCCCCACCCTTTAGCATGGCGTTCGCTTCTCTCTCTCTCTGTCTCCCTCTTTTACGCTAGTTCAAAATTGTGTTCAATTTGTGCTTGATTTATTCATGGGAGAGCGCACTTGTAATGTGTGTTTAAGTAGGGGTATATGAGCGTGTATGTGTTGGTCTGTACGTGTGTGTGTGTGCGGGAGTGTGGGTAAAGCCACCTTTTGCATGAAAACATTTTATTTTTAGCCAATGGCTTATTTTTAATTATTGATTTTCAATCTAGCCCAGCTCCTCCTCCACCTGTTTACATTTCTTTGGCTAAAGTGTAATTTATTTTCTTTAAATTCAGTTTTTTGTTATTAGCATTACCAAACCAGGGATAAACAAATTTTTAGATTTAAATTTAAAAATGAAGTAGCTATTAATCGAATTCAACATCGTGAATATTTGATCAAAATATTTCATGCAAATTATTTTATTTTATAAATTTAAAATGCTTATGATTTTTCTATGCACTATGAAATTATATCAAGATATCAAGAAATGTAAGAATCCCAAAGTAAATTATAATTAAATGTTCCGATACAATTCGTTGGTAACAAAGAACAGTTATTTGTCTAGATACGTGGGAGGGGTTATTCCCAATTCGTTTCGTCTTTTGTTTCGCAATGGGGAGCAACCTAGAAACCGGTCAGTGATATTCCGGCCAGCTGTGTGCTTGTCCCGATCCGCCAGCTCTCTGAGCCTTTTTCTCACATTTAATTCATAAAAAAAAGAAAAAACATGCCATTTAAAACAAAGAAGTTAAGAAGCAGTGTAAGAGAGATGGAGAACTCGTTTGTCAAGCAGCAAAATCCAAAAAAAAAAAAACAAAAAACAAAAAAATTGTAAAGAAAACAAAGTAAAGCAAACGAACCGAAAGAAACTGAACTCAACAACTGAAACTCAACTGAGTGGAGCTGTTTTGGCCGAGACGATCGATCGATGGATGGGATTGAACCAGTTTTGGCCGCAGGATATTAAGCCATAAAAACAGGCAGTCAACTCAGCCAACTACAGCTACAACAAACGAGGAGTTAAGAACTCGTTTCTTCTTTGAGTTTCCATTCGATTTAGTGCGTTGTCCCCCTCTTCCTGCCTCCCCTCCACTGTCTCCTTGCTTTTGGCCTCACTGACAGTACTCAATACTTAGAGAGTTATTTTGCAAGGCGGAAAGCTTGTTGTTATTGCCATGGCTTTAATTGTTATCGCTTGGTTTATACTCTTTTTCCTTTACAGCAACACTTAACGGTACAATTATCGGTGTTTGTTACTGTGTGTGTGTGTGTGTGTGTGTGTGTGTAAACTCGTGAACATATAGATATATATGAACTTGTGACTAATGAATGTGAAACTTTAAAAAATCACATTTATTGTTGTTATCTTCATCAACATTTTGATTTATAAAGAGAATTTTTCCGATCTAAGATGGTTTCCCAGTACAATTGTAAACAAATTTAGATTATTCATGAATTCTCGTTAATATCCACTTACTCAAAAGCTGATTCACAATTAAATGTTGCATTTTAATAGACCTGCGCATGCTACTCCTGATACCTTGAGGGAAAGGTCAGGGAAATGCCAAACAAAGTACAGCCACTTAGTGAAGAAAACAGACTGAGACTGAGACCTTAGTCGAGCACGTTGCGTTCTCCTTGAATTTTCTATTTGCCTTGCATTCAGGCGTGACTGAGGAGACAGCAAGGGAGGAAAAAGAACTGGGGGAGGCAATAATTTGAATGATTGACCTGACATTGAACCAGATTTGCCAAAGTAAAGAAGACTTTTCACGCCACGCCCAATACAAGAAAGACGCTCATATTGTAGATTCAAAACAGCAGACAAATAATAAAAACCTATTGTCTTAAACGAATCCACTCAGTATTCACATATACTCGCAGCTCTGTATTTCCGAATGAGTCAGCCTCAACTCAAGTTGACTGAAGCCGGAGCTGGCCAAAAGACAGCTGGACAGCTTCTATGATTGGCTGCGGGTTGTGTCTGTCGTTATAGTGTGTCTCTTTGTTGTGGCTATTTAAAAATACAAGCGTTAAGTTTTCGGTGTCATTGTCCTTTTGGCAGTACCTTCGAGTTGTTAAGCCAAGTTATAAGTATATTCTGAGTTCGGAACAAATTACTTGTTATGAAAATATCAATCATAAAAAAGAAATTTATGTTTAATCATTCAATGACTGTTATTTTTTCATTAATATTTTGATTAAAGAATTACAACTCTAATAAATATCGATTATTTAAATTTTAAAACAAGATAAATAAAATTGGCAATTAAATTAAATTCTGATCTCTTTTACTCTTTGTTGAAGTAGTTTTCCCAAATTGTGTCAATACAATTCTGTAGTTTTTCTCTAAATTTTATATAGATTAAGAATGATTTATAAAAATAAAAATTGGAAATGTAATATAATTAGATGTCTGCTCGCCTCAACAGATTAGTTTAATTTGTTGAAAATTGGTATAAGAAATTTAAGTTTAGATAAAAAAAAAAATATGTACGGTTGCTTTGCTTTTGTAGTCTTTCAAAATTGAATGTATCGTAACAATATTAATAAAAACGAGTACGTACTTCCAAACGAAACACAAGAAAAAGCAACAATAAATCAGCAGCAAGAGAATATCTTGTAAACTCGGAGTTTCGCGGCTGTGTTTTATTAATCATTTTATTCCATCAATTTTTTAGTCAATCTGTTTTGTTAAATTTTGTGTTTGTTTTATTTTATCGTTTTTATCAGATTTTGGGAAAATTCGTTTTAATGGCGCCCAAATTGATTGAGAAATTTAAGACCTATCTCAGGTTGTTGCATCATTCGATTATCCAATTATCTATCCCATCATCATCCCATCATCCATCATCAATCCCATTTCATATACATCTACTACACTGACATGTACACAGACACTAATTGAAATGTATTAATCAATGATCCATTTATACTTTCTATTTTCAGTGGCGGTGGTCCACAGACGACAACTGCCGGTCCATCCGCTGGTAATGTGGCTAACAATACCATCGTCGGTGGTAAAAGCGCAAGCAATAACATGTATTCCACCCGCCAATCTGTAAGCACCACAACTGGTGTCCTTATGGTCGGACCAAATTTTCGTGTTGGCAAAAAAATTGGCTGTGGTAACTTTGGCGAATTGCGTCTAGGTAAGTTTTTTACAAATTTACATTAGTTGTAACTTATTTTAAACAATTATTTTTATTCAATTTGAGCTTAAGAAATATTGGGGTAGCTGTAGATTGAGAAGCGTTCTAATAGTTGATAATTGATAGATAATATTATTTATTAAGTTTGTTTCTTTTTAAAGTTTGTCAGAATAAACTTGTGAACAATGCAAGGAATCAGACGTTCTCAATAAAAAAAAAAACAGAAATTATGTAGTTATTAATGCGATAAGCTAAAGTAGTTTTATACCTGTTGACTTTAAAAATAAGTAAAAGGGAATATTGTATTTGTTGTTATGTATGTAACAGGGAGAAGGAAGCCTCTTCGATCCTATAAAGTACATATATTCTTGATCAGCATCAACAGCCGAATCAATATGTGAGCGCCTAGATCTCAGAGACTATAAGAGCTAGAGCAGATCAAATTTGGCATGCAGACTTCTATAAACCCCACGCAGATCAAGTTTGCTTAAAATTTTGCGACGCCCGTTTCCGCCTCCGCTTATCGCAAAAAACACCGCACGCAATGTTTTTAAGATATTAGTATTTTTTAAAGCTAAAAAACGTTAAATGCCTACTATAATTAGCTATCATCCTACTAAATCGCAACAAGATCGGACAAATAGAAAGGTGGTAACGATTGATTTAAGTATTTAAGCAAGAGAGGTGCCTGAAAGCATGCAATAAAATTGCTTTATATATGTTTAAATAAGTAACGGGTATTCTATAGTCGGGAGCTCGACCATAGCCTTGCCCGCTTGCTTATTTTGAAACTAATCGAAATAGCGGAAGAAACTCTCACATAAGCCACTAGAAATGAATTTTATGATACAAGTTTATAGAATTTAAAATTTAGTACTAACTTTTTAGCTGCAAGATAACGGACTTTAAGATCGTCTCAGTTCAAAATCACATCTCGCATCATTAGACATTGCAATAAACTGCGAGTTTAAGCGCTAACGTCTTGTAACTGTAAATAAGTTGTAAATTATGTTTACGACTCAAAATGTCCAAGATTGTTCTCTTGTCTCTCCCTTTTCATACTAACTCTTGCATCCTCTGTCTCTTTCGCGCCTTCTCTTTCTGTCTCGCTACTGTCTTTTTGGCATGCTTGCGACGCGACGTTGGCATCAAGTATTATTTGGGTAGACATTTTCGTTTGTTACTTCCTTTGCATGTGCATTCCTTTTCATGGCTGCCAACGGCCCAACAGCAACAACAACAGCAGCAACAACAACAGCAACAACAATAGCAACAACGACAATGGCAGGCAGAGAAACCACAACGAGAACTTTTTCACAATACAATATAAAATGCCATTCCATTCTGCCATCTGTTTTGTCACCGTCGTCGTCGTCGTTTTTGCTTTGTTTGCTAAATGCGCTTTTATAAAAATTGTATGTTTTCTTGTTGCTTCTTCTTCTTCTTTTTTTCGTGGGGCTTGCCACTTCTATGCATTTGCATACTGTATGTATGTATTGTACATCTGTTGCCTGTGGTTGCTGTTATTGTTGACTTATCACATTGGCAACAGGTAGCCAAACAAACGTTCAGTGCTGCTAAAACTGTAGACGATGAATGACAACTAATTGCAGCTGTCAGACTCTTCTCTTGGCCCTATCTCACATATTTGTCATCTCTTTCTTGGGTTACCTTCCCTCATAATTCTATATATTCCTTCATTAGCATTTACCCCATAAAAGTGAGAGAGTTGGGAAGAAAACCATATTCAAAAACACAGGGTATCGCACAGTCAGATACTCTAGTGTTGAGAATGTAATTTTTTAATTTTCTGTGACGTTTGGCGCCCGCGTTTTTTCTGTCCCTTATTTGTATGAATGAGTCACGCGGTTATTTGTCTTCAAGGTACACAAATACAACCAAACAAAATATCCATATGTATGTGTAAGCATAAAGAAAACAAAAGCCGTGTTTAATTAGCACATATGTACATACGAGTATCCAGGGCTTTATCAGAGATTTTAAGCTTTTTGGGAGCTTAGCTCGAGAGCCATTTGGTATTCATCTTTATAAATATGCATAACATCACTACAATTAATTATCATATCATTAATCATTAATTATCATATAGGCCTCACAGCTTACTTAGTTCAGAGTTACAAGACAGCTTTATAATTAAAAATGCAGCCTTTTCAGCATTTTTTGTTTAAATTATTATTTAGTCACTTTGTTTTCCTACTTCTCTAAATAATATTTAAAACATTTATTTGTTCGCCATAATTATTCAAGCACCAGCTGTGTTTATTGAGAAGTCTGTTATGTAAAGAGGATGAAATATAAATGATTTGCTTAAGTATATTTCATTATGTTTAAATATACAATGTGCAGTTTAAAAAGTAGTGGCGCCACAGTTTAACTTGAACAACTTAACAGTGCGCTGTTAATGAGCTGTTATGTTACATTTTAGCGCTAATTACGTGCGTTTTGCATTGAAAAAATTTCTATAAATTGATAATCTATATAAGTTACATATATTAAGATACATATTATCTACATATCCACTTATTCATTAGATTTATACACAAGTAGGAGATTTATATATTTTTTTATTCTTTTTAACGATACTCGAAAATTATAGTTTTTCTGTTTTGTTATAAATAATTGTCACATTTTCGTAAGAAAGACAAAATATGAAAACCTACAAAACTTAATTTATTTTTATAACTTGCTTGAGATTTATAACCTGCTTGCGTGGGTATTTGCCATTTAATTATATAGAATATATACTGTTTTTTATTGTTGTTGGTCAATCTTTTCTTATTTGGAAGGCTGTTCGCAGTGCTTTTTTCAGTATATATGTGCATATGTTTGTGTTTTATATCCATTCAGATATGACGAAGGCAGATCTTATATACATTCATGACTATAGTATGTAAATTTACTCGTATTGCGTTAGGTCATGACAGTTTTGGTTTCGCTTGAGTTACGACACGGCTATAAAATCTGATTGAGGGGAATACAGTCTGAGAGTCACTGCTGTCGTCAGTTACATCAGTGCTTCAATTTATCATTCAGCTTTTTTTGAAGCTTTGAAAGAGTCGTTTCCGAAATCGTAAACAGTTTGTGAAGCTTTGTTTATACATATTCTAAGTTTAAATGGAATGCACATTGTTTATGTTTGGATTTTCAAAACAGATTATTTATCAAATGTTCTTTTATGGAAGGAGATTTTTCATGAGTCAAAAATACTTATTAGATCATTTTAATCAACCTTTTTTGTGCTAGTTTTAGTAATTTTGATCAATTTTACTGCCAGCTGCGTAATAGAGAAAATTCGGAGACAGTCGAAGATGAAGATCGGTGTTTGTTTACGTTTTGAGTTTTCATATTTATGGTAAATTCAAATCGTGGCAGAATTGTATTTCTCTGCTTGTTATTTAATAAATACAAATAAACAAACGTATTGTTGCCCCACATACCAATTTGCTTTGTTGTAATCAAAGTCATGCGCCCTTTCGCACATGGGTATGAATATGCGAATGTGAGTGTGAATATGCGAATGAGTATTCGCCTGACAACTCTATCAGTGTTGTCGTCTTGATAAGCATATAACGAACTAACTTTTCGGCGTTGCCATTCATGGCACAATTTCGCACCTGGAAGACTTAACTAAGTTTGTTGTATTTGACTCTAAACTTTGTACAAATAATTAGAATGTATAGTAAATGCTAACAATTTTCTTTTATGAAATTACAGCTGTTAATCCATTGGATTCTCAATATCGAATATTTGTTTTTCTGAATTAAGCCCTTAAGTTAATCGATTGTCAAGATGTATGTTAACCCTGAATCGAACCAATTACACTCTCTAAATATACGTCGAACTATTTTAACTCTGTAACTGTTGTGTCAAAATAAATAATTGTTTTTAGTTCTAAGTAAAACTTAGTTAGAAGAAACAAACGGTCAGAAATTAATAACTAAGTTTTCTATTAAGGAATTCAAGTTGTTGCTGATCTGAATTTATAAAATATGGATAAAAACTTAAAAAATCTGCTTTAGACACAAGTACAATATGTAAGGGTTTTTAATTTTCAGCAGACCGAAGATATCAATTATATTTTGGGTTTTTTAATTTTATATGCCTCATTAATTTGCACATTTAATAATAGCCAGGGCTTATATAAAAAGGGAGTAATCAACTAGAGAAAATAGTAATAAGTATATATGGGATTCAGAAAATTCGAATTTAAAATGTTATTTTCTCAACGGTCAGGTCGTCGCCTTTGTTGTTTTGGAGGCGCTCAAGTTGGTGGGCGTGGCGCAGAAAGTGTTGCAGGTAGGAATGTTAAAATGCATGTTGGTTAGTTAGTTGGTCAGTTCTGGATAAACCTTTGTCGAGTTTCGCTCGTGAGCATGTTGTGCATTATTTGTATGAATGTATTTGTGGCAGTCTCTGAGTTTAGGCATGGTTAGGTTGGGTTGCACTATTTTTTTAACGAATGTTTTATTTATTTTATATACTAAAATATACTAACTATATTTTTCTCTTTTTCATATTTGCAGGCAAAAATCTTTACAACAATGAACATGTAGCAATAAAAATGGAGCCTATGAAGTCAAAGGCTCCGCAACTACACTTAGAGTATAGGTTTTATAAGCTATTAGGATCACATGGTATGTTGAAATGTTTCCTAAATAACCTTAATATTGAAAACTATCCCTTACACTAACAACAGTAAAACAACTAACAAAATATGAGAAAAAATTAAAAAAAAAACAACAAAATTTTATTTAATTAATCCATGCCCGTTTGTCGACTTATTGACAAATTACTAACCAACCTTACTACTCCAATAAAACTATGTTTTGCACCGTTACCACCTTCGTTAGTTTGATAAACAAACTTGTAAACTTAACTCTTTATAACACTTTGTATTGTAAGTGCTATAAGAATACACAGAAGAAGACATGAATAGATTTTCTCAAGCATATTTTGGAGGTCGGTGCGTGATTTAAATTGAAAAAAAAAAAAAAAAATCAAATATAAAAAACACAAAAAAACAAAAGAAAAAATACATAATTATGCTATTATTGTAGGCAGCTACTATTGTAGCTGTCCTACTATTATATTGTTCTGATGTTATACCCACCAACTTACTATATGCTGATTTCTCAACTCAATCTGTTTATAATCTTACGTTATACTTTCGATCGTTCTATTTTTCGTTGTTCTTTTATATAAAAACAATATATATGTATGTATATTGCTCTGCTCCTTCATACAACCATCAAAAACACCATCTGCTGTGAAATTGAAAATGATACCGATACCAATATTGAAAATCCTGAATTAAAACCAAACAATCAACCAATCAACCAACCTACCAAAAAATCGACTGATTTATTGCATAACACATTATGATGGCATGGCACATATCCTGTAAAAAAAAAATACAAAACAACCAATCCGATGATCCCACAGCCGATAACGCCCCAGAAGGCATACCACGCATTTATCACCTGGGCACTTGTGGTGGCCGTTATAATGCCATGGTTTTAGAGTTATTGGGATTATCATTAGAAGATCTCTTCAATATTTGCTCCCGTAAATTTTCACTTAAGACTGTATTGATGATAGCGAAGCAACTTGTAAGTTTATGCTAAAATGGCCAAACATTTTTTTGTTTGTCTGCTTAAGCGAATTGTCGCGGATTTCACATGACAGTATAACAGTTTTGAAAGTCCACCCAGAGACATGTTCGTGATATTGTTGTATCATGGTCGTATAACAGTTGCATGTGAATTCCGTATGACACTTCGCTTAAACAGTTCTACACATTATTATTTCAATTGTAAATTACATTTTAAAGCAAAGTGTCTCAACGGCTAAGCCTTTTAAGTTAGCAAGCAATTTTTGTTATTATAAAAATTAAAATAAAAAACTAAACTTAACGTTAAAAACCATCATATTAAACCCTTAGAACAACTCACAACACAATGAACGTTAGTGCCAACATTTTAGTTTATGTAGTGGAAAAAGAAAAACTATTCCAAACATTAAAATTACGTACCTTTGTCGTAGTTCAAGATAATTAAGATCTTGTTTTTTTGTTTTTTTTTTGTTCCTTGGGTTGTAGCACATTTGAAAAAAAACTGAAATTGAAATCGCTATTTAACCACAACAACAAAAATTATATTCAATTAAAAGCATGTATACTAAGCGTCGTAAATAGGCAAAATTTATACTTACAATGTTCCTATGTAAATAATAAAGAACAAATTTCTTTTTCTATTTGTATACGATTAAAAAAAAAACTATTGCAAAAGCATTTTAACAACAGTCTTATTAGTTGCCTAAGTTAACGAATTTCCTCCTACTTGTTTTCTTTTCATTTTTATTAATGAACAACTTTTTGTATGTGCTCTATATGATTAAACTTATTTTAACCAACTACTAACACAGCTCCAAAGAGATATTTTGCTAAAGTGTTCAAAGCTATAGCAACAACACTGGGGCCAACACATTACAGTTATACACACAACTCTACACCTAAGTTATGATTAAGATTTGCCTTTAGGCGTGCAAAAAATGCAATTACTACTAGCTTTAAGTGTTATACAGGCACTGTTATACATGTTAATATACCACTTACTACTAAATCTAGTTTTTGCTCAAATAACAGTAGACTGCAGCCTTTTTTTCTTGTGCTATCAGACAATATTGGGCAGGGTCGTTTTACAGGCTTCCTCGTTATATGCTTCGAGAATTTCTATTTTTGTTGTTCTTGTTGTTTTTAGCACAGTTTCGCTGTTGACTCTCAGAAATGATGACGCAGAATATACACAGAAAGAAAAAAGGTGGTAATATACGTAAGACGCGCTAAACTAACCTAAAAAAGAGCCTTATAATATATGACTATCGTTTGTTCGCTCTCTCCCTCTCTTTCTTCGTCTATATCTCGTTGTGCTCGGTGCTCCCTTTATAAAAAAAAACAATAAAAAAAAAAAAATCCAGCTGCAATATTACAAAAATAATATCTAAAATGTTTTTTTTTTGTCTCTCTTACCTCAATCTTTCTCCTTTCTTCTTACTCTCTTCCCTTATATATCTCGTTTCTTTGCATAAAACAACAACAACAACAACATACGAATCAACAACGTATTCCCAAAAATCTACGTTACTTTTGTGCGCTGCTCAACACTGAAATAAACAAAAAAAAAAACCGAAAACAAAAATAATTATAAAAAAAACTGCTTGTCATTTTAAAAAACACACCCACATACCATTTGAAAATTTCCGCAATTTGTTGAACTGTAGCAGAGGGTGTACCAGAAGTATATTACTTCGGCCCATGCGGCAAGTACAATGCTCTAGTTATGGAATTGCTTGGTCCATCACTTGAAGATTTGTTCGATATTTGCGGCAGACGTTTCACTTTGAAGAGCGTACTACTGATAGCTATACAATTAGTAAGTACAACCAACAACAACCACCACCAAACCACAACAAGAGTAAAAAAAACATAAACAAATGCAACTACAATTGCAATTAGTAATTACAACATAAGCAACAATCAAATCAAAACAAAAAGCAACAATGTTTTTTATTATTCGAGCACGCGCATTTCTCTCAGTACATTTCACATATTTTTGCTCACGTACTCAACACTGGTAGCAGTTAAGGCAATTAATCAACACTGGCCCCCCCTCAGCGCAATATTTAATATTTCACACATTATATCCCCTCAACCCACAATAAATTTTTTTTATTATTTTGTGTGAGTTTGTGTGTATGTGTGATTGTGATTGTGCGTGTATGAGTGAGTAAAGGGCTGCTTGGGTAATTTTATTTATTTAGTTTATTATTAAAAACATGTTTTCGTTTCTTATAATTTTGCTAACTAACATCTGCAACAAGAGAGGAATAGTTTTTATAAAAAATTATTTTATTTGCGTTTCCTCCCTACCTCTTACTCATAATATTGGTAATACCTGGTTAAGGCTTTATTTTTTTTTTGGTTTTATAATCTTTTTCTTATTAACTTTTAGTTTAGCATAATCATATAAAGCATTCTAATGTCATACACATTTCAATGCCGCTTTCTTAATATGTAATACATAATATTTAAAATTTAGTTATTAACAGCCAACGTTCATTGTACAAATCCTAAATAATAATAAATATTATACATAATTATTAAAGTTGTAAAAAAAAACTATGCATGTACATTTAATACGTAGTTAACGTGAAAAATATTTTAGTTTGCATTTTTAAAGTGTGTTCACGTTTATTTGTAATTTCAATCAATACCGAATCAATTCAAATAAATTTTAAAACCAAAAATCGCTGCCATCAACTTCAACAATCACAATTTAAGCTAGTTGAGACACTACAAAAAAATTTAATTTATATGAAAAACAAATATATATGTATTGTTTCACACAATTCCACAGTCTGTCAATGAGCACGCAAAAGTAATGTAACATTAAGTTAAATTTTTAAACTTTTATTTCTTATTTCTGCTCCTTGGTAGACATGTGTGTGTGTACGTGTATTTTACATATTGTTTAACTACAAAAACTAATCGAATGTCTTTTTATCTATTTTCAACACTATGAAACACACAATTTTAATGAAAACCACAGCTCCACCGGATCGAATATGTTCATAGTCGGCACTTAATATATAGGGATGTGAAACCAGAGAACTTTCTCATTGGCAGAACAGCAACAAAACGTGAGAAAATAATTCACATTATTGGTAAGTAACAAAAGCTTAAATTTCAAATCAATTTCCGCTTTTAAACATTGATTCTAAACACATTTTGCAGATTTCGGATTGGCCAAAGAATACATTGATTTAGATACAAATAGACATATACCATATCGGGAGCATAAATCCCTGACCGGTACAGCTCGTTATATGTCAATCAATACACATATGGGACGCGAGCAGTCAAGGCGTGACGATCTGGAGGCCCTGGGTCATATGTTTATGTACTTCTTAAGAGGTTCACTGCCGTGGCAAGGCCTTAAGGCTGATACACTCAAAGAGAGATATCAAAAAATCGGTGATACAAAACGTGCAACACCCATTGAGGTGAGGACAAAAGCCGACTTTGAATTTCTATAGCAGCGGTGGGCACGAAATCTGAAATCGGGAGCACTACAACAACAACTACAACAAACGACACCTAGCGCCGCGAGTCAGAGAAACGCTGCGTTTTTGCTGTTTTTGTTGTTGATTTTTATGACGGTCATAAATTTGAAGTGTCAAAATGCTTCGACTCAAGCTGAGCAGTTGCTATGTTGTTGCTATGCAGAAATAAAGTTGGAAGCAGCCGCTGGCTCCCGGAGCACTTGCGTGCCCACCTCTGTTCTATAAAAAACTTTTAATTGTAAATTCATTAAATCTTTGGCGTTGACAGATTCTTCATAATAATTCTAAATTTAAATTTTGTAGAAACATTTTCTAAACCTTTTTTTAAATATTTTAGAATATTGCAAGCTTTAATTTAATAGATAGTTTGCGATAAAATTTGCAAAAGACTTATTTAGAATTTGATGTTGCTTTTAAGGTGTTAACAATAATATGAATTTACGAATAATAAAAATATGTATTAATTTGATTAAAGATCTGTGACTTCGAAAGATTCTGCATAAACAATTTAAATATTTTTAAAATGTTTTTTTTTTTATTTATAAAGTTTTGCAAGCTTTAATTCAAGAGTTAGATTTTGTTTAATTTAATTTGCATCAGAATTATTTAAAATTTAACGAATTCAGGAGATGTTTACATTTGTTTATATTTGACTGAAGATCTGTGACTTTGGTAGTGATTTGCAATCGAAAATATTTTTGTAAAACTGGTTAATACATAAACTTTGACTAATTATTTGAAATTTTACAGGTACTTTGTGACGGCCACCCCGAAGAGTTTGCAACATATTTGCGTTATGTGCGGCGGTTAGATTTTTTCGAAACACCCGACTATGATTTTCTGCGAAGACTGTTTCAAGACTTATTCGAACGTAAGGGCTACACCGACGAGGGCGAATTCGATTGGACAGGGAAGACAATGGTAGGTTACCATTTTTGAAGTCTATTCAATTCACATAATATTCGCTCAGACATTGATTCTACAACTATAAAAACACCAACAAAAACTACTAAAACTACCACTTCTACATAATAAAAAAGAGGATTAAACGCATTCTCATGTACATACATGCATCTATGCCGAATTCTAAATTCATATTTAATTTTTAGGAAACTTAAGAATATCAAGAATTATCCATTAACTTAACACTTGAATAATGCGCCTCCTCATGTAACTTTACAAATGCACTTTCGAAATGGGTTAAAAGCATGTTCAAGACCCCGTCCGGTAAAGTTAACAGTTGAAAGAGTTAACATTTCAATTAGATTCAATTAAATTGGAAGCATGCAAGCCAAAGCTGCCCGTTAATAGCATTACAGCAGGTGATAGTGATTATGATTATGATGATGGTGATGATGATGGTGATAAATATGATGATGATGGGCCCCAGATTGTTCAATTCAATTTCGATTCTTGTTGCAGCGCGATGTTATTTCTTTCCGTTAATACTTATATTTTTATAAAGCGCCAATTACCAAAATAAATTAAATAGAGACCAGGCAAAAAACTAACACCCCAACCATAAAAAGAAACCAAAAAAAAAAAAAAAAAGAAAAAGAAAATGGAAAAAAAAATTTGTATATTTTTTGTTATTTTAATTGTTTGCTTGCAATTGTTGCTTATAAATCCGATTATGATGTTTTACTTTTGTGTATTGTTGTACTCGTATCTGTGTGTAAGACCAAGGACCAGCTGGATCAAATGAAGGTCATTAAAAATGCGGCGCCTTCGTATTTGGCCAAGAATAAATCCGATAAGGTATCACAATCAAAATACACTGCACTACACTACATGTACTCTGCTGAAGAATATTGCCAAAAGTGCCAGATATAGTTTGCTAGTTTTCAGTGTTGGTAAATGCTTGACGCAAGCTCCAATCAATAGTTGTTAAGCACTAGCGTTAAGGCCAAAAAGAAACTAACTGTAATCGAAGCCATTCTAACAGCACTCTCTTCTTTCTCTCTCTCTCTCTTTAAAAATTTCCTGTCTACAACTACAACGAAACCAAAAAAAAAAAAACAAATAAAACAAAATAAAACAATTATTAAACTTATAAATAAAAAAACACCGTTTCATGTGTCTATTGCGTGTATTTGTGTGTCTAAAATTCAAATATATATAATATCTTCAACTGTGCATTAAATACAAATTTAAAAAAAAAATCGATAACTAAATCGACTGCATCCATATATACTATATCATTGACACGCTCACAGTCGACGCCCGTCGGATCTCTGCAAACTGGCCATGAAGTCATCATTTCACCAAATAAAGATCGTCATAATGTTACGGCTAAGGTAAAGTATTGTTAATTTAGCATTGACCAATATTGTGAGATACTTCTCCTTTTATTGTTTTGATTTACTTTTTTTTTGTTTTTAATCAAAATCTAATTTAGTTTAATATTCCCGGTTGAAAGACAAACAGTTTATTCATTGTGTGTTTTTACTAAGCTTTAAAATTCCATTTAACTTACATATTATTTTCTTCTTCCTTTTCCAACTTTTAACAACTATTATTTATTTTTATACTCTGCTTACCTTAAAATTCTCTCTTACCTTAACAAAAAAAAAAAAAAAAAAACGGTTTGTCTATTTTTTTTCTGATCTTTTGAGCGTATTCTGATTTAGGACGTCTCGTTTTTTGATTTCGATGATATTGATAATGACAATGAAGAATATATAATACTTCAGGTTAGACATTCTTGATTTGTTCTGGTTAGTTAAGATCAAGAAATGTTAATTTTAATTGAAAGTATGCTTAAGGATGCATAACTATCTTTCATTTCAGTGAGCTAGAGAGGGATACATTTATCGTACTTGTACTTATATAATTTGCTATAATTATACATGCTATACATATATTTGTATGTAATTAGCCTATGCTTTTTATTTTGAAGTAGTCTTTTTTTCTTTTCGGTCGTTTATAGAATTTGAGGCTTGTGATATATATTTTAGATTCTCCTATGCAGCATATCATAAAGATCCTTCGATTTAAATAGATGGCTAGCATATGTCGAAATGATTTAGAGTTCTAGTTTAAAGCTTCCCAAGATACAATTATTTATGTAAATAGCTTATTTTCAATTTAAAGACACTAACAAATTTTAAGAATTGCTGCTTTTTTGGGCTTAGATATTTTGGTGAACGGTTCTAACTACTGGTATACATAAATATTTAGTTGATGCTGCTGTACAAACAACATTATACAAACAACACAAACACACACACATACACCTCTTCACACACAATTGAAAACTATGAACTTTGATTTTGGCTTTTAATGTTTAAATTTAATCTTGGTTAAATTGATGTAATAACTTTAGTTTAATTGATCGCACATTCGTCTTGAACTGCTTTAGTTTTATACTTTTGTTGTTAGATACCAAATTTTAGAGTCTAGTCTGTCTCTTGAAAACCTCAAAAATAAATACATCGACAAATTGACAAATTAATAATTGACAAATTTATGCATTGATCGCTCGCTTGAACCCCATTATACTACAACCCGACACTCCGATATCGAAACTCCAACTGATCCGATCCGATTCGAAACGAAACGAAACGAACCAATTGAATCTCCGACCCATCCACAGACAAATGCCAAAGGAGGTGTTGCTGCGTGGCCGGACGTGCCCAAACCGGGTGCGACCCTTGGCAATCTGACACCCGCCGATCGGCATGGTTCAGTGCAGGTAAGTCCCGAGTCGATCACGAAGCCGAAGCTGAAGCCAGGCAAACAAAAGAACAAATCAAATAATTAGAAGATATACAACACAACAAATAAAATAAAAAGCAGACAAATTTGTACATCTTTAAGATCTTTAAGTTTTCTGTGTTCTGTTTAGTTTTCTGTAAATATACTCATGTTCAGTTTCGCGAAGATCGCTCGCAACACCGACTAAAAACAAGTTGGGTTTCAATTTCTGGTTTCAACATATATATCAAACATACGTATATATTCATATATTTAGTATAAATGTTCTTCCTGTTTTCTCTCTCTTCGTTCCCTGCTCGCAAAATGCCTGACATTATCCTAAAATTCAATGTGTATATTCGTTACATACATACATAATTGTATATCAACATAATTTTACATATACATACTCGTACACATACAATATATCTATATAGATTATATATAAGCATAATTAAATATAATATGATAATGATGATGATGATTACAACAAAGAATATTTATTCATTGAATTACTCGCAGACTGTTATATTTTTGGCCTTTTCAATTCTAATGTTTTCACTTGATTTACTCTACATTAGCTCAACAAGGTACTGAATTCAATATACAATATCCCAAGTGTACTAACTATCGTTCGGTTTGTTTGTTCTCTCGTTGCTCCACTCCACTAGTTTCCACTAGTTCTATTTTTCTCGGACTTTCTTTTTTGAATACAGCCTGTTCCGATTATAAAATATGTAATGTGCATAGCTTTGACTCTAGTATTATTAATTCAAAATAATTTGAAAACGAAATGCATGCGAATGAGACAATCAAATCTATAGAGATAAATAATAGATGCAATCATCTTGATATAATTTTTGCAGCACTGCATGGCGTCGTTAACCAACACCGATCTATATGCATGTCCTGCAAAAGGAATTAGCACTGCATGTACACACAAACACACACAACACAGAAACACAAATCACAACATACACACACACACACACACACAGCACGGTTAGTGAGAATTCGGCAAAATTAATGGAAAGTTCATGATCTTCTCATACATCGTACAATTGCAAATTCATTGGCATGTCCATTATAATGCAGAGACAACAGATATTGTGAAGCCAAACTTATTACAGAGATTGCCCGAAGATTCAAGCTCGGACGATGATAGCCCATTTGATGCTTATGAGACAAGCGACTGCGAGGACGAAGCTAAGAAATAAGCCAAGCGACTCCCCAATTCTACCTACCACTATCTACTACTGTCTACTATATTCTATCTACTGTCTACTACTACTACTATCTGCTACCTACTACTATATCATCAAGTCCAATTAAATTGCCTATCCGAAACAATAAGCTATTAAGTTTTATTTACACACTTACTTATTTAGGGTCAACAGAGAGCGCGAGGTATTTCATAAACTTCCTGTGACCTGTGTCCTCCAGTTTGAAACGTTTTCAATGTGCGATTGTTTCTATTTGTGTGTGTGTGTGTGTCCTTTGTGTACATGTATCAATCAAGTAAACACAATTGTTATCTATTTTTCGATATTGTGTTACTGCAAACGAGCTGAGCATGGAAAGGCAATCTCTGTAGTAATAGGATTTATTCATTAAACACACTATTTTAATAGAAAACAAGTTTTACAACATGAGGAATTTATTAACTAAAATAGAATGAACATTATTAGACACTTAATAATACAAGTTTATCAAGACTTAGAAATACTATTAGTAAATGTTGTATCGATTTCATTAAATTTTTCAATATTGTCAGATCACAATTCAGTAAAACATGTATTTTAGGGTTCTGTCATAAGAAAATTCCATTTTTTTTTGATGAAATATATTTTGAAAATTTTTGTAAATAAAAAAAATTATGAAATAATAATTTAAATTATATCTATTATTAAATTACATCATTTACAATTCTTACTTACCTAAACATTGTTTTGTACTTAAAAATTTCTAATATAAATTTGAAACTACTTAATATTCAGTATTTTTTTTATTTACCGAAACAGGTTGAGATAACAATTTAGGTATAAACCAAATATCAAATTCGATAGCTTTTCATTTTGCATTAATAAAATAATTATTGTTCCTTAAAATTCCTCACATGCAGTTTTTTAAGGTCTAAAGAGAAGAATCTGATCTGAATGTAACATCATCATTTATTTCAGTATCAGATTAAGATGTAATACTTGAGTCTCGTTTGCAGACATCTTGATAAACATACGAAAGTCTTCAAAATTAGTTCACATGTAGTGTCAGTCACAATTCACTTGGAATTATCACTTGATAATAGCACACCATTAGCTTAAACTCATCGAACTCCAGATGGGACATTGATTTTGTTATTTCTTGTCTGGCAGTTACAAATTGAATTGTTTAAACTTTTTGACTAGCGCTAAGAAACAAAAAACAAAATACAATTAGAATAATAAGATAATAGAAAGTGTGTAATACGTCCAATATGTATAATCACGAAAAACACAATAAGAATGCAGACAATATGTATACTCTATGTTTAGTGTATGTGCGAGATTAAACCGTGACTAATGCAAATATATTTTGCGCAATTCTTTGCCTTCTCTTTTGTGTTGTTGTTACAGGTTGTGAGTTCGACAAATGGCGAACTGAATGCGGACGACCCGACGGCCGGACACTCGAACACACCCATCACTCAGCAGCCCGAAGTCGAACTGGTCGATGAAACAAAGTATGTTGATGATGATCTATCGATTGATCGACAAATCGATCAATCTTTAATATATTATGATGAATGAATCGTTGTTTGATGTTGTTTTGCTTTGTCCTTTTAATGCGCAATTCTCTCTTTTTTTTGGTTCTCTCTTGTAACTGTTTCTAGTGGTTCCTTATATTCCAGATGTTGTTGTTTCTTTAAACGAAAGAAGAAGAAATCGACGCGCCAAAAATGACTAGACGGTGTACAATGTAGTCCAGAACGCGAGGCAGTCACATTGCTGCGCGCCACTTCACATTCAAACTCACGGGATAGCGTATTGAATAATCCAAGTCAGGATTACATACAACAAGCAACGTCGCAGCACACGTTGCGTTATCCTCCATCCGCGTCGATGTTGACGCCAACACCAACTACAAATACACCGACACTTCCGTTGTAATTTATATAAATACAGAAAATAGAAAGCAAACAATAAAAAACAAAAACAAACATCAAATTCAAAAACTAAATAAAAGCAAATAAAAAAAAGAACCTAAACATTAAACTCCATAAAAACAAAAAAAACAGTAAAAAAAATTGCAACAAAAAAATACAAAAGAAAACAAAAACAAAAAACACAATTTTATTATTATTTTTATTATTTACCAATTTTGCGTTTATGTTAATTATATAAATTATTATAATTATTAATTATATTATTAATAAAAAAAAGAAGAAACAAACAAAACAAAATGCAAATAATATACATACAAAATTATTGAAACATAACAAATACCAAACTGTCATAATAATTTCATAATAAGGAAAACCAATTGCTCTTAACTGACGAAGAACTTGAAACAGAAGAACACGGACACACACACACACTGACACTCAACAGAGAAAACCACTTAAAACATATTTATATACATATATACAGATATAAACTTATTTAAATACTAGTGCAGCATCATTTAATGAAGAACTACAAAGCATTACATGCATTAATATTGATAGACAACAACAAATTGTACATTACTATACGCGTATTACAAATATTCAATTCATTCGAACAACTATTGAACATATGTATGTATGAAAGCAAGTTATTTAAATATGTATGTATGTTTGTGTATTTCGTATGCCTCTATATACAATGTATATTATACATGCATGCATGTAAAACACATTTGCACATTAGGGCGGAGTGAATTAATTAATTTCTTGATTTATTGCATTTTCTGTAAGATTGAAGAATCCTTCAAATCAGCAATTTCTATGACATTTTCAAAATAAATTTTAAACTGTTTCAAATATTCACCACCTAAAGATACATTGTTTTTTAAAGCTGAAATCTTGCAGCAAAAAAGTCAAGCGAAAGAAATGAATTATCTCATTGCTCCCTTACGCAGATTCACTCGTCCCATATCCTCGTCAGTATCCCATGCAATCCCTACAATCTCTTGTAGCTCTCACTTCCAACCTTTTAGCGTAGGCAGCTTTTGTTTAGCTCTGCTTTTGGATGCACTTTTTACACAAATATATATTGTATGTATGTGCATGACATGTGTGTATGTACATACGTACATACAATATATGCTATTGTACATAATTTTTATAACTAGAGCCGAAGGATGAACATGAATTGCGATTAATGTTTTAGTAGTTGAATTCATTTTGTACAAGATTAGTGCATTTATTTGATTAGTGTGTGTATTTAGGTCAATTTTATTTACAAACATTTTCGAAATTTAGTAAAAAAATCGCAAGCAGTGCAGCTGGAATTCCACACATAAAGCCTTAACCAAAAATGAAAAATGTAGCACACTCTTCTCCTTCTAGGCGGCACTATGTTTCCCAGTAGCAATAGCTAATCAAAAGAATGGAAGATATAAACTACTCAATATCAATCATTTTCTAGTTAATGATAAATGAAAAAAGTTTAAAAAAGAAAGAAAAAACAAAAAATAAAAAGAGAAAACAAAAACAAAGTACTGAGCTATTTATTTTGATATTACGTGATACTATACTTACATACTTACTACACTGAAAGCTGCCTGCAGCTACGCCTCCCGTACCCAACAACAACAACACACATACAAACATGAATACGACAACAACATTTTTAAATCAAATATATAATATACTTATAAAGAGAAATTCGAAACAACTTTCAACCCATCTGAACGAATTTGTTTTCCTTCCCATACATAGAAAGCGTAAAAACAACAGCAACTCTATGATATATAAATATATATATTTTAAACAAATTTTTTATACTTATTAAAATATACATACTACAACAAGAACAAAAAAAGAAAAAGAATAAAAAGAATATAATATGAAAGTTGAATGAATGTGGAAAATAGTGTTAACTTTACAACAACAACAACAGAATGAAACGAAACTGAACTTTAAATGTGTTTTTGCGATTTTCTTCAAGCATGGGAAAACTAAAATCAAATTTCGAACATTGCATGATAACATATAATAATAATATTAAATAAATTACATATGAAATTTACCAAATTTCTTGTATAGTTAAATGAAAATCATTTGTATTATATATGAAGTCTTAAGCTAAAACGTAATTCACACAAAAACAAATTATGCTAAACAACAATAAAAAGAAGTCGATATTTCCATAAAAAGTCAAGTATAACAGATTATACATACAATATAATGTACTTTAATGTTGATAAACAAACAAAAACAAAACGGAAAATAGAATGAAAGAAAGAAAAACGAAAACCATTTAATAAGCGCATGCATTAATGAAATTTATCAAATTTGAGAAAAGGCATTCAGAACAGAAGAACTTGACATATTTAACAGAACCGATGGAGCAGCAGAAGAGGAGCGTAGGAGAGCGGAAGTTTAACCGTTTGGCAAGCAGTGCACGCATAGCCTTTCGCTAATTTGCAGGTAAAGCAGTTAACATTGTTAACTCTGGCAAGCAGTTTTAAAGAAATTTAACATTTAAATTTATTGCATACGCGAGCGACAGAAACAAAAAGAAAAACAAAAAAAAAACATATGAAATATTTAAGTCATTTACAGCTGAAATGTTTAAGCGCCATTTCAGTTCACAACTGAAAAACAAGTATGTAAAAGATAAATATTGTATAAAAATGATTTATTATTAATTATAAGTAACAAAACAAAATATTTAAGCAAAAAAAAGAAAAACCCCGAGAAACATACAAGAGAAACAAAACAGAAAACAAGCTAAAAATGAAAACAAAATAAAAGAAAATTATTTAAAAATGTGTGTGCGTATGTGTGTGTTTACAATTTATTTGAGTAAATTCTGCTTTTTTTAAATTATTAAGAAAAGTATCGCAGAATGCAAGTTGATCAGTGTGTTCGGAAATATGAGTGACTACAGGGTATCTTCTGGCAAAAGATGAGCAAACTTGGCCAAGACGGTAGAATCAAGTATGTAAATGAAGAAATAGGAATTGGGATTTTACATGGAAAGAGTCAGAGCTCATTTTATAATGCAGTTAAGTTACAATTGTATCACGTGATGATAAATTACATTTGCAAAATGTATTGACAACAACAAACGATAAAGTCATATTCTTAGTCAACATTGTCTCGGCTCAGTAATGTCATTAGTCTATTTTTATATTACTATTTGCTATTTGCTTAAGTTGCGTTAGATTGCAATTTCCTAGAACTGAAATTATATTTGTATTTAATTGGCCTGAATACGAATAGATTTATTACTTTGAGTTCAATATGTAAACAACTTCTTTTTAAGTTTGTAGTAACAATACTTGAGGTTTTTTTTAGAAACTCTATTTGCTTGGGTTAAGTGCACAATTCGTATATATTTGTCATAACTGACTGACTCACTCACTGACACATCAACGTGTATTTAGGTCAAACGGCTTAGCGTAGAAAGATGAAATTTTCACACAACATAGATGAGATACGAAATTCGACCTCTAATTGGGTCAAAATCGGGGTCAAAGGTCACGGAATTGCTTAATATTTAAAACTTTTTTTTTCTTAATATATCTTAACCAAACTCACAGTTTGTATGTTTGGTACAGTCTCTTAGTTTCTGACCAAATTTGGTCAAAGTCGGATTACAATACCATATAGCTGTCATAGGAACAATCGGATGCAAATTAACCTTTAGACTCTAAAGATATCCTAACAGCACTCACAGATTAATTCTTCTAGATAAATTTGGACTACTGAATTTTTTCCGCCAATTCTGGATTTTTCACGCCACATTACCAAATCTGACTTTTGGACAAAGTCAAATCGTGGACAGCGGAAGTTAAATATTTCCGTTTTTTACAAAAAATGTTATATAAATTTGTTAAACCGGACAACTGAAAATCATCCTTTCAATTTTGCGAGCGAAGCGAGCACTATACTACTATATATATATAGTACTATACATTTTTTTTCTGCCGTTTTCATAATAATCTGAGACGTTAATGTCCAGTAATTAACAGTATTGCAGTTTGAATGAGAGAGAGAGCTACGGCTGTAAAAAGTTAATTAAAAACACAGTAAATGTAAACAAAGCGAGTTGATGATTCACAGTTTCACTTAAACTATTTACGTGCCCATGCAAATTTTTAACTTATCATTTTCAAAAGTGCCATGCGATTCGCAGCCAAATCATATGCAAAGTGGCTTAGCCAAGACAAGAACCGAGAGCTTTTTGGTTTCATATGAAAAAGCTTTCACCTTGACAAACAGTTCGAAAAACTGGCTGCTGTTATTTTTAATATTTACTGAATCATAAAGCAGTTTGATCCTAATACATGCAAACTTAAGGTCAGATAATTCTATCTCGCTCTTTGTCTCTCCGTCTCTGTCATTAGCTCCAGCGGTGCGAAAAGTGAAGGGATGCAATCGGAGAATTGCCAAGCTGAGATGTTAATTCCATTGGCCTTTGTGCATTGTACAACCCACTATAATTGCTAACTTATGTGTGTGTGTGTGTGTGTGTGTCTGTGTGAGTTTATGCTTGGCACAAGACAAGAAATAGTGTTTGCTCAACAACAGGTGAACGTTCGAGTAGAGAGCAGAAGAGAGCTAATAAGTTAAGCAAAAAGAGAATTTCTGCCGATTGCTGTTATTTAATTTGCTGCTCACGTCGCGACGAGTCGCCGACGCGTCGTCGTCGTCGTTGTCATTGTCGCCGTCGGGAGAGTAAGCTCGTGAATGTTGCAGGCGGGCGAGCCGACACAGAGCAAAGAAAATACATAAATGCATGCTATGAAACTCAAAACTAACTTCCAACCAGTGTTGCCAGGTGTTGACCGCTCGCAAAAGCTAGATTCTGAGTAAAACATATTTATAAAACATATATATAACATATTTTTGTGGCAACTTGTAGGTATAAAATAAAATAAAAATATAATTAAAAAAGAAATACATAGTTATGATTAAAAAAAAACCATTTGCTTAATATTGCATTTAAGTGGATTTTGTTGCACAATTCGTTTTAACAAAATTAATCTGACTGAAAACGCGTTCCTCTTCCACATTTAACCATGGCAATTAGAGCATTTGAATGGCAAATAAAGCAAGAAACTCAAATGGATTTTTATTCCCATTGTCTTTATAGGCAATCAAATCTGACTAAAAACTGACAGTGCCATTAATTGGTTCCCACCTAAAAAGACAAATTAGTCAATTTTTGATTTCAAATCTTCAACGAAAAATAATAATGAACCATTTAAAACTTATATAATATTTATTTATTGCTATAATATGCTGTTTGAACTTTAAAATATGCTAGATTTATGGCTATAAGCTATTTGCAAATTTTATAAGCTTTTCCATTTTCAAATATGCTAGATCTAGCCTGAAACAAGCCAATCTGGCAACACTGCTTCCAACGGCAACTTTGACGACAGAGGCAGCGACAGCGGCAGCGGCAAAAGCAAAGCAGTTAAGAGCTCCAAACAGACTCGGTTTCAGCCATCGCCAATCAGTCTGTTTGATCGCTTCGAGCATTTAACACTTGCGCAGCGGCAAAATACAAAATTCAAAACAACAAAAATCCGAATAAAATTAAAAAAAAAAGAAAAAACACTGCCGATTCCCGTTTTATTTTTGTGGGTTGGTCAAAGAAAACCTTTTGAAGAAAACTTCAAAATACTTAAGCGTGCGGATCGAAAGTGAAATATTGAGATTCAAGGCATAAAGCTGAAATTCCCAAATGCAGCTGCTGTCGATTCAATAACAATAACATTTTGGCGATTATAGGCCAAATACAAAGAGAGCTTAAGAGAGAGAGAGAGAAGGAATAAGCATTGATCTGTCGAGACAATCGAAAATAAATTTAAAAATCACAATGAATCAAACACAAGTGAATAATTTCTTAAAATGCTTCCTGCAAATTGATGAGCCCGTTAGCCACTTGGCAGCTCGTCACGATGAGCACGAACACGATCACGATCACGATCATGAGCACGATCATGATCATGATCATGAGCATGATCATGATGACGATTCCGGTTCTGTGCTGACGGCTAAGGTAACCGCCATGGTGGTTCTGTGCTGTGCCAGCGCGCTCTGCGGCTCCATTCCCTTCCTGCTGGACCGATTCTACCACTGGACCGAGAACCAGACCAACGCCCGCTCGGCCACCGTGGTCAAGTGTCTGCTGTACTTTGGCGGCGGTGTCTTGTTGGCCACCACCTTTCTCCACCTGCTGCCCGAGGTGCAAGAAGTTGTTGAGCAACTGCAGGAATGCGGAATCATTGGCCAACTGACATTTCCACTGGCCGAGCTGCTCATGTGCTGCGGCTTCTTTCTCATGTACTTCATCGAGGAGGCGATGCACGCGTGGATGCATCGCTATCATCAGGACGACGCCAGCGCTGCCTTCGAGCGTGGCCATAGCATTCGTCACAGTCATCTGATGAAGACGGCAACGGCGACGGCGCCAACTGCCAACTCAGCTGAGCTGACCACATCTCCTCCCCCGCCAAATGGCTCGTTGTCTGTGCAGGATCTGATGCAGAATGATCTGGAGCAGCAAAAGTATGGTGCAGTGCATCATCATCAGCACAGTCACAGTCATCACAACCATAATCACAACCACAATCACAGTCACAATCACAATCACAATCATGGTCATGGACACAGTCACATGGCCATGACGGACAGTTCTGGCGATATGCTCACCTCGTCGCTGCGCGGACTCTTCATCGTCCTGGCCCTGTCCCTGCACGAGCTCTTCGAGGGCATGGCCATTGGCCTGGAGGGATCGGCCAGTTCGGTGTGGTTCATGTTTGGCGCCGTTTCCGCCCACAAACTGGTGCTGGCCTTTTGCGTTGGCGTCGAACTGATTGTGGCCCGGACTCGCCTCAGTCTATCCGTGCTCTATGTGCTGACATTTGCGGTTGTGAGTCCTCTGGGCATTGGACTGGGCATTCTGATTAGCCATGGCCAAAGCGGAGGTGGCCCAAGTCTCATCTCGGCCATTTTGCAGGGCTTCGCATGCGGCACGCTCATCTATGTCGTTTTCTTTGAGATACTATCAAAGAATCGCTCCGGCCTATTGGCTTATCTCGCGCTCTTTGTCGGATTTCTGATAATGTTCGGATTGCAACAGCTCGGTAAGTAGATAATCAAGTACATATATGGGTGTGTGTGTGTGTGTGTGTGTGATTGCGACATCTTTTCTTTGTTAACCGGAATCGATTCGAGAGAATTAGGAACTGGTTCTTTACATATGACTCGCTTTTAAGACAGATCAGTTTATATTTATACCTCGTTCTTTAAAAAAGTACAGGGAGTCTATTAACTTCGTCACAAAAAAAAAAAATGTGCGTAACAGGCAGAAGAAGGCATGACAAACCCCATAAAGTACATATATTCTTGATCAGCATCAACAGACGAGACGATATAGTCACTATCCGTCTGCCCGTCTGTAAGAGCGCCTAGATCTCAGAGACTATAATAGCTAGAGATTTCAAACTTTGCATGTAGGTGTGTCTTTATTGCACGCAGATCAAGTTTGTTTTAGATTTTGGATTGGACCACTATATCATATAGCTGCCACAAGAACGATCAGTCGAAAATCAGGTCTTAGTATGAAAAACTTTTTTGTTCTTTGAGTTATCTGAACTAAATTGAACAGAATATGCATATGGGATGGTTCCATACATCCTGACCAAATTTGGTTGAAATCGCACGTCTATATCATATAGCTGCTATAGATCATGTCTTTGTATGAGAAACTTTTTTGTTGTTTGAGATATCTGAACTAAACCAACAGAAAATAGATATGGAATGGTCGCATACATCCTGACCAAATTTGGTTCAAATCGGACCACTATATCATATAGCTGTCATAGGAACAATCAGTCGAAAATCAAGTCTTGGAATGATAAAACTTTTTTGTTGTTTAAGATATCTGAACCAAAAGCGATTTATATACGTATAATTGTATTTTAAGCAGTGTTTGCTTTTCCATAGTAAGTACGGGGTCTCCGAGAGTCGAGAATGCTCCACTATAGCACCGACCACTAGTTTATCATTAATTAATTTTATTAAGATTTTTCGCCTTGTTGGCCTTGTAATAGACCTTGTCAGTATTGTGGTTTCGAGAGATGCCGGTGGTTTTGTGTACAGTGTACACACAGCACTCGCCGTAAAACAGGTTGGGAAAAAACCCCGTAGTGAAATCATCTCAGCCACTGGGGATACCCAACTCGTCAAAAAGAACCGTCTGTAGACCCCAGATGACACTCACTTAGTGAATGTCACTCTCTCGCTCCGACTAAAATAAACAATTTGTAACAATTATCACGAAAGACTAATTACACCCCCTCAATGTTTACATACTTTTATTTTACAAAGCTAATAAGTTTCGTAATCACTGCGGACGGCAGTCCGCGCTAGTGACGAAAGCAGCACAAAGGGTGCGAAGGCGACTAGCATATATACACAGGATGAATGGAAAATTTGCTATGACTGTCCGATCGGGTCGAGTTATGTACCGATCGAAAGGTATCAATTTTACTTACAAATGTGCTTACTAAGACTTTTGGAAACTTACCTGGTTCGTGAGATAAACAGGTGTTAGTGGGAGGGGAAAATTTTAAATTATTGGAGCAAATGGGGTCGTTGGAGCCTTTTCGATTTTTATTTTAATTTTTTACTATTCTTATCAAAAATACGCGTCGAATGACACCTTGATCAACAAAATCCGATCACTGGTTCAGAAGATAATTAATTTTGAAATTTTTGGTGCCCTTCTCAAAACGAGATGAAAAGTCAGTCTGTTTGTTTGTTTGTTTGTTTGTTTGTTTGTTTGTTTGTTTGTTAGTATCAAAGCGTTGATTTAGCTTAAAAGTTTGAATGAGGACTTGTTCCCGATCAAAAATCTAGAAACGTTTGTTCTACGACTTTTTCGAAAAAAAGCTAGTTTAGCGGGAAATCGCTAAAAACCGCTAAAATTAAAACCCCTATAGCATCCAAACGATATGAGCTACAGACGTGATCTATATATCGTTGGAAAGGTATTTTGAAGGGCTTTTAGGCAGACCTTTAAACTTTTTTTCTAAAGTGCATAGGTAAAAAGCAACAGGTTAAATAAGATATTTTGTCCCACATTTTGGCGGTTTTTGAGAAAACGACGCTAACGATTTTTTTTAGCTTTCAATATGTTGTAGTGTATAAAATTTCGCGTTTTTTTATATATGATAGAAAAAATTTTACCGATGGGTTTGGAAGATATTACTTATTAACTGAATATACTTTTTACCTTTACACTACTGCATGTACTAGTACATATGCAGTATGTACATGTGCATGTAAATCGCCAAAAACCACAGCTTCCAAACAATAGAAGCTACAGATTTGATCTATATATCGTTAGAAAGGTGTTTTGAAGGGCTTTAAGCCTAGTTGTAAACTTTTTTGCTTAAAAGCACAGGTAAAAAGCTTCAGGTGAAAGAAGGTTTTTTTCCCACATTTCGGCGATTTAAGAAAAATCTACGTTTCAAATGACTTTTAAATATGTTATTTGTTGTAGACAATTCAATTTCACGTTTTTGACATATAACACATAGCCGTCAAATTTCGTTTGGGCAAGATATTACCTGTTAACTGAATATACCTTTTACCTTTACACTTCTGCATGTACATATGCAGTAGCATGCATACAGCAGCAGCAAAGTGTCATAGCAGCCAGAGTTTGAGAGTGCTACTAGCTTTTGCGCTTGGATGTGTGTTTGTAAAGGGAACCAGTGTTGCCAGACAGTTTGTTTCAGCTTGTACAAAAAATAAACAAAGTTGATAAAGATATACTGTCCAAAAAAAAATTCAATTTCAAAATTTCTGATGTCTTATTCAAAAATTTCTGATATCTTATAAAAAAACCTCTTTACGAGGTAAAAGTCTAGTGACGAAAACAGTTATATGCCCCAAAATTTCTGATATCCAATTTTGTGACGAATAACATTAAGTTTGACATATAAATTATTTTAAAAAAAATTTTTGCATTCGGCACTGCGCAAAACATTGAGTTTTATTTGGTATGAAGAATTGAGACATTTTGGCGCAATGTGCCGAGTGCCAAAATTTTTTTTAAAATAATTTATATGTCAAACTTAATGTTATTCGTCACAAAATTGGATATCAGAAATTTTGGGGCATATAACTGTTTTCGTCACTAGACTTTTACCTCGTAAAGAGGTTTTTTTATAAGATTTGTTTTTTACCTCCAGGTGCTAGTGGTGGGCATGGGCACAGTCACGGCAGCTGCTCCCCCGCAGATGATCACGACGCTCATCATCATCATTCGGAGATGGAATCCAGTGCAGATCATCATTCACATCATGGCGAGGCCGAGTCCCTGGCGGCATCTCAGAAATATCAGGAGAAATTACAGGTGTTACGCCAAGTGACCCAAAAGCTTCTCGAGACCCATCCAAAGCATAAATAATTCCATTTTCAATTATAATTACTAATTACTAGCTGCTAGGCAGAGATTGTACATATTGTAAAATTATTTATCTAGATAGTAATTGTAAAGCTTAATTTAACGCAACAAATAACATTAAAGAAAAGAAACTACAATTATTTTATTTGCTTTTTATTAGCCCAATTTTGACAAACTATTGTGGAACTAAGAACAATAAACATCAATACTATACTTATCACATAAGTAAGAGCTAAGAAATTTTATAGACCAACAATGGTATTCCTTTGTCAGTAACTGTATTTATAATTTGTATTAAGTTTTTCATTACTAATTATAAGTTATAATGAAAATAAAAAACAATTAATTCTGTTAAATATTATTGTGGAATTTTTAAGGTGATGAACAACTAATGAATAGAGCGTGTTTCTCTAATTAATTGAGATAATTAGGAAGTTGAAAACGTGTGTTGCAAAACAAGAAGGAATGATGTGTATGCTTTAGAGGTATGATTGACTTGAAGATGTCCTTGTCTTTTGATTTTGAGTTAAATAAAATGTAGACAATTCCACTTACGCGGTCAGAATTATTCCATTATCAGCATTAAAGCATACAATAAAATCACAGAAGTAGCATGCGCCAATTTTTTAGTATTTTTTTTGTTTAAACGATAATTAAATCACTGCGGACAACAGTCTGCGCTAGTGACGAAAGCAGTACGAATTGTGTGAAAGGCGATTAGCAATATACAAAATTTGCTATGACTGTCCGATCAGGTCGAGTTATATACCGATCGAAAGGCATCAATTTAACTTACAAATGTGCATACTAAGACTTTTGAAAACTCACCTGGTTCGTGAGATTAACAGGGTGGGTGGGTGTTGTAAAATATAAACGATTGGAGCACATTGTGATGTTGGAGCCTGTGTTTTAATTTTCTATATTTATTAGGTATGAAAAAAATAGCAAAATGTGTCCAATGACAAAAAATTTTTTTTAATAATTCATGCGCAGAATTTAAATAATATTATTCGTCACAAAATTGGATATCAGAAACTCTGGGGCATGAAAATGTTTTCGTCACTAGAATTTTACCGTCGTTAAGAGTTTTTTTTTAGAATTTTGATTACTCTCAGAAAAACACGATCCGAATTTTATTTGAATAACAGGAAAATTTTCATTGATTTAATGGTAACTTTGACTATTAGTAGTATTATTTTTCAAACCAGGAAAAATTTACTTAATGAAGGGGTTAGTTGAGTTAATCGTGTGAGTAAATACATTAAGATTGATTTTCTTATTAAATTAAAAGTTAGAATTTTATATAGTAAGATATTGGTAAAATGTAAAGAAATTATTTAATATCTAATTTGTATAACTGAGAGTATCTACTTTAGTAAAACTGACAAGATGTGTCTTATTTGTTTATTTGATTTTAAAACGTATAATAGAAAGAGGAAGATTTATGATTACTTGTCATTTAAATGATGATGCAAATAAAATGTTGTTATTATGTGAAATTTTCTTCAAAGCGAGTGTTCATATTATATAAGATCATTAAAGTGCGCATTTGTTTATGAGTATTAACAAAAGATTGTCACAAATATTTACCTATTTAGGAATCGGCTTGATACTCATGTGTTTACGTATGTGTTATACTTTATGCTAATTACTAGATAATTTAATTATAATGCGAGCGTGTTGATAAACAAATTTAGAAAAAAAACATTGATTCTTATGTCTTATGATGATTTAGTTGGCATTTATTAGAGTAACTTAACGAAGTAAACAATTATTTAGTTATTAATTAATCAGAAATTTCTTATTAGAATTAAATTTGTTTTGGACTTTGTGTGAATGAGTTTGTCGTTCTATAAAATTTACTTTTATGATTTTGAGCAGCTGCCTAGTTTAGTTTGGTGGGCTGTGTACGTGTCCGGGGCATTGAAAACCTGAGGCGGGGCCTCCGAGACTTCGCAATGCTTAAATTGTGAAATTTCAGCACGATATCTCGATTGAAGTGCGCATCGTAAAGTGGCAATAGCTAACAATAAATACTAGACGTTATTTCAAAGTAAGACCGAAGATCGACGAACCAGTGCAAAGGCCTCGGATGGAGGTCTTGGCAATAGGCAATAAGCAATAGGCGTTAGGTGCTTCTCAGTAGGCACACACAGGTATTTCTTTGCCGCATAGCAAACAATAAATAAACTTAATTTTCAAGCTGATAACTTTGTTGCTTGCGCAAAATTTTAACACGATATCTCCACATGAACGAGCGCTCCGGTTGTCAAGCTCTCTATGCACGCGCTGTCTCTCCCTTTCTCTCATTCACTGTCCCACTCTCTCAGTGTTTTGATCGAGATAAGTTGCACCCCTCACCCCCCGTCGAGAGTCCACTAGCTGCAACGGAAATTAGCGCGTCAAGTGTCAAGTGTGAATTGCCAAGTGGGTAACAATATTTGACAGCTCATGAAAACATCTCGGCAATTTAATTAGCGCATATATTTGTTTACATCTGGATCCACAGATGCTGCCTCTTCCATTTAGCTCTCTCCGTCTTGGATGCTCTCTCTCTCTCTCTCGCTCTTCATTCTACCATTCCCTATTAATCAACACTAAAAAACAGACTCTGAGTTACTATTTGATCAACTACGAATATTCACTTAGTTACGGGCACACTCTAATTTGTAGGAGTTTTCTGTGTTATCAGTTTTATCACTTATCAGTGATAAATTGTATTGCACACGAGTACGAAATGATTTCGTAAACATTTACTCAATGGATCGCAACCTAATCGATTTGATTGCTCCTTTTAGGGCTCTGACGAAAATTATCGGTCAACATTTAATCTTTCTAATTTCACCCCGATAGCTGAAATCTAATTAAGTAATTTTAAAATGCTGACCGAATTTATGTGTGATCTGGTTAATACTGACCGAACAACTGATTATTTGCAATAAAATCAAGGCCATTTGGTAAAAGTACTCAATAAGTGCATTCATTTTCAGCACATATTCGAATTTATTTTGTAGATTAAAACAAAAGTAGACTCGACCTTAGCACATTTCGCTACATTGTATCAAAAATTGGACTACTTAAAATAAACATTTTAATACTCTGGATCAAGTTGTATTAAAGCAGGTTGTTACAGCACCTAGTCACTATCTGGGAGCTTTCACTAAGTATAGTTAAGTAGTAAAATTCTTGACTAGTCATATTGTCATAAAGACTTTAAAGAATCAAGCAACAAATTCTCAAAGGTCTAAACACAGATTGATTTTCTTTCAACGTTCTTGGTAACATATAAGACAAAAGACGATTGTATAGAAATTTATCGGACTCATTCCAAACAGAAAATTCTTACCTGACTAATTAACTATTCACTATTTTTTTTTGCACATACGTTGTTGTTGTAAATAATAACAGAATAATTAAATAAACAATTAAGAGAAAAAAAAAATTGCACATACGCTGAAAAGCATGCTATAGAAATTTGTAAATAAACTGGGCATCTTCTGGCACATAGAACTATAAACATGTAGTATACTATTAGGCGTCGCATTTTGCCTGGTGCTCTTTTTTTTCATAAAAATTTGAATTGTTTATTTTCACAAACAATATCAAATTTATTGTTTTATATCGGGGCATGGAAATGTTTTTCATTTTTTAAGCAAACAACTAAGAAGATTTGAATATTTATTTCCGAAAATTTCGATCTTTTATTTTTACATACATGTGTATTTAATTTGTAAGTTAGTTAAATGTACGATATTAACTTTGCTACAGCAGATACATTATTTGTTCAGTGGCGCAAATTAGCTGCTAAACGAACGAGCTACATGTATGACTTAAAAATTAGAGCACATCGGCATTAAATAACTATTGTATTAGTTTTTTTTTTGTCAAAAGAAAACAACAATAACAGATTGTTATTTGCGTAGCGTTTTTAGCAGTTTTCCAATAAATACAATTACTACAATTTGTGTAAATATGGTCTCTATGGTAACTTGAATTTTCTTGGCTAAGTGTACTCATCTACTAATTAAATATATTTTAAATAAGTTGTAAACCAATTGCGCTAAATAATTTATGTGGTGTGTAAATACATATTTTGGATTTTGATAAAAAATTTATGTACAAATTAAATCACTTAAGCACTAATCTAAGTTTATTCTTTTGTTATTGCGTGTCAAGCTGAAGAAGCATAAATAGTTCTCACAGTGATAAAAATAATAACTAAAATTAATATGAATAAAAAACACAGTCTTATTTACGTAGAAAAGATATCAAAACGCAATTATACATCACTGCATGTACTTAAGTGTGTATCTATGTATGTATGTAGACCAGATCAGTGGAGTGCGCTGTACGGATTGGCAAGCTGGGCAAGCTGAGAATATGTGTTCACTGGATACTGGTAGATAGACATAATGACACCATTTAGGCGGCTGCAACTGCAACTGTGGCTGCAGTCTGCACTGGCTGTTGTGGCAAGTATCTGGGGGATTGCTGCTTCCAGGGACGACGCTTCAGATGCGTGTGCTGGGAGTTGGTCCATCTGTAGTCAATGGTAACGAATGAATTACTGAATAATAATGTAAATCAAGTCTCCACTCACCTGTGATATTTGGAGAGTTTGCGCCGCTTGGCAGGTGGCACCACATCCATATCCAGTCGACTACTCACAAATCCAAAGTTGCCCACGCTGCCCGACAACGCTGCTAAATATATTTAATAACAAATAAGTGAATGTCTATTCGAATTAGATTTGAATTCCATGCAAAGAGTTGCTTACCATGCTTGCGTTTGTTGTTCCGCTGCACGTGATTGACACCGGATGGCTGGAGAGCTGTTCCCACTCCCATTCCCATTCCCATTTGTGGCAACTGTCTGCGGATGCTGCAACTGCGTCCACGACAGCTCTTCAGGTGCTCCAGCGTGTCGTGCATGTGGGATCTCTCAGCGGGCGTCAAGCTTGAGGCACGATTCGTTGTTTCAAAGCGATCTAAAAACGAAGACAAGGATGTGAGTAAGGATTTTAAGAATATGCCTATGCTCTTGAAAGAAATTTAATTAAATTTATTATTATGGCATACTGTTCAGTTTTCATTTCTTTTCAGTTTAAAATTGTGTATGGGCATTTCCAGAAAAAGGTCCACATCGCTCAAAAGCGTAAAATTGATCAAAATCTCACATCTTGCGAAATTTTCTTCCAAAAATGTATTCAAGTTATTTGTTTAAGCAATATACCTTGGAAGAAACTCATTAAGATGAACATATACATTGATTCTACATTGAAATAAATTCATTTTTTCTATATTTTTGCCCATTTTCTTGATTTACAAAATGGACGGTTTGTAATCTGACGATTTCACTAAGTAAGATAGTAAGATTGAAGCATAGACCATTTTAATACATAGAAATATATTGAATGTTTGATTTAATAAAAGTTTTACAAGGTGAAAATCTTGTCCCTTTCGCGATGTCGCTCTACACTTTAATAATAAAACTTGTACAATAAATAAAATGATAGTAACATATCACAATTATTTCTAAAATTGAAAACTACATTATTTAATTATGGTTTAAGAGTATTTTCTTTCAAAATACCCGCCAATTTTCGCAGACTTTCGCTATCGTCAAGATGAAGTCAAACATGACTTCCATTTTTCGTCGCGTTCGCGATACATTGTTTTCTATAAATAATTCGAAAACCACAAGTCGTCCAAGCTAGTCTTCTATAACAAAAATAGTGTTGATAAAATGCATTACACACGTCAGAAAACATTTTTGGAAATGTCAACAATAAATTATAATTAAATTGATATTGCATTTTAAATTTAAATATTTATTTTTTGTTTACTGCGTTAAACAAATAAAATAAACAGGATAATGTATCTCATTCTCTTGATAAAATGTCTTTATCTTTAGTTTTTAAATAAAATAGTTTGTAGTATTTTTATTTTATTTTTTTTTAAATTAATATTTTATGTGACTGATGTTTTAAAGCTTTATTTTTGGATCGACTGCTTTATTTTTTTAAATAAAATAGTTTGTAGTACTATTTTTATTTTATTTTTTTAAATTGATATTTTATGTGAATGATGTTTTAATGATTTTATTTTTGGATCGACTGCTTTAGTCAATGTTAAATGTATAAATAAAAGAATAAGTACGTATAAGTATTAATCAGTCTGATTCGTCTCACCTATGGTTAAATTGTAGAAGGTAATCAGGCCCGTTGTGAACTCGCAGTAGAGAAAATCGTGGGTGGCATTGATAGTCCTCAGACAGGAGTATGTGTTGTTGTTGGCATTCATGCAGAAGCAGAAGGGACTGTCGTTCCAGAAGGGCGCTGTCCGCCAGTGCTGATTGTCGTGCGAGAAGCAGTTCATCTTCTCCGACAGACACTCCTTCTCCAGACGCGCCTTCTTGATGCGCTTGCGTTCCTTCTTGCGTTGACGCTCCTCCTTCAGCTTGCGTCGCGCCTCTCGAGCCATCTCCTTGGAGTCCGCGTAGCTGTCAAGACCAAAGGCAATAATTAGAAGATCGACCTGTGGTCAGCACTACCAGGAACTCACCTTTCGCCCACATCCGGTTCGCAGTAGCACTCGGCACGCGATGCATAGTGCGGCGAATGTGAGTGCTCCACGGAATCATAGCCTCCAATGCCACGTAGGATCTCCTTTTGTCCACTGCTGGACACATTCGGCAACAGGACAGAGCGTGGCGTGTTGACCATGTCGGTGAAGTAGCTCATGTTGAACTCGGGACCAGCGCTCTCCCGGAAGGACGTCGGATCGTTGCGTCTGCGACCCTCGCCACGCCTCTCAGCTGCCGCCGCCTGTTGCTTGCTTTCCCGCATCTGCTTCTTCATGTCCTTCAATGTGCTGATCTTGTCCTTGAGCAGCTTAATGAGCATATCGATTTGATTGCGGGATGTGCGCCAGGTCTTCTCATCCTCGTAGATGACATCCGAGCAGTTGACCTTGTCGGTGCTATCATCCACAAAACATCGAGTGCCGCCTTTGCGAAACTTATTGCCACGCCCCAAAGAACTGCTACTGTCGTTGCTGCGATTGTCCAGCTCGTGCTCATTGAACTTGTGCTCCAGTGTCTCCAGAGTGCTTTGGATTTGCTGTATGACCACAGCGATGGCATCACTAGAGCTGGAGCTGCTGGTTGTAGCATTCTGTCGACCTGGCGTCTCTCGCTTTCGTCTCTGACCGTGCGACTCGAGCTCAGCAATTGAACGGTCGAGATCGAGCAACTCTTCCATTTCGTAGGGCAACTCTGTGTGATAGACCTCCTGTTCCAGCTGCTGCTCCACTTGCCGCTTATGGCGTCGCCTGCTCCTCTCCAGATTCTGGGACTGATGATGCTGCCCCTGGGTGCGTTTGTGCATGCGATGCAAATGCGAGTGCGAGTGCGAATGCAGCGATGATGTCGGCGCACGAATCTTGGTGTACACCAGTCCGTCCGAGGTGAAGCAGGCGCAGTTCCGTTGGTATTGCTTGCGGGGCATCGTCGCCAGCTGATGCTCCAGTTGCAGCTGAAAAATTGAGACAAAGTTGTAGATTAAAACTGCAACTCAGTTAGTACGTCTAATGGGAACTATCAATTACACTTTATATAGTTATTTTTACATGTTTTCTCGACTGAAATCTTTATCAGGCCTGTTCCGAATTGCACTTTCGATAAGATTTGTCCGATTTGAATTTCTTTAACCTGCTCTAATAACAATTTCGCCTATATTCAGCGGATTAATATCACTTTGAGTTGATGAGTTTCAGTCCGATAAAACAAAAACGACAATTTTCAAACACTTAGTCCTAAATTAGGACATATACAAATATACATATACTCTTGTGTACATGCATTTGTACATACATGTTATACATGAACTGAAAGGTATTAATACGTGGATCATATATATGATGTGGCTTCTTTGGTCCAAAAGATATTTCAATTCAATTTTTATTTTCAATTTTTATAATAAAAATTGAGAAATAAGTGTTATGTGTCAATTTTTATAATACAAATTGGAAATAAAAGTTATTGTATAACTTATATTTAAAAATTAAAAAATAATAATTGTTTTTGATTTTTATCATATAAATTAATTTTAATAATTAAAAATAATTTTTTTTTTTAAAAAATTCAAAATAAAAGTTTATCCTTTATTCGAATTTGGCGTTAAAAAATAACATATGTCTGTTTTTCCCACTCTTCTAGGACGCTTTTTTGTGCTTCAAGTTTTTTAAACTCATAACTATTATTCGCAGTCCCTGGTCCTAATTCAAAGTGAATAAAGGCATATCACTAAATGCTAAAAAGTAAAAAGTGAAAACCGAAACAATCTATTATTCCTTCCACACCTGGTCAGTGATTTTTATTGATTTCAATATCTTTCATTTATTTTCACATTTTCTTCTCACTCTTTTGTTTTCTATAACTTTGTTTGCAGTTTTAAAATTTCCTTTAAACTTCACTTTGCCTCTCATTTAGTAGTAAATTTAAACTATTGTAGGTTATAATAATGCGTATATAACCAATAAATTTCTCTTTTTATTGCTTTTTAATTTTTTTCAAATGTACACTAGTCCGCATATTTATTTTGACAACATTTAAAGTTCAATTTTCTTATAATTTGAAAATACTTCATTAATGGAAACGGAATTGAAATGACCTTTCTATTTATGCCAAAATGTACATGAATTAGGTTACAAATTATGAGTAGATTTAACTTTAAATGTTGTTAAAATAAATATGCTGACTAGTGTACAATACTTGCAACTTAACTTTTTTTGTTATTAGACTTCTTAATATTTTTCTAAGGGTACACTTTGTATTGTCTAAGTTTTTAAATGCAAATTCTATAAGATTTTAATTGTTAATTTAAAATACATTTTGCAATTTTATTATTAATTTTAAATAAATATTTCAGTGTTTAATTGTAAATTATACATCATAATTTAATTGTTAAATAACATTTTGTCGACTGTTTTTAGTCATTAGTTGGGTAAATCAATTTGAATCTAAAGTACTCACATGGAACTTGCACTTGTGCTTGCGCCAACGTCCGTCCTCGTTGACGCACTTCCATTTCTGGCCAGGCAGGCAGTTCTTGAGCAGCGCGGGATCCGAGCACTCCGAGTTGAGTCGCATCATCTTCGTGATGTAGGGAGGCAGCGGTAGACTGTTATCGTGCTCCTGCTCCTCCAGCTCATAGTCCTCATCCTCCTCGGCGGCGGCATCTTCCAGTTCCTCGTCGTCCAGTGCTGGTGCTGAACTGTCCATGGCACCATCTGCATCTGCATCCATATCCGCATCTGCGTCATCATCCTCATTATCGGTATCCACGTCATCGTCGAGGTCCTCTTGCTCTGTCGTGGTTGCCACGGAGCTCAGCAGAGTGGCTACCGTACTGCTGATGTTGCTGCTGCTGCTGTTGCTTCCGGTGGCCAGTAAGTCCTCCAGCAAGGTGCTATTGACCAGTTTCATGCTCTGTCGTTCCGCCAACAAGCGTGCTCGGGACTCGGCTATCTGCTCCGCTGTCTCCCGGCGACCTGAGCTCTCGATAAGGAAACTGTCCGGCCAATTGTCGCGCACAATGCGATTACGACTGAGCAGCAATGGCAAGATGCTGCGTCCATCCATGTGCGGCGGTGTTGGCACTCCACCCATGTCCAGGAATGTGGGCGCCAGGTCCACATTCAATACGATCTCGTTGACGCTGTCGAAGGACATTCAAAATGGGATTAATTCGTTCACTCATCCGATAAGGATTCAAGCACTTACACCTTGGAGGCCTGTATTCCGGGTCCACGTATGAGGAAGGGCACTCGCACATCGAACTCAAAGGGAAAACTCTTGCCCTTGATCAGACCAAACTGACCCAGATGATAGCCGTGATCCGAGGTGTAGACAATGTACGTGTTGTCCAGTTCACCCAGGGACTTCAGCTCATTGTAGACCCGCTCCACGGCCACATCGACGCTTTGGAGTGTCTGCAGACGCTTCGTCATGAGGACGTTGGTGAATCGCTTGTGAACGGGAAGCATGGGTTCAGTGACCCTGAGGATCCATTGCTTGTCGGGATTGGGCGCATGATCGTAGCTCGGAGTGCTGCAAGTGAAGGGGAATATTCTTGTAAGTATTGCAAATAAAAAGACTTAACTTAGAATAACATTAAAAAAATACCAAAAGAAAGGTCGATTCAAATTTCAAAACATGGAAAATGTATTGTATTCAAAATTAAACTAGAAAATAATCAATTTCACTAAGGCAAAAAAAAGTTGTTAAAATGCTTTTGAATACATATCAAAATATGAAAAAAATAAATAAATGGCTTGAAATAAATTAAACAAAAAACCAAGAGAATGACTTTCAAAACTAGTAAATTTAACAACAGAAAAACAATAATCGATGAAGAAAATATACAGTCGAACTTTCCTAACTCAAATCACCATTATCCAATTAAAAGGTTCGAGTTATGGAGCTATTCGACTTATACAGTTCTTTTTCTCAAAGTTTGTTAATTTTACTGCCACTCATTTAGCTCGCGTTAGAGACAATTTTGAATTATAGAAGTTCGAGTTCATGGAAGTTCAACTGTATTTCACAAATATTAGTATAGGTTTTTGAATCCTCAACAATAATATATTAAAAAAAAAACTAAGAATTAAATTTAAGAAAAACAAGTGGGAAAGGCTATAGTCGAGCGCCCGACTATAAAAAACCCGTTATTTATTTAAATAAATTTTTAAAAATTTTTTTTTGGGGGTTTTTGGGCATTTATATTTTAAAAAATGTATTAATACATTATAACCTTTTTTTTGGTCGGCTCTTGTGATGATGTGGTGGGGGGATAGGAGATAATAGTAGTGAAAAATAAAAAAAAAAAAAAAATTTTAATATAGTGGAGGGGGGGGGGGGGGGGGGTTAGTGGGGGGGGGGGGGGGGGGGGGGGGGGGAAAAAAAAAAAAAAACCAACGTGGGGGGGGGGGGGATAAAAATAAATGGCGCAATTTTGGTGGGGCTGGCCCTATATGGGACGGGGGCGCAGGGGCGCGCGCGGGGGGGGAGAGAGAGAGACAGACGGAGAGGGCTAGGCAGAGGGGGGGGGGGGGGGAGGAAAAAAAAAAATATATATAATGGGGGGGGAGGCCCCCCCCCCCCGCTGCAAACATAAACGAATACAATATCCCCTTTTACTTATTTTTATAAGTAACGGGTATAAAAATTAGGAAAACATGATATTTACTACTATTTAGAAAAAAGTTTAAATATTTTGTAGTGCCAACCAAAAATATCAAATTGCATCAAGTAAAAATTATCATTGATTTTATTTAATTTGGTAGAATTTTCTCAATTAACAATACACAAAAAAAATTTTTTATATCGAATATTTTAATTTTGGACTTTCCAATATTTTATTTTCTATTTTAACTGCCTAATTACATTATTCCCAATTTTTGTGTCCCAATTCTGGCAGTCTTAAAATTAAATATTTATAATTTAAGTACGTAAGGATTTTATACTGAACTTACTGATGCGTGGTCACATTGAAGAAGAGATGACTGTACTGCGGCGCCGAATCCTCGGGTCCATGTGGCGCTGGGAAACTCATGGTGAGTAGAACGGGTTTTCTTTGGTTTTGCTGCTTGGAGGAGCGAAGAAACGCAATTGAATCGTTGGCTATGAGATCGGGATAGTAATCCTTGGCATAGTCAAAGCCATGCTTGATCTTCTGTCCGTTCAAGTTGATGCTGTAGTTATAGTACTTGGAGTTCATGATCAGACCACCCCATTCACGCCATCCCGGTGGAATATAAGAGCCGTTGTACTTGTTCAGATACTTTCCAAAGTAACCGGTGCGATAGCCGGCATTCGACAGATACGTGGCATAGGAGCGCGTCTCGTGTGTCGCCTGCCACTGGGGACTGGAGCAGTTGTCGTTGTTGGTGAACACCATGTGGTTGTGCACATACATGCCCGTCAGCAGCGACGATCGGGCCGGACAACACATCGGGGTCGTCGTGTAGGCGTGGCGGAACTCGGCGCCCCCATCCCGCAGCAGTCGCAAGGTGCGCGGCATGAAATTGAGTGAACCAAGTTCCACATCCTGATCGTCCGTCAGGATGAACACAATATTGGGGCGACGTTCCCGAGCCGCATTCGAGTCCCGGGAGAAGCGCTTGGATGACGATCCACTCGCATGGCTGCGATGCTGCTGCTTGTGCAGATGTTGCTGATGTTGTTGATGTTGCTGATGTTGATGTCCCTCCTGTCCAACCGATTGCTGTTCCCTGCCCTCAGCGGTGCTTAGCAGTAAATTTAGGCCAAAAACAAACAGCGCCAGGCAGTAAATGACCAGATGACTCCTGATTTGCTGCATTTTTTACCTTAGATTGGGACTGCGGCTGGACTAAGATTTATTTCCGCAGCAGCTTCACTTTAAGTCATCAGCCACATCATTAAGCGACTGTAAAAATCGCGTGAGAAACGCGCGAAGTCAATTTATACTGCAACGAAACAGAAAAGTCAACTATGGTAAGAAATAGCTTGAAAATCAATTGGTTAATAATATTTGTAAAAAGTTAAGTTAAACTTAACATAAAAATAAAGAAATTTTACTCTAAAATTCTATTTATTATATTTACTTAGTAATTATTAATATTTAAGTGCTAGAAAAAGGTCTTTGGCAAACAATAAAATGTATGCAATCAAAAAAGGTACATTCGTGAATTATTAATAAAAATCAAGGATTAAATCCCTAACCGAAACCGTAACCTTTAACCGGTAAAAACAGATTGAAACTTAAAATTTTTTTCTTTTTAAAAAAATTTTTAAATATTATTATTATACTGTTAATATAATTATATTTTTGCAAAAAAAACTTTTTTCTGAACCGAAACCATATCGGTATTTCAAAACCGAAACATACAAAAACCGGTCCTCCTTTACGAAACCTTTATTATTGCGTAACCGAAAATCTAAAAACCGTAACTGAAACCGTTTCGGTTTTAAAATAGAAAAGAAAAATCCCCATTATTAAATGGTAATAATTTTATTATCATAAATAATTCGAGTTTTCTTTGACAAGTATTAAAGAATATTTTTCACCAACATTTTACTAGAATTTGTTTAAGATTTGCAGATCTTAACCCATTAAAGGTGCCATAGATGGGTGGTAGGTTTGGGAAAATTTTAAAGGGGGGAAAAAACAAAAAATTAAAAAAAAAAAAAAAAATATTTTTTTTATTTTTATTTTTTTTTTTTTTTTTTTTTTTTTTTTTTTTTTTTTTTTTTTTGGAAAAAAAATAATTGTAAAAAAAAATGGGGGTAGGGAAGGTTAAATAATTTTTTTTTTTTTTTTTTTTTTTTTTTTTTTTTTTTTTTATTTATTAAATTTTTTTTTTTCTTCTGGGTGTTTTTTTTTTTTGGTGTTTTTTTTTTGTATGTATTAATAGTTAATTGGGTTAAGTTCGTTTCAACCTAAATCCCCAATCCCGGTTCGTTAAGGGTCTCAAAATTCTTTGCTCCGTTTGCCTTGGCGCATGGACTCGAGAGTCCTTCAGATTTCTGCAAGGATTTCAGTTTTGGGACTCAACCAAATGAGAACTATAAGCATTTTGCTCACTTATCAGGAAATGCCTTGGCTGTCATCGCAGTCGATGTTGTTGTTGATGTTTCTTTAAGTGCACGAATGTCCTTGCTGAAATTTATGTGCCACTTGCCGGTTAAGTGAAAACTGCAATACCTTTGGCTTTTCCTGCCAATGTTTTTCGCTTGCAGTTTCACGTAAAATGCAGATGCATTTAATGTGCTCTTGCGCTTGGCATTGGACTGAGCACCACAGGTAAAGGAAAAGGCGCAACCTGCATTTGAGTAGGAGCTGCTGTTATAGAGTTGCCCTAAGTGTGATTTATGTAGTGGCCGCAGCAGTTAAGAGTTTTTGCCGTTGTTCTTGCAACCAAAGAAGTTGGCATTAACTTTGGCTTTTAGCAAGCTTAATTTTTTTTTAAATTTCCTAAAAAATTGTAGTTTATAAATCTAAATAAACTTCAGCTCAGCTCAGTTTACTGAACTTTTGAATTCATGTGTATAACAAATAATCGATATGGCCTTGACAGATTAAGCCAAATGTTTCCATTCTTAGCCAACAATTAATTAACCAAGTGCTGTGCCCTTCACTTAGCTAAGAGCACCAAATACTCTTTACTTGATTTCTCTTGAAGTTGGACTCTTTTTTTTTTTGGTTTACCATAGTTCGACTCTTTAACTTTAAATTTCAGAGACATAAAGAGTTAAAGTCTGCTCTTAAAAATGCTTTTGTTGGACATAACAAATCGTTGTTTACTTCAACTTGAGTAGAAAATAAAAATTCAACTTCAATTGGAATTCTAGAAGCTGGTTATAAAGTCCGGATATATGTATGTATGTGCGTAGTATATTCATCTTGAATCGAATTCAACTGCATTCAAATGGGGCAAATGCCAAATTGCTGTTATTTTTGTTTGCTTTGAAAAATATAGAATGTGGCCATTTATGTAAAAAACAAACAGACGCAAGTTAGCCACAAAAATAGCTGGCAAATACAGAGATCGAAGGCGCCTCAATGGGCCACTTGAAAGCGCACAATACAAAATGAAATATACAAATAAGTACTGTACAGTGTACGCACAAGTCTGTCTGTTTGTCCGAGTGGCCGGGTGAATGCAATCTTTTGCCTTTTCGCCTGGCATTTATTTATTTATGCTCAATTATGCTGCATTCGCCGATCGAGTGGTAGGAAATTGCAATGTATTGCGGCTCAAAAGAAAGCTGAAACAGCTGAAGTGGATCTTCTTTTATATTTTTGGTTCTTTTTTTGTGTTGTCGAAAGCAGCTGGAAATTGTCGGCGTCAGCGTCTTACACTTTGACTCCGATCCCCGAATTTGAGTCCAACATCAACATTGACTTCCTTATTCCCCAAGGTTGTTTAAAATGCAACAACGGCTGAGAAAGACGAACAACGAACAACGGAGAAGAACGAGTTTTGCTCTGGCTGCCCAGCATGACCCAAGTCCATGGCCCTTAAATGGAAACATGTTTCTGGCCGGACACCAAAAAGGAGATACAAGCATAAAGCGCTAAAAAAAAAAAGAGTTACTCTTTTTTGTTTGCCTTTGACGCACGTCACGCATGCGCAGCCAGTGACCTGCACCCTGGAACCTGAATCTGAACCTGGATCTGAGTCTTGGTCCCAGTCTCAGTCTCAGTTTGAGTCTCAGTCTCAGTCTGAGTCTGGGTCTATATCCCGGACCACAGAGAACCTCTGCCCGGGTAGCAACAGCAGCTCAAGGCAACTCGATTCTCTGATTCTGATTCTGATTCATTCATGAATTTCACGATATTTATTTTGTGTCCTTTGCTTTGCTTTCTTGTTTGGCTTTTTAGCCACTTCTTTCAGTCATTGTTAGTTTGTTAGTCTGCCTTGTAATTCATTTTGTTCGGATGGAGCTTCTCGACAGGTCGATTCTTTAAAGTCGTGCCTGTTGCCAACCGCTCGTAAAATTTTATTACAACATTTAAAGAGTTTTAGTCTTTGTACTTCGATTTTTTAAAGCTATTTTTGAAGGGTTTTTGCCAAGGTAGATCTTTTAGAATAGGACATCAAATGATATTTAAAGAAAATTTTTTTTGTCATGTTGACTGTTGGTATCTTTTCGAAAAAGAAACCAAGATTGCTTAAATTCATCTTAGTATAGCTTTATAACCATTCTGCACCTTTGATTCCTTTGTTTTTTTTAATTTATCCCACGTTTTTTTTAGTTTTTATTTTATAATCTTTGCATTCTTCTCGCATTTTATAGATTCTACTGATTATCTAAATGGTTTTTGGTTTCCAATTACAAAAGATGATGATTCAGCGGTGCTACTTTGTGTTAAAATTATAGTATATTGAAAAAGTTTGCAGTTATGATACTATGAGTGGACCAGACACTGTGTCTTAAAAGTACAAAGGGTCTATTAACTTCCGAGTTTATTATAAGATCGTGATGAAATTTAGAGCAGACTCGGAAGACAGTAAAATAATAATATGAAGTAATGTAATAAAAATATGTAGTAATTTATTCTTTGATTTGTACATGACCAATTTTAGTTGTCAGTCAGTAAAATGTATATTTTACAAACCTATCTAAAAATATGACTAACAATATTTATACAGAGTATATTTAATATGACTCAAGACTCAATGATCTATTGAGAGCAGATGATATACATAAATATGTAAATGTTTGGTACGTACTCAAAATTCAGTTGCATCCTTGACCAAACATCAAGAGTTTTTAAATTCCAAAGATATTAAGATTACGCTGATTCAGCTAGTGTCTTTGAGCCTGAGTCTCAGCTTGAAGAGTGAAATAAATGCATATCAGATTATAATATTAAGTGATTACACAGCAGAAGTAAACAAAACTGGGGACAGGGCAAAGAGAAAGAAGCAGACAGATGTAAATTCAATTAAAAGTAAATACATATTTCAATTAGCGCTCAGATCAGGCCAATTGTATGTATCTTTCCTTAGATGCATTCTCTGACCCGGTAGCTTTGCAATTTGTTCGCTTTCGTGCTAAGTGCAGATTTATGAATATGCAAATAAAGTGATGTTGACTTCTTGATGCCGCTAATCCGACAGCCAGGCGACAGTTGGTATCCAGTTGATAAATCTCGCTTATCAGCTCTATTGGAGCAACTCTGTCATGGCTCATTAGCGGACAAGTCAACGACACGCATGTGCAAATACGAGAAGTTGTCCAAGTGTGGGCAACTCGCATCCGTCTTGGACATGGATATGGACTGGGACTGGAACTGGGACTGCCTTAACTGACGTCTGCAAATTTGGAGCAAGTTGCGTGGGGTGTGGCTCCTCCGGGTCTTAACTCAGCGTTTAATTAGACAATTAACAGAGCGGGCCAGTTAAATAGCTGCCAAGTCAATTTAACGCTTAACTAACTAAATAACTATTTAAAAACTAAATTATGCACTGCAAATACCAAGCAATAAGTGAGAGAGAAGGAGTCAGAAGAGGTAGAAGGTGTGGGCTTTGTTAGACGCCTCCACACTCCTCACTTGACTAACGTTCTTCTGCCTCTTCTAACTTCGATTTATGCCAGCCCACAACATTCATGAGAACAAGACGTTAACTGCTTGCGTACATGTGGTAAATGTCACTTAGCTGTAGCCTTAGCCATTATTAAGCTGGAAGCAAGGAGGGAGGAAAGGAAGTAAGAAGAAGGTGAGCGGTTCTACAACAAACTTTGGACACGCATGGCAGCCAAAAACGTGTACTCCATGAGACAGTTAAGCTAAGCCGCTTTTGGCCATTAATATTTGAGTTGAGTTTGTCGTTACGAAAAATTCAGAGTAACACAAAAAATTTAGTTGCGAATAACTGATCTTGGTAAAATATTTACTCACGAAAAATACTACTATTTCTATACATAAAACTTTGACACTTAATTGTCTATAAAATTGAAATAAAAAAATAAAATAATTAAAGTGTATTTTCAGATAGATAAATATTGTATAATGCAAAAGAATATTCTAATTAACGCATTTTATGCCACCATAAAAAAGTAATGTGATTTTCGTTAAGAAAAACACTTTTCTAGGCTTATTTGGAGGTTAAAAATTAAATTTAAGTTCACATTTTTTAAAACTTAAATTTTTTTAAATTAAATCTAAATTAATTTTTATTCTACATTACCATACAGAGACTATAAGAGCTAGTGCAACCAAATTTGGCACGCAGACTTCTATAAACCCTACGCAGGTCAAGTTTGTTTTAAACATTTGCCACACCCCTTTCCGCCTCCATAAATCGCAAAAAAAAAACACCACAAGCACAGTTTTCAAGAATTATTATTAGGAATTTTTTACTAATTATCGTTAAGTACTATTATTACAAATCATCCTACTAAATTGTAACAAGAGCGGACAAATAGAAAGGTGGTAATGGCTAATAAACTTGTTTAAAGAATGTAAGTGCCTAAATGCATGCAATAAAAAATATTTCAAAATTAAGTAACGGGTATCCTATAGTCGGGAGCTCGAGTACAGTCTTTCTCACTTGTTTTTTTTAAATATGGGATGACCAGAGATAACATTTTTTTGATTTTGTAATTTTTTTAATTTTCCATTTGGAATTGAATATATTGGTTCACATAAAAAAACGCTCTGAAAAATAAACACCGGCAGAAAATGGGTTAAGATATGCTGTATTTCAAGTGATTTCACAATTGCTACGATACATTAAATGTAAATTAACTTTGATTTCGTTTGATAAGAGAGTCGATCATAACTGTGTCTATAACACCTAAACGCGCTAGGGTATTAAGATATAAAAAAAATGTATTCAAATTCTTTGCTCATTTTTAAAAGTACAAGTGCAAAGCTAAAAAATGAAATGAGTGCACAAACTGAAGGAGAAATACAAAACCTGCTCAATGTGAATGACTTTGGCGCACGTTCGGATTGGCAGACAAGTGTCAGACGACGGAGACGACGAAGTAAACACAAAACAAATGTCAAATGCGCCTCCGACGTTTTCTTTATTCATTTCTGAATGTGAGTGTAAGTATGAGTGTCTGTGAGGGAAACGCGGCAGCGAAATTTATTTTGTTTAATAAAAGAAAAGAGGAAAAATAAATAAACACAAATTAAATGTACGTATGTATATACAATATACATTTGAATGCATTCAAAGCCGCAGCTTCTAGCACAACATTGCCGACAAATTGTTCTGGAATGCGCAAATATAAATCTATTTATTTGCAACAAATAAAAAATCAGCAATTAAAGAGCTGCTGTATGGTAGAGGGAACTATAAAATCAAAAAGCTAATTTGAATTTAAAGTGTTGCATCAATATCGAGTTTAGCAACTACAATTTATTTCGAAACCTAATCCTTTTATTTATTTAATTTTTTATTACTCACATTCGGAATTTTTAACATATTTGCAATTATTTATATTATTTATGTTTTCTGTAGACATTTTCAAAAAATTTTAATCGATAGACGAAGAAATATATTGTAATAATTGGCAGGTTGTTAATGTTTTCGCAATTTATTATTGTATTTGCAAATCCCGCAAATGTCAAATGTTAAATGTTAAACGGCAACAGCTGCAGTTAATTGCTGTAGCTATTATGGTCATGACTGATACCAACTCTGGCTCTCACTGTGGCAATGCAACTGAGGAGCTTTTCATATGTCCATTTGGCCTAAAGAATTGGCCAATTACGAGTACAGGCAACAATAACTAGGCATAAATAATATTCAGCTCATGACTAGGACAAGCCCTTGTTGTTGTTGTTGTTGCTGTTCTTGTTGTTGTTGCTGTGGTGACATAAACAAATCAAATCAAACAGTGACCCACTTAAAAGCTTTGACAATTTTCTGCTACAGTAAACTGTCTAAAAACACACACACAGTGACAGCCAAAAGTCATGTTATATTTATACATAGGGCAAAATAACTGCAATGAAAATCAGAAAATGAAGGAAAATAAACTAACGAAACACTTGCCAAACATTGCACAGTTCCACCCAAAAAACAATTCTACCAACGGAAAACTTACTTCAACTGCGGTTCTATTTTTGGTTTTTTTGCCCGTTGTACAGTTTGTCAATTTGCATTCGAAAGCAACTTGTTTGCCAAAGGACATTCAGAAAGTTGAGTGGCATTTGCATAAATCAAAGTTGACTTTTTCTTGTGTTGAATATGTGGCAAAAATGCAGTGATTGGGCGAAGGGATTACTAACAGAGTCAGTTATTTATATTATTATATTTTTCCTAGCGTATTCTTTAATCAGAATACCATCATGGTCATTATCATCATCATCATCATCATCAAAGTCGAATGTTCGTACATCACTTCTAAGCAAATTAAATCTAATTTCGAAAATTGTGGAACAACTTTAAACAAAAGCAGCCGCGAAAGCAATTTGCACTTGTTGGGAACGCCTCAAGGTCTAGCCGACAAAAACGTTGAATACGATTACGAATCCAACGAATCCAAACCAAAAACAAATCCAAATTTAAATCGAAATACTCAGTAAATGCTATTGCGAGCTGGGGGAGAGTTTAGTTAGCTGCCAGAGGAGGAGTCGTAGCAAAAATAGAAATTCTAGTGCAAATGTTAAAAATTCTCGTGACATATCACAAGAATGTTGTCCACTATTGTTGTTGTTGTTGTTGTCGCATTTGTTGTTGGTAGTGCAAATAGTCACAGAGCAAAAATGTCTCCAGGTAGGGCCATGAAAATTGTGCTGATGCCACCGAAAAAAAACCCAAAAAATTCGACAACGACTATACAAAAGTTGCTTACCTTGGACTAAATGCTTCGGTCAACAATTTCAATGGTGCAGAGTTGCCGCCACAGAGTTGCCGCTCTCTCTCTCTCTCTCTGTGGGCAGGCTATAAATCATATCTGGCTGGTGGTGGGCGTGGTGTGTGGTTTTCTAAAGAATTTCGACTGCTACTGCGATCGCCTTTCAGGAATGTGAATCATTGGTAAAAGGTGAAGCTGTTCCTCGACAACGACAACAACATCTACATTAATACCAACAACAACAACAGAAATCCGATGTCTGTCGGGGCTCAGCTTTCAACACGGGGCGTCAAACGGAAGCCGCATTAGTTGCACAATCAAAAAGGAGAAGAAAAGAAGACAGTAAGAGGGAGATAGAGAAGACCAAGTCAAAAAGTGATCACGCAAAATATATGTATCAGGTTATTCAAACACTTGTTGACACGTCAAGACCTTATCTGAGAATTCCCATTGGAATCTGTATATTTTAAGGTTTTATTTAATTTATATTTTTTTTTTTTTTGCAAAATGTTGTAAATTATGTTTACAAATTTGCTCATGTTTTTTCTGCATGCCAAAAAGTTCAGAGTTTATTTTGTCAATATATTTATAAATACCTGTGAACAATTAGTCTTCCACACAGCACATTTTGAAACTGTGCCAAAACGAAATTTTCACTTTCCCATACTCTAGTATCTCAGAGTATGGTATGCTTCGTTGCTGGCGTTGAGAACCATTAAAAGAGCTATATAATTTTTTTATTTTTGCGCACAAGCATCATTAAATTTACAATTCAATGTAATAAATGTTCTTAATGCTTCTCATCTTTTCTCTCTCTCACTTCAAAACTTTGTATACAAACTATTATTATTATTAATTTATTTTGACTCTGACAATTTTCAGCTAGAAAAGTTTGTTTGATGTACGTAAAATCATCTGTAATATTTAAAAGATGCACTGGACCCGGTAGCATTCATGGGATGGAGGAAAGGGGAATTTTTGAATTTCATAATATTGCAGCTGCAAAAAGTTTTGCAACTGCACCAAATTTATAAAGACATGCAACTGTCAACGCTGTTTTCATGGCTGTCTGTCAAACAAAAAAGTTGCGCCAAAAGTTGTACATTTAAATAAAGCATAAGCATATGTACTATACATATGTACATACATATGTGCCTATGTGAAACTGTGGAAGCGTCCTTCTATTTATAGAACTGTGTAGAACAGCAGGCGTTTGTCACAGTGATTGTTTGCAAGTGTACCAATTGCGTTAGACAGTACTGTATATATTTTATGTTCCAAAGTTTGAATTTTGTTCAGTTGCATTTATAATGTGCCTTTTATACTCAAGTACTTTCGTTTTTGATCCCAAGTTTGCCAGAGCTTAAACAACTGCCGAAATAGCTCAGTTGGGAGAGCGTTAGACTGAAGATCTAAAGGTCCCCGGTTCAATCCCGGGTTTCGGCAATATAAATACCTTTTTATTTTATTTATATTTTGCTTTTATTTTTTTTTAATTAAGGCAGCGAGATGGCTGATGAGAGTGCTACGAAGAACTGTGAGCACTACGACAAACACTGGGTACGTCTTATAAAGCACTCTGGCCAAGATACAGCGCACAGCGAACTTCTGAGCTCCTATACTTTAACAAGAATATGATAAGGATAGGGATCATATGGCACAACGGTATGGTGGACCCTACAGTGACTTCTGTCGCAGCTGTGGGGAAGAAGAGGAGATGGAGAGTGGCCAACACCTTTTTTGTCGTTGCCCTGCAGTTCTTAGAAAGCGAACCTGGTTTCTCGGAAAGTCCTTCTTTGACGTACTGGGCAGTCTCGCAAATGTGCGTTTGGAGGATCTTACACTTTCCGTAGACTCCGATGGGTGATTCCATGGGCGGGCCTAGCCCAAGGGGCTAAACCCTCATGCCCTACCCTACCCTATCAACCTACCCTATCAACCCTCCTCACCCTAACTTATCCTACAGCCAATCAGACAGCACAATAGGCCGACTGACTTCTAGGCGTTCCCGACTTCGGTTGAGCTGTGTTAACTACCTAAACTAACCTAATATTGAAATTTGTTCAGTTGCATTTATAATCTACATTATATGCTCAAGTGCTTTCTTATTTGATCTCAAGTTTTCCGAATACGTGCTCGTTGGCCGAAATAGCTCAGTTGGGAGAGCGTTAGACTGAAGATCTAAAGGTCCCCGGTTCAATCCCGGGTTTCGGCAATACGAATATTTTTATTTTATTTTTTAATTTTATTTTTAAAATGTTGTTGTAAATGAGAAATGCGTAAATATTTTATTGCGAGTTTGCTGTGTGCTCCGCAAACCTCTTTCGTATTAGCAATGCAGGAATCGGACCAGGTACGTGTGGTTTAGACAAATAATTTTATTTTCGAAATTTGATTTTTCTAATCTTTACAGATTTTGTGTTTCACACGCCGAAGGCCCCCGGGCGGAAATATTTAGTAATTTTTTTTTTTTACAAAAATTACTGTCTTTATCATAAATATTTTTTTACAATATAAATTTTACAAATAATAATTTTAGCTACTTGAAAGCATTTATTTGTTATACCTGTAGACAAACGATAATTAACTTTAATTTCGATTCAAGTTGACAGCCTCTCCCAGAGTAGACAGAGGTCATCAGCACGTTTATGAATACATGCAGAAATAGATCCTCTGGGCGAAGCACTCAGTCTGGAGATGTTCGATGTCTTAACAAACCGAAATAGCAACTTGGCAAATTGTGATGCACAGTAGGAGGGGTCTATGCTTTATTTGGGAAATACGAAAATAAATAATGAGCAATCGGCAAGTCGCAATGTTTTCTATCTGTCTGGCTGTCTGTCAAGCATAAGAACGACAAACGTTTTAATATGCTTTTATTAGCTAAAGCGCTGAGAGGGATCCGCATCGGTCGTCGCCTGTCGGTCGGAGTAATTAGACTCCATTAGTGGCAGTGGCAGACTCTTCCTTACAGCATAGACAGACGCATGTACATAGAAATTGATGCAAAGTGCTCATCTCTTCTTGTCGCTTGTATCTGTATCTGTATCTGTGTCTGTGTCTCTATCTGCACTTGTATCTGAAGCCGAGTGTGAGTTATGAGCACCATGTGCTAAGACTCTTGTTGCGGCGCTCATAATTTTTGCGCCATTAGAGAACTTGGTGTAGAAACTCATATAAATGTACTTGAATGTCTCAAAATATGAGCCGAGGCAAAGCTAGAACCCATGGCCATTTGGCATCGCATTTGGATAATTTGTCGAGCAACGACAAATGACATGGACCATCCCAGCCCAGAGTTAACATTCCCCAGTCCCAGTAGCCATCGTCTTTCGTGCCACAGAGTGTGACACTCGGAGACATGTGTACAATTTGACAGTTTGATGCGCAACAAGATAGATTGGCTTACACTGACTATGGCCATGGAGATGGCACTGATGGCACTGAAGATGGAGATGGAGTTGGCTCCAGTGCAGACATTACGCAATTTGAAACAACTCAAGCAAACACTTGAGATTGCCGCCTCAGGGATGTTCTTTGGTTGCCTCCGGGCAACGTGTGTCGACTGTTGCTGCCACATTAATGATGTTGCTTTGCGTTCCCAGCTAATGAAGATGTTGCAGGTGGGGGGGGACCTTTCTATATTAGGCATTTGCCACATCAAGTGGCCCCTCGCTTAAGGATAGGTCAAGGTGTGGCAATACCTTAGTACTATACAACAATCATAAATAAAAATCTACTTTATACAAAAAAATTGACAGTGCTGGAAAAATATTTAAAGTTCCATATAAATAACATTTCATTGTAGAATCAATTTAACGCTATAAAATTATTAATTTGACATTTCGCAAAGTTGTGACTGTTTGCAGATTTAGAAAAGATTGTCAAAATTCAACAACTGAACTTAATTTTTGACTGAACTACGATGAACAAACTCCAGTCAATTTTTGATTTTTCATGGAAATCCAATTAAATAAACTCATTGCATTGTCAAAAAACCAATTGAATTAAAGCACTCCCAAATCGCTTGTAAGGAAATCGAGCGAAAAGAAAATAAATAAAAAAGATTTATAATAGTAATAATTTATAATAATATTAGTATTGAATATAAATTGTATTAAAATATTAAAACAGCAAAAAAGGAATACTAGATTAAACAATAATATAAATGCTAACTGCTAAAAGGTTAATTGTTAATGTTAATTGTAAATCACCATAAAAACCATGTTTTAATTCAACTAAATACGTGTGACAAACGCGTCAATGTTAAAGCAGAAATGCTGTAGCGTTAGGAATAAATAAATAAAAATATAAAAATAAAACACTGCATAAAACTATTCAGAAGTTTAACAGTTTATAATTTTATTAATAATTTTGGGAAAAGTAAAAAAAAAAAATTTGGTTATATATATACTCGATTCACGTCAAATCACAATATTTGAACAATGATAAAGGATTTAAATATACAGGGTGGCTTTATAGATAGTAACTGATTGTATAACTAGATAGGAGCCAGACGAATTCACTTTCCAACTAAGTAATTAAATTATATTATTCTTCCTTATATAGAGAACCTAATGTCTCCACGCTCGGTAATATGTCATAAGTTTAATTCACATCAATCTGTCAAGCTAAGCGGGCTGATTCAGTGCGGGTGTTTCCTAAGGAGAACATTAGAGCCCCCAGTGGTCGAAATGAGTCACAAAAATTTAACACCTTAGAAAATCTTTTGAAAACTTAACATAGAAGTTCTTATCAGGGCTTAGTTTCATATGGGGCATACGAATAGAAACGTGCCGAATGCGTCGGGACGAATGAATCACACAATCAAGTAACGCCGCATGTTATCTGTATCTGTCTCCCAATCGATGTAATTACATTATATTTTAACATAATAGATATGGATATGACAGAGCCATGCTATCGGTTATAAATGCCCAAGGAACTGTACATTTGAAATCAGTTTAGGCATTGCCTTCGAATCGAACGAACAAACAGCGGTTACAACTAATTGAACACTATGGCCAAGGTCACCATCGAGGTGGTCAACGATACTCGGCATGAGAGTAAATTAAATGGTTGTTGTCTCAACAGACAGAGACTTCACAATATCATAACAGGTGTGTTGCCCCACAAACTAACAATTCAGTCAAACTTGCTATTAAATAAAGTTATATTATCTAAACCAGCGGTGGGCACGAAATCTGAATTCGTTAGCAGCATCTGGCTCCCGGAGCCATTGCGTGCCCACCGCTGATCTAAACAATGATGCAAAAAGAGGAAAGTATTTAATATTCAGTTGTTTTTTTTTCATTGATCCTGTCTCATAGGAATGGTTATGTTTTCGTACGGTGGCATGGATATGGCCCAGGGACTTGGCTGGAATTTATACACTGGCATAGCTGATACCCAACAGTTTTATTTCAGTTGGTTTATTGGCGTCATCATTGGAGCTTTTCTCGCATCTTTCAGTGTCTCACTGCTGCCCAAGATTTTCTTTTATGTCAGTAACAAACTGAATGAATAATTATAGTATTTAAGATACTAATTTTTAATCTTTAATCCATCTAGTGCGTGGCCATTGTACTCCAACTGATCGATGCCATCATCTGTGTGAGTGCACCCTACAACTACGATGCCATGGTGGCAGCTCGATATATTGGTGGCATTGGTATTGGCCTCATCACAGTGGCATTCATCATCCACAACTCGGAGGTGGCGCCAAACAATGCAAGGGGCAAATGGTGTGCCGTGGAACAGTCCGGTTTGGGATTGGGCATAGCCGTCCAAGTGATTATGGACTCGATGTGGAACCCAGCTCTGCCCATTGGAAATAATCAAGTGCATGGCATTATTGGAATCGTATTTTCTATTGTTGCAATAGCCATATTAATACTATCCGTGGAGTCGCCCATCTTCTATCTACGCCGGAACAATACCAGCAAGGCAAACACTTGCCAATGGGAACTGATGGACAAGAAGGCCGACTCAGAAGACTGCAAGGCCGTGTTCGGAGAAAACATTCATTATGTGGAGGAGGGAACAAGCGAGACCTTGATTCATGAACTAACTGTTGCCATGGTGCCCTTCTTCAAGATGCTTCTGTGTCGCTGCCTTGTGGCCTTCAGTTTCTCGTTGCCTCTGACCCATACAATCATTACTAGCTTAACTGTATGGAAAGGAACCTTGTACAGCTGGCCGATCATTGTGTGGCGACTGCTTCGCTGGATTGGAACACTCATCGCCCTGCTTATCATGGACAAGCTGGGACGTAAACTCCTTTCCATGCTGGGACTCATATGCATGGGAGGTCTGATGCTCGGCATGTCCAGCATCTATTCAAATCCATTGAATATTTTCAGCACAGTGGAAATGGGAAAGCTATGCCAGATTTCAATGGCATACCAAATCTTCGCTGGCATGTTCGTCTCCGGCACTCCCGCCTACCTGGCTGAGGCCTTCCCCATGAGGATCAAGCCGTTTCTCATTGCTACGATCGTGATCATGGAGCAGTTGGTTCACATCATTGTGATTGTCACATTCCTAAAGACTGAGAACTTCTACCAGTACTATCTGGGTGGCGGCATTATCATGGTAATATGCTTCGTCATCCTTACAGTGATGCTGCCGGAGACGAAGAACATGACACTGCGACAGGCAGGACATCGCTTCCGCCGACTGCATGATATACTTGCACATTAGACGGAAACATCGAGAATATCAAGCCAACAAAGCTCTACCTCAATAAATGCAAACAAAATAAATTTAGAGAATACTAATTTTAAGAACCAAATGAACTCAGATTCCTATGTACTTAGATCTAGTATAATATAAATGGAAATAAATAGAAAATATGTAGTTAAATCAAACATTTTTATTGTTTTGTCGATCTGCGAAAGCAACTAACTTTTTATTAAACTTCTGTTGGAACCAACAAATTCAGTACCTTTGATCAGGGCGACTCTTTAAATACGAAAGTCTTTACCAAAATCAATCATTTTTATAAATTGCCTATTCAATTGAAAATTATTGAAATCATTAGATTAAACGTACATCATATCATTAGATCAGAAAACAAGCAAAAATTGTTTGTTGGAATTTTACCGCATTTTTTTTAGTGTTTTACACAAAAATAACTTTTTTTTCGCTAAATTTATTTTTAGTTTCTTTTAAGAAATTTGAGTTTTTATTGGAAAAATTTGCATTTTGTAAGGGCAATTATAAAGATAAGGAGCATGCCAATGAAATTACTATTGATAAGCTTTTGAATTCGACCACATGTTAAACAAACCCGGAAGGCAATTCGGCAAATTCCATTTTGATTTATTTTATCGTTGGTTTTGTTACATTCTGGGCATAACAAAAAAAAACAATTTTCGCTTTGAGGCACAATAAAAGTACACGACAAATAAAACTTTACTTTGATTTTAGATCTTTAAAGCATTAAATGTTTGATAGTGTTTTTCAAACAAAAGATAAATTGAGTAGGTGTTATTTTGAACAAATTTAGCGACAATAAAAAAAATTTGATTGTATTTTCGTGTTACTCTAAAAACAATAAAAAAGGTAAACAACCCATTAAAGATTGCATTGTCAGATTAGAGCGATCAAACTAATAGAAAAAAATAGCCTAGGTCATGTTCCGATAGTATGTATTTAATCAGGCTTTCTCCGATTAGAACATTTGGATGACAACAAATGAACACATATTATGTTGATTCAGCTTTGGAGAAAATATGAGAGCTCAAAGGTTTTTATGAGTCAGTAAAGTTAGGGAACTTCTGCCACTAACGAGTTAATTTGTTTCATAAAATTTGGCAAGCGTTATCGGGGCTCATTTTTCATATGAGTATAAGACAAGACAAGCCCATGAATCACGGCAATATCTGACCCGTCAACAGCAGTAGCTAGCTGGGAGCATTGATAATGGAATCCCAGATATCTACAAATTGATTAAAATATATATAATTTTATCAAATAAATTATTTTTAGAGATATCGATAACATAAATAATACGGAAATTTAACCATTTTCGCTCAGTTACCATCGAACCTTAACCATTTACAGTTTAAAATGACTACTACTTATGTAACTAAGGGTCAATCGGGTCAGACGACCTATATTACCACGGTTCCAGTGCAACCACAACAACCACCTCCCACCTACATTGAGATCATGGAAGATCCCAGAACTGGACGAAGTTACAATCGTTGGAACAATTATCACAGTACTCACACTGCAACAGTCGGTGAGTAGAAAGATATATGTACATATATTTTATAATATGGGATTCACAATTCTTATATGCGTTTGTTCAAATTTTACAAAGTTACATAATTATCTACTGAGAGCGAAAATTTCTAAATAATTAATTCCTATTTTATATAAATAAACAAATATTCAGTGCGAGAACGTGAACTAATTAAAACCAAGGATGCTCACTTTTGCGGATGGTTTACATTTTGGATTAGTGAAATTTAGGGAAAATAATATTACAATTTTATCCATTTGACACCAGATTTTTGGGAACAAAAAAATGACGAGAGGATCTATTTATACAGGATCTATTCACAAGTGAAAGCGAATTCAGACAAAAGCAATTTCGCTTCGAAAATTGCTCTGTGCCACAGAACTTCGAGTAAATTATTGTTTTTAGCATGTTCACCAACCTTTTCGAACTAGGCTGCTAGGGTTGGCCCCTTCTTAGATTGCATTTCCCAAGGGTTTTGTTAAGTAACTTTTTTTAAGTTTATCATTGCAGAAAAATAGGTTTTTATTTTATTTCTCCTTTAATTAATATAATTTATTTTATTTATATAATAAGTAATTGATATTGTATAGCTAAAAAACAAACAATAAAAGTTTCTTGACAACTCTAAGTTCTAAAATTCTGACAAAAAATGTGACATTATTCTCATGGCATCGAACGCAGTCGGATTGTGTGATGATTTCGTTTCCCTCAATAATTTTCAGATGAATTGACTGTGGCACGGAGAAATGAAATTGACGTGAAACTCAGGTGGAAGCGATTTCTGTAGCACACCTGATAAAGTTTTTTTATCGCTTTCGCTTGAATTTCACTAAAATTTCATACAATTTTAAGTGAAATTCAAGCGAAAGCAATTTCTGTGGCACCCCTGCATGAATTCAAATTACTGAAATTTATATATATACAGTGCACTCGCGAATAAAGCTTTCAGACTTTGATCAACTTTCAAGGTAGTCAATGTAAAAAAAAAGGGTTTTTCATACAAAGCGAAGTTTACATTAATATTCAGTGTTCATTATTTGTTGAGTGCACTGTATGTTTTTTATGCCTATATTTTTTCATCTTAATTTTTTTCATCTTTTCCCAGGAATTTTGTTATTTGCCTATGCCGGCATGGATATGGCCCAGGGTCTGGGCTGGAATTTGAGCACAGGGATCGCAAACACAGCCGAGATTGAGTTCAGTTGGTTCATTGGCGTTATAATTGGAGCTGTTATTGCTGCTCTGGCCATGACTCACTTACCAAAATGGCATTTTTATGTGAGTAAGAAGCATTTAATTAATAATAATTAATATCTAATGACTTTGATTTCTCTAGACATTGGGTGGATTGATGCAGATGGTCGATGCGATCATTTTTGTGAGTTGTCCTGATGAGTACAGCCCAATTCTGGCAGCTCGTTACGTTGGCGGAGTGGGTTTTGGCCTCATCACGATGGCCTTTATCGTACAAAACTCGGAGGTTACGTTGAGCAGCTCCCGTGGCTTGTGGTGTGGCATGGAGCAGTTTGGATTGGCATTGGGACTGCTCACTCAGGTGCTTATGGACTCGCAGTGGGGCACGGATAACAGTGTTAGTATCAATCAGGCCCATGGCATTATTGGCATTATCTGTACGGTCATTGCAACGGCGAGTGTGTCCATGTCTGTTGAGTCACCGATCTTCCATCTGCGCAGGAATAATGAAGATGCAGCGCGAAATTGTCAAACCAGACTATTGGGTTCAAATGCGCCAACCGAGATCTACAATGCGATCTTTGATGAGGCCAAGCGCTATGTGGTTGAGGGCACCAGCATGAGCATTGGCGCCGAGCTCTCGTCCTCCGTCATGCCCTTCATCAAGATGCTCTTCTGTCGCTGCCTCGTGGCCTTCACCTTCTCGGTGCCCCTCAGCTCGTCCATGCTGATAAGCACGGTCGTGTGGAAGTCAACCATCTTCAGCTGGCCCATGATCTTGTGGAGCATTCTGCGATTCATTGGCGCCATGATCGCATTGTGCATTGTGGACAAACTAGGACGCAAATTTATCTCCCTGTTGTCGCTGGTCTGCATGACAGGTCTAATGCTGGCTATGGCGGGCATCTATTCGGATAACAGCTATATGACAAGCATATATTACATGTCCGAGGTATCTAAAGTTTCGATGGCCTTCCAGTTCTTTGCCGGCATGTTTGTCGTACCCACGCCCACCTACCTGGCAGAAGCATTTCCCATGCGTGTCAAGCCCTTCCTCATTGCCCTGATTGTTTGCCTCGAACAGGTGGTCCATATTATTGTCATTGTCACGTTCGGCCAAACCTCTGACTGCTTATACCAATACTTTTTGGCTGTGGGCCTAATCCTGGTTATAAGTCTGCTCATTTTTGCTGGAGTTATGCCCGAGACACGAGGATTGTCACTCCGACAGGCGGGCAATCGTTTCCGTCGAGTACACGATGTCATGTCCTACTGAGCAAGATCTTAAATACCTATATAAATGCATACCTGTTAAGTATTGATTATTAATCATAATCATTAGTAATTAGATTATTTTTCTTTAAAAGTCAAACTAATGATTAAATTACGATTATTTTTAGAAATAATCTAAAACTATTACAATTATACAAAAATAATCAGAAATAATAAAAAAAAAAACTATTTTTAAGTAGTCGGATTATTTTTTATTTTATTACTTTAGTTTTTTTTTAGATTATTTTCGACTATTTAGGACAAATCAAATTATATTGAGCAAAGCTGTTTTTTAAAAAATTGTATCTTCTTTCTTTAAAAACAACTTAGAAGACATTTGGCTTAACTATGGAACTTTGAAGAAAGCATACCTTGAGTTCAATACGCCATTAACGCCAGTTGACGACTGTTTTCGTTTGCAATCATTGTCTAACTTTTCTTTTAAAAAATTAGTTTTAATGAAAGGAAATTCAAAAAATAGTTTTTAAATATGTATAAGAAACTTATGTGTAATTAAAAAGTGAAGAAGAAACATTTTTGTAACAAAATGTTTTGTTCAAAATAATTTTTGATTTTCAGTAAATCGTCGAAAATAATCGAAAAAACTAAAGTAATCAAAAATAATTCGACTATTTAAAAATATTATTTTTGATTATTTCTGAATATTTAGTATTATTTTAGATTATTTCTGATTTTTTGTAATCGTTATCATTAAATAATAAAAAACTTATCAACAGTGAACTATCTAGTCACTACGATTATTTCCAAAAATAATTTAATGGATTAGTAATTCTAATTTAAATTTAACAGGCATGTACAAATGTAACTAAGTAATTATTTCTAATAAAACTTTGGTTTGGTTGTTTTAATTGTTTGATTATTAATTGTTTTAAGTTAGAAAGACCGCGAACACTTTTAAATTTTTAAACTTATTTCTAATGATAATAACAAATACTAATTTAAATAAAAAGAAGTTGCCTTCTCACACTGATTATTTGATTCCCTTGCACATGATTAATTGATTTTGAAAAATGCAATAACGATGAATACACCTTAACAAAATAATTGAATTCAATGCTTACCGTTCTACATAGATCGGTTACTAATCTGTTTGAATAATACAATTTTGTTACTGTCTAACGGCAAGCAGAGAAAAAATTTCCATATGAGACTAAGCACTGTCATATTAAAGGCCAAAGTCGGGATCCCTGAACAAGTGAATCAGTCCCAAAACAGTTGCTGGTCAAATGAAAAATACCCTTTTATCACATGATAATTACAATTAACACTATCTATAATAAGATACTGATATCGCTGACTTTTTATCCCTATATATGAACCCAAACGAGTCTATTCGAATTCAGTTCTAGCGTAGCCTTTATATCGAACGAATCGAATCGAAACGAAAGACATACATAATATAAAAGAATGTCAAATGCATTCGAAAATGGAGAGAAAATGCCTCCGATTGAAACAGTGTACGGGACACCGGAGAAGTTACCTCCGATTCAATATCCGAATCAGAATCCGCGGCTCCTCCAAATCCACCACAAACCACTTATATTCAGGTGATCAACAATCCAAGGTCTCAACGAAATAGTTGGCACGGCGGAAAGGGTGATACAACGTTTTTCACAGGTAAACAAGAGAACACAAATATTCTTTTGCTAGTACGCATATAACTAGTAACCAAACATATACTATACATATATATATTTAAAAAGATCTTTTATATTTGCACAGTCTTCTAACCAGAAATTTGTGACTCGTTTATTTGATAAGTGATAACACATTATCATTTGATCCCACCTTCAAGTTGAATTAAATTGCTCGTATTTTCGTATCGCGTTCATAAATTTGTTCAATTTGTTCATATGTATGTTCAACATTACGCATTTGACCCGTCAAATAGAAAAGAACACTAACAATATACAACAATAACTAATGTTTGTGTTGGAGACAAACAATTATGGATTAAATTTTGATTTCCAAGAACGCTTTTTAAATTTGAAATTCAAATGTAATCGCGTAATATTCACGATCGATTCACAACAATTTGCTCAAAGGCAGTCCACGCTAGTGACGAAAGGGTACGAAAGGCAATATATATAGGAAGAATGGAAAACATCCCCACAGTTTCCAAGCTACAAATATGATGTATATATCGGTGAAAAGGTATTTTTAAGGGCTCTTTGTTTCTATATATTAGGGAAAAGGCAACAGGTGAAACAATGATTTTTATCCCACATTTTTGCTGTTTTAAAAAAAACTAGTTCAACAATTATTATTCATTTTCAATATACTATAGCACAACACATAATTTAATTATTATTATATTGATTAAGTATGATAAATCGGGACTTTTTAGCGCAACATGGCGAGTGACGTTTTTATTTTAATAATTTATTGGTTAAATTTAGTATTGTTTGTCACTTAATTTAATATTAGAAATTATGGGTATGCAAATGTTTCTGTTCCTAGAATGGGTATGAAAATGTTTTTGTTCCAAGAATTTTACCTCGTAAATAGGTTTTTTTTAATAATAATGTGTACTTTCACATAAAAGTTACTCACTATTCATAAATAGTTAAATCAGTCATAATTTAAAGCTTTAAGGACTTAGTTTTAACAACTCTACTACACATTGACACTTTGATTAAATGTTAAAAATAGTTTCACTTTTGTTACAGCCCCGCTTTTATTTATATATGGTGGAATGGACATGGCTCAGGGTCTAGGCTGGAATATAACCGGAGGAACTCCAACCACATATGAGTTCCAGTACAGTTGGTTCGTGGGAGTCATCATTGGAGCTGTGATATCAGCTCTGTCTGTGACTCATGTGCCCAAGTTGTATTTCTATGTGAGTATTTGATCAGATAGTTAAAGATGACATTAAAGAATTAATTTTAATGCTATAGTCTCTAGGTGTACTGCTGCAGTTAATCGATGGGATTATCTTTACAAGTGCATCGACCAACTACACGGCCATTTTGGCCGCTCGATATGTGGGCGGAATGGGCATTGGCCTCATAACGGTGCCCTACATTATTCATAGCTCGGAGATTTCGACGAGCAAAAATCGTGGCCAGTTTTCAGCAATGGAACAGTACGCTTTGGCTCTGGGTATTGCACTCCAGGTGATCTTTACTGCAGAGTGGGCTGGATTAGATACCGGACTCAATTTGGTGCACGGCATTGTTGGTATTGTTCTTTCCCTTGTTGCCACGATCTCTGTTGTTTGCTGTATCGAGTCGCCAATCTTTCATTTGCGCAAGAATAATGAGCAAAAGGCACGATCTTGCCAATTGCGCTATATAAAAAAATTGGCGCCTCAAGTTGCGTTCAATAATGCCTTTGATGAGGCCAAGCGCTATGTGGCCGATGGTTCCAGCCTGAGCATTGGCGCAGAGCTCTCTGCTTCTATTATGCCCTTCGTCAAGATGCTCTTCTGTCGCTGCCTCGTGGCCTTCACCTTCTCGGTGCCCCTGAGCATGACGATTCTGCTGAGCACCATTATCACTGAGGAGTATTCATACTGGACGGTAATTGTGTGGGGTATTCTGCGCTTTATTGGAGCATGCGTTACCATTTGCGCAGCGGACAAAGTGGGCCGCAAGTTCACCTCGGTGCTGGGACTGCTGTGCATGGCGGCACTCATGCTGGCCATAGCCGGAATCGTTTCGGATGCCTATAATCAGATTAACGTTTATTACATGACCCAGGTCTATCGCATATCTATAGCATTCCAGTTCTTCGCCGGCTTATATGTGCCGTGCACCTCCATCTATCTGGGAGAAGCGTTTCCCATGCGTCTTAAGCCGTACTTAATTGGCATTATTATTTGCATTGAGCAAATTATTCATATCATTGTAATATTCTATGAAGCCCTATATCCGTACTTTTTGGCAGTGGGCATTATTCTAGTGATCAGCATGATTATCTTTGTTGTCCTCATGCCGGAGACTCGAGGCCTGACGCTCCGAGAGGCTGGTCATCGTTTCCGCCGAGTACACGATGTTAAGGCCTACTAAGCAGGAGCTTACATCAAGTTATTACAGCTGTTAATACAATAAAATATTTCTATTAAACTTGTCGTTGTTTATTTCGTTCACGACTTCTACAAGCTGCAGGCACGTTGCTCATACGCCTCGTCGACTTCCGCAAAGTCAGAAAATAAAGTTGAACTCGTCGGGCATTTTTAGCTAGTCTTTAAGTTGGTATTAACTTAAATATTAGAGTATATATTAGTCGAGTCCGTGGCTGAAATGTTTTTATTCATGCAGCTGTTTCTGTTTTTTGACTTTTATTGAAATTTATGCCTTCTCGAATGTTTTATGCTGTTAATTTTCACACAACGCAGCCAAAGAAGACTATTTTTATAAGCCTTGCGGTCGTCGAAGTTATTTCTTCTCTTCTCATCTCTGCTCATCTTTTCAACTTTATTATGATCTAATTTATGTCTCCGCTGGATGTGCGAGGGGATAAACTTCCGTAGTTTCTGTGAATTATGTGGCGTTGTTTTATACTCGCTTTATAGTTTATTTAGATCCGAATGATCGGCTCGTGCACCAGTTTTGACACATTGCTGGCGCTTTTCTGAACTTTGTTTGAAGGTAAAAATGTTGTTTTTAATTTGCTGCCAACATTTCATATGTGTCTTTATTACACTTTTATGGAGCAGATACATTTCATGCATAATTTAATATGCTTCTCTTATAATTTCTGTTGGCAACAGCTGCCACTTCAGACAATGAAAGCTGAAATTGTCAATTATAATTAAGTAAAATGTGGGATCTACAAATGATGGCTAATGAGAAAGATTGAAGGCAGTTTATTGATGCAGAATTAATTGAAAGTATAAATAGTACTTGAAGGGAATGCCAAAGAGAACATTTCAACGAGCTTTTCCCATTGTTCGGACTGAGCCCAAAGGAGGCCATTGAGACAGACAGACAGACGCATCATCGAGCACAACAAGAAATGAAATGCATTACATGAATCACAATTGAAATTATCGTGGATGGCTGTAAGACCGAGAAAGCAGCCCATTGCAATGCGCATAAAAATTGCATTAAAATATCTCAAGATACAATTCCTAATGAAGGAATGGCAATAAAGGACAATTGCAGCAGCAGCCATTAACTGGAAAAACTTTATAATGCCCTTAAATGGTCAGCGGGCCATCTCACAGATGCTGGCCAAGATACGGGGGCAATCTGTTGGCCAATTGAATCGACAAGCTGCTAAATGCGTGCAAAAATGCTGTCGGTCTGATGTTTTTTAGCTTTCCCAGCAGATTTCCCAGACCAACCACAAAGTGAATTAAATGCATGCTTATGATTTTGCACTTCAATTAATCGTGTCGCCATTGTCACCACAAATTCACAACGACGCGTCGTGCAGAGGTCACAGGTCAACCCCCAAAGGTGTTGATTTCATCGCGTCGTCGTCTCTCTTCGTTTCTTGGTTTCCTGATTCCCTTCTGTTTCCAACCGCCCTCTTCTGGGTGTAATTGCTCGAGAGGTGCAAGCGTGTCGCATAAAGTTCAGTGAAATGGAAAAAACTCAAATAAATTTGGCCAGGAAAAACTGCATTTAATTGGCCAAATGTGCGACCACACGGAATCGAATAGTAATTGCGTGTAGCTGCAGTAAATTACCTAGGCGAATTAATTTCAAAATTGCATTTGCATTGGAAAGTAATTTCGATTAAGGATTATTCTCATTGATGTGAAGAATTTAATCGCTTCCTGTGTTTTACGTGTTTTTATGAAATTCTTGGAAGTCAAAATTTAACTTACTTGATATGTATTCCAAGCTATATTGTTCCACACTTCAGATATCTAAAAAAATAAATGTAAATATATATATATATATTAAATAAAAATTATGATATTAAAAAAAAAACTTAAGATATTAAATTTAAAAAAGGAATTAAAATCTGAATGACACTTGTATTTTTTTTAAGAACGAGTTATTCAAATCATTTTTTTTTTTCAATTGCTTTTAACTTCTCCTAAACTTTTTAGGTCAATAAATTATTATAAAGAATCTATCTAAAGATCTAGAAATAATTTTAGTATTTTTACCCATTTTTAAAATCAAGCTGAACTTAAATTATAGATAGTAAAGAATAAAAAGTATGGAATATAACAGATGCAATCTTTATATAACTACTCATTAATTATTTATGTTTAGATATTTATTAAAGAAGGACAACTTTGATTGCCATACACATTTGTAGAGAGCCCTAATTAAGACAGACCCTGAAGACCGACAGACCCTTAAAGTTTTTAATAATATCGTGTGTTTGCAAACGTTTTTCAAATTGTAAAAGTTGAAAACTTTTGAACTTTGTCTTATTTGGAACTGCCACATTTCGCACCTGTCTCAAACGAAACGTGGAAAACAGGCAATGCGAGCCATGAATGATTGATAGTTCAACTGAGTGACTGTGTAAGTGCGACTAAGTGAGTGAGTGAATGACTGAGTGAGTGAGTGAGTGACGAAGTTTGTAAAATGTTGACAGAGTCCATGACCCGACACACAAGCGCTTTCTTTGCCTACAAACATCTCCATCTGTCAGCTGTCAGTTTTGCACGCTGACAGGTTCTGAACTTGGAATTTTAATTGAGTTTCAAATTCACAAACACTCCACGTAGTTGCAACTGGAAATTAAGATTTATGTGATTTCACTTAGTCACTTACAAGTGTTAAGCCAGGCCATAAAATACTACTAAAGAAAGTCAAGCCTTTTTTCATATGCTTGTTAATACAATTAGTATGAATTACAGATTTTAAGTATTTATGTGCAGTTATTGACTAAGAAAATATTAATATAGTGTATGCCAGTTTCGGTGTTTAGGCTTTATGCCTTTAGCTGCAAGTTGGTAGTTTAACTTTTATTGAACAAACAGCAGGAATAGCAACTGGCGTGTTGAATTGCTTTTATGTGTGTATGGCTGCAACGCTGCGTATGCGCAATTTGCCTGCCCCGGCTCGCCTTTAACCCAGTTTGCTTTGCCTGCCGTTACTTTTTGTTATCATTAACACCTTTTGTTGGCAGTTGTGTTCATTGAACATGTAAATCAGGGCAAAGAGGGCTGAATGCGGCTAAAATCGAATGTCAAAACAGTCGACTTGACAACCTTGCCCTTCAAGTGATTCTACAGAAAACAAATTAAACTAATACTTTGGCCGATTGATAAGATGCTCGCGTTGCGTATACGCAGTGTTTGTCCATGCGAACAAACACAATATAAAGATTGTAAATACATTTAAGAGAGCTACAGAAAAGTGAGTGGCTCGCTCATCGGTTTGTTTGTTTCTCGCCAACTCGTCAAACACATCGACACAACACAACCATGTAAATAAACATTTGAAGTGCAAACATATAGCCAGAAAAAAAAATATATATAAACTGTTTTGATTGCAGGTAAATACTTAAAGTGAAGGAGACAGCAGCCTCCCATTATCGACAGCTGTCCATTTATCGTGCCGACTGTTTTATCTATATTCACAATCCAACCTTTCCACCCTTTCGACCTCCCAGTCAAGTCGACAGCATTTGATAAGCGCACTAAAAGTCAATGATCTTGAGCCTGAAGCCCACTAGGAAAATGTTCCCTACTGCCTATTTGCCCGTCATCAGCTCATCAGACATATTGTATTGCGCACTGGGCTATTAATAGTATCTCATGACGAGGGAACAGGTAGTTGCATGATTTCATTCTCGGTACACCCCTCAAAACAGAACAAATATAAACAAAGGAATGGCAAAAATGCTATAGTTAATGCTCCACTGGTTAAACGAGGGAAGGTGTATGAATTAATGTAAACACAGAGGCTTGGGAATCAAACGATTTAAGTTACGCCTCAATACTCTTTAGAATCAACGATGCTGCGGAAGCACTGCACTGCAATTGATTTCTAACTTATTTAGATCGAGAAACGAATAAATATTTCTACTTCAAGAATGTTAATTATAGAGTGCGACAAATCAACCGCATTTATAATTGTCTCAGATATAAATCTGTCAAGCATTTCATAAATAAATATAAGACTTTCTATATTAATGATCAGATGCATATGAATAACTGAAGCAGCTCAGCATTAATCGATTTTTGTTTAATACAAAAAGTAGACTTAATAATGAGCTTATGGGGTTATCAAATTAAACTTTCATAGTCCGGGAAATTAACTGTCATAGCTCGTTCAAAGTAAAATAAAAGAACTTACCAGAATCTGGTTTGTTTTACAATTTACAATAAATTATAATTATATTCAAAAAACTATTATCTTCAATCATACTTCAGAAATCAGCTTTATGTGGGAGTATATGAAATGAAATATGTTAAATAAAATCGTTATATTGTCTCCATTTTGCCAATTTATAAGCACACATTGACAGGGTTTAAATATAATGATTTACAGTCACTTCAGCGCATAAATAACAATCAACGGCAAATTTTGTTTTGCACTTTGTGACAATTTGCAATTACAATTGCAACTGGTTATTAATTGATTTACCTATTGGTCCACAATAAAGCACAAATTTGAATTAACTATTCAATATTTACAACTCATTGAACACTGGAAAAAGGCAGTAAAATTATTTATGCCCAAGCCGTTTTTGTGTAATTGTCATGTTCGTAAGTAGTTGCCGGCCTTTTGTTAACAGCCTGTCATTTGTTGCTAATGACAGGCCCGACAAACTCGTACTTACATTCCCAAACCCACATCCCTAGTCACATTTTTGGAAGTCGGTTGAAGGGAGCATGACATAAGAAGTAAAAATGCCTTTGGTTTGCTTTATGGTTTTCGTTTGTCGCATTTCGTTTCTACCTATTCTGTTTCTGACTTTGACAAAATGCTGGCATATTTATTATTTAACATGCACAAAGAGCTAATAGTTGCTGGCTTTCAATATGAGAATGATGTGGGTATTCTTTGATTCCATATTTGATTCAATTCATCACTTTCGACTTGAAATGGTAACAGTCATAGAACATTGTAGGGCTAAGTTCTATTATAATGGTTCTAAATGTTTGGATGAAAAATCAGGTACCAAAATAATGAGTTCAGTTTAATCAAGTATCAATATTATTCTCAGACTGTTTACTGCTTCCCCGAAAATTTGAAATTTTTATTAAAACAAGTAATCTATACATATATATATTTTTATTTTTTTACTCCTATTTTATGTAAACTTTACCTTAATTTTCCCTACGAATATAAATTTACCATTTTTAAATATCATAGCTGCATTAATTTTTTTTTTACAAAAACAAATGAAATGCAATTAAACGTAATGATTTTCCAAACAAACCTAATAAATACGGATTTCCAAAGAATATTCGAACAGAGCAATGAGCAAAATAAACAAATTTCTGTAGTTGAATCATTTATAATTATTGAATATCTTTCGGTTTTATTTTGGCAAAAACCAATGAAAAATGTGCGAATTTAGCGTGAATTGCATGTGTTGAAAAGCAACAACGCAATCTATCGGATATATGTATGGATGTATATATTATATAAAATAATAAATGTATGTTGATTTTGCTAAATGATCTCGAGCGTGGAGACGCTTTGATTAATGATTTCACATAATTTACGCTAAATTAAACAGAACCTAAAGTGTGCCGCTTTAAAGGTTCATTGAGAAAGCTTCCCTCTTGGCCGGTGTTAATTGAAAATATTTCTGGGAACTCCTTGACAGATGCAGTTTGTCAGAATCAAACAATTTCCGTTCAGGTAAAGAAGTTTCTCATATGGCCAAATACAAATTTGTTGTGTTGAAGGATATATTTTAGTTCCTCAACTGCTTGTTTTATTAAAAGTGGATTTGATAAATTAAAGCCATGTTATTTATTTGAAGTACACAATTTCAATAAATGTATTATTTAAAATTTAACATGTTTTTTAAACATAAACAAGATGTAATGGAAAATGCTAGTTGACAAAAGACTAGCTACGGGGTATTCTCATAGTCTGAATATTTCATCTATGTAGTCGTTCCTAGTTGCAATTGTGTTTCTTGTTTTCTAGCCGCATTCGCTTTTCATTGCTTGTTTCATCCTGGCCAGGCCAGGCAGGGGTTTGTTCGGCGTCTGACTAGGTTTGGTTTGGTTTGGTTTGCTCTCATTTTGGCTTTTTCACGCTTATTATGTGTTTTGTTGAGACTTTTTTTCTTTAGTTTTAATGTTGTCAGACAGGATTTTCCACTTTAATGCAGTCGACAACGTTGCGTCGTCGTCGTTGCTGTTGTTGTTGCTGCTGCTGCTTTTGGCGCGTTTTTTGCAGCTCATCATGCAGCTGGAATCCGCATACGAATCCGCAGACTATGCAGCCTGAATCACAATCTCAGTCTTAGTCTCAGTCGCAGTCTTATCCTCTGCAGCTGGCACAGTCATTCAGGTTAATGCCGCCTTTATTCACATTTTTAAGCGCATTATGCTTGATGTTTTGCTCAAAATATTAGCAAAATTATGTTAATCCCCCGTTGGCAACCGTTAAACAACTAATCTGGCCATCCCCAAAATGGCGCAGGCAAATTACCGCGACGAGTTGAATTATTTTAATAGCCACTGCAATTACGGGTATTTACAAGCATACATAATTATGTACAATACATATGTACCAAACCCCACTATGCGCCAAGCACCACCAACAACCTATTGTCCTATTGTGCCGAGCGTAATCTTCATTAATGTGTTGCGCGATTTTTTTACCGCGTTTTAAAACGCGCCTACCGCCGTTGGGCTGGCCAACAAAATTGCATGCGAAAAAGTGGACTACAATTTGTTTTGTTGCTTGGGGCACGCGTCAATGGTATTTTTACCACCATTACCTAGAACAATTTAAATGCTATTACTTAAGTCCTCCATTCCTTAATTATATTTGCATTATTTACGAGTACGATAAATAAAGTAACGGACATCCATATGCCCATAGTCAATATTATCAATAATAATAATAATAGGAAAATTTTAAATAAATTTAGTAAACTAAATTATCTATTTGTATGGTATTAAACAGAGATTGTTGGAATTATTTTGATAAATCAGAATATTTTTTGCTTTTTTGCCGAGATGTTTTCACGTTGTTGACCTCAGGACAGTCGGTTCGAATTCTATAAATGATTTCAATCAAAGTGTTTAATAAACAAAAGTAACAAAATGTCTGTAAATGCCTGATCAAATATTCGACTGACTGCGCAGAAATTGACGAGAACTGGAAAAATTGAAATTGATTTGAAACTAATTAGTGGCTGTCAATTCAAGCATCTAAAGTGTGTGTAAATATATGCAAGCATACATATGTTAATTAACACTTGCAATAAAAATACATAACAAGCTGGCTTCAATTAAATATTCATTCACAAAGTGTCACACAATACGAGTATTTTTCGCAACCGGTTAAAGTCGCTCCAGAAACGCGCGCTGGTCGCGCAATTAAACGGCGCCCAGAACGCGTGCGTCTCGTCGTCGTCTGTGGATCTTTTATGAGTGTATTTAAATGTCAGCAAGTCTGCATAACATTACTCAAATGAATATTAGCTAGTATTGTTAATGATTGCAGCTTAGTCGGACAGGGCTTGGCCAATGGGAAATGCAAATATGAGGCGTCTGCCAATTAAGAGTTGGTTAGGAGCTGACTTGGGTGTGTGCAGTTCGAGTTTTGATGGATTACCGGCTTAGGCAGATTGTCAAAATGATTTGTCGATAGTCGCATTCACATTCAGTCATTCATTAGCTTATTCAATCAGTTCTCGAAAGCTGCTTGTGGTAAAAGTTAAAAATACAGGCAGTGCCATTCACTGCTGGCCAAATTCTCAATTTCAGCCAGAGTACATAAGAAACCAGTTACAACTTTTTCAGGCGCGTCTCATCTACCACGATAAGCACTATCCAAAAAAGGCCTAGAGAAATTTCTCCAGTCAAAACAATTAGACAGCCTGGCGGGTCTCTTGCAACTTGTTGCCGACTAGCCGGAAAAGTTGTTGCCAGGCTGCTGCATGGGTCGGGCCTCTATCTGGGTATGGCTTGGACTCTGACTTCCCGGCCACGGTTGAGTTACTTGCAGCGTGAAAAGTAAAAAGTGTGTAATTAAATGCGTTGGTATTTACCCCTAAGGAAATGCGACAAGCGAACAAAATTATATAAATAGTGAAAAAAAAACCTAGGCGAAGTTTTTATGCGCTACAAAAAATTATATGTTAGCAACATGGGATAGCAAAAATAAGTTTAATAATTTTTTATAAAAATTTAGTAAATATGTATGATATATATTAAAATACTATCTAAATTCAAAAATTATATAGATAGTGAAAATGAAAACTAGCCAAAGTTTTTATGCGCTACAAAAATAAATGTGAGCATTCTGGGGTTTTATCAACATTTTACTATCTATAATTTAATTATATTATTATTTTAGATTGAATTTAAAGCAATTTCTTAGGACAGACAGTTTTTTCAGTTTGCGTTACCAACTCGATGGTAGTGCCCATGTACCCCAGCTAGTTAAATGGTTAGTTACAGAAGAGCAATTAACATAAATTGCGTACGCGCTGCGCTTCATTGCCTTCTAAAGGGGTTCTGTGGTCCGGGTTCGCATTTAGGACAGCTGCCCGTCAATCATTCGCACAAATGAACTCTGACATTTCAATGAAAGAGCAAAGGGAGGGGGAGGGGGAGAAGGAGGTGGCGGTTCAAAGCAAGAGTCGAGGTAAAGCATTGCCGCATTTGTACAAAAGTTGCGTTATTTGGCCGAGAGACGCACCTGTCGCAATGACAAACAGTTTAGCGGAGCTGGTAGAGACCTACAGCATGGCGCGCGATAAGCATCTCATAACAACAAAAGATTAACACGCCGGAAAAGCACGGTTCACAGATGGACAAGTTAGATAAAGGACGGGGGTAGGAGACGAGGCAACGAAAATGGCCACACGCACACAAATCGAAGCAGTAAAAGAGCGACAGAACGAGACAGAGACAAAGAGAGAGGGAGAGAGGGAGAGTGAGTGCGGGATCAGGTAAGTAAAACGCACTTGGTAGCAGTGTTGCCAATTTGTCCTTTTTGCGGACAGATCCGTCCATTTTTAAAGCGCGATTTACGGAAAAATTTTAAAATGTTCCCTATGCGGAAAAAATGCCTTTTTTTTTTAATTTAAGCTTTTATTCACAAATTTTTTAATTGTTACGTCGCTTTTACAATTAATCAATTACAACATATTGATTTTGCCCTTTTTAAAACTGCGATTTCTGGAAAAATTTTAAGCGTCCCCTCTCCGGAAAAAATGTCGGTTTTTTAGATATTTTTTTTGCCTTTATCCTGTATTCATCCTTTTTTTTATTGTTCCAAGTCGCTCATAGAATACATCAAAAACAATTATGTGTCATCTAATATATTCATTTTCGGATCGGAAAAAAACTCTATGTCCTGTGGAAAATATTTTACTGACCAGTAAAGAGCAAATACAGTTCAACTTCCATAACTCGAACAATAATAATAATAATAATACAATAAAAACAGTCGACAAAAATGAATTAACTTCTCTCTAACTCGAACTAAATGAGTGGCAGTAAATTTAATAAACCTTAGAAAAACCACTCTATAAGTCGAATATCTCTATAACGCGAACCTATTCTTAGGATAATGGTGATTCGAGTTAGGGAAGTTCGACTGTACTTTCAATATTGGAGTTACTTTTAAAGCTATGATATTATTATATGAATTCTTTGTATATGTATTAATAAGAAAACAGTGTTTGTTTTTGCTTGTTTGTTTTGTCCTTTAAAAAAAATCTGTCCGTTTTTGTCTTTTTTTTTTGGGAGGGTTTAACCGGCCTTTTTTCGTGTAGTGGCGTTGGCAACACGGCTTGGTAGGTAGAGATGCCGGCGGTCTTGTGCTGATCTTGCCACAAGGATGCAGCCAGCAACCGCATCCATCCACAAGTCTCTCATATCGAGTTACAACCACACTCAAGACACCCAAGTGTGATTCTTAGAGTATTATTAATCGGTAGCCGCTAACACATCTGAGAGTCAATTGTAAATTTGAAAGAAAAGAACAAAAATACTCACTCTTTTATCTTACTGGCAAGTTGTTGTTGTATTTCTGCCTTGTTGTATTTAGGTATTATTTTGTTGTATCTTTAAGCTGTGGCAAATAACTCGTCTTCTTTGTTTTCACTTGTCTTTATGTCTTTATAGACCACTTTTATTGATTTCTTAAAGTTTATTTATATTGTGAAGCCTGAAATTTTAATGGAAATAATAAACTCAATTAACCCGTTGAATGAAGTAATAAAATACACGATCGATCCATAAATCATTGAATCAATGAGCGAGTCGCTAAAAAACTAAAAAAAAAATGCCGCCTATGTTGCGAGTTGTTGATAAGCGGGCCAAAAGGCAAACAAATGACGATTCCACCTCCGCTTCCAGTTTGAATCCCACTGCTCATCCGTTTCGAGTTGCCGGCCGCCCACACGCCGCGCTCGTTGCCAATGCACTTTACTTTATATTAATAGCAAGTATAATTTGAAAAGCCCGCGGCAATTGTGATTGCATTTATTTGGTTAGCAAACGAGCATTGACAATTGTCAGTTGTATGTTGTCTGCGTGGGCGAAATGACGGGCAATTTGCTAACCGCTTTGCACACTAATCACTTTGGTATTGCTCTGTTTTGGCGCACTTTCTGCTACCTCGTAGCGCTCTCGTACATATTATTGTTGTTGTTTTATGACCGCGGCAGGAAAACGTATTCTCGTTTTGAGCACGTTGCAAATGTCCGCCGCACATACGCCAAGCGCGATGTTTTGCTTTCGACTAACTTGCCCGCAATTGTTAGCACTCTCTCTCTCACCTCCTCTCTCACATTGTCATTGTCACAAAAACAAACTCACGCACACAAACACCAAATAGCTAGCCGCACCAGTCACTCCAGTGTGCTGTAAAGCGCGCTCTCTCGCTCCCGCTTAGCGTTAACGTTTTCTGTGATCAGCTGATCGTCAGCTGCAAAAACGGACCAAATTATTCTCAAATTTTTGACAAAAGTTTTTTCGGCCGAAAAAGTTAACTTTTTCAATTTTTGAGCTAGAGTTTTGAAACCTTTACCAGAATTTTTGTTGGACTTTTCTAGAATTTACAATATTCTTACTTTTTTTTTTGAGACGCAAAGAGCTAGCGGCACCAAACCAATTTTAGATTGAACGTAAATTATTTACAAAATTTTCGATTTTCTTCTTTTTTTCAAATTGTTTTTTTGTAATTTTTAATTGATTTTTGAAAATTGCAAATTTTCACTTCAAATTTGGCGCGCAAAATGTTTCTAACATGCATATTAACAGAGAAGAAGTGCCCAACAGTGCCAGCACAGGTACGCGTTAACAGTGCAATGTTGGCAGCACTGACACAGCTGAGTGCAATTATGTTAGTTGAGCTGCCTAACAGTCAGTGATGGCAGTAGCCCGCAATAAACAACACGGAGCAGAATAGCAAACAGTGCTGCCTGATTCGCTTTTTTCCCGTCAAATCTGGCTGTATGCAAAGACCATGTGCTGGAAAAAATTGCAAACAGCGGACAGCGGCAATTCTGGCTTTTTTTTAAATGTTTGTACATATGCACGGTTGCCACTTAAAAATGTCGGATTGAGCCAAAATCAAACAAAAAATGAGCCAAATTGATGAAAATAGAGCCCAAAAATTTTGTTGCATTTAATTAATTAAAAATATTTATTTCAAAAACTCCTTAAGCAATAACACATATTTCCAAAGTATTTCGCATTTTCATCGTAATGTAGTTACTATGTTATCAAATAAAAATAAATATGTGCTTCACCTAAAAGCTATACAAAATTGCTGATTCTGAACTGATGAAAAAAAGAGCCAGATCGAAAAAATAAGTGCCATTGCGCCAACAGGAAAAAAAAGAGCCAGTTTTGACGCAAAAACGCCAATTGTGGCAACCGTGTACATATATATGTATGAAAATATGAAACAATTTTCGCCGACCCTGTTTTCTCGATGTTTGCCAACACCTTTAGTAACATATATTGAATATTTTGTCTGTGAACAATATATCGCGCCAAAATAAAAAGACATAATTCCCTTATTGAAAGGCCTTAACTGCCAAAATAATGTGATAACGCTACAAAAATTTGGATTGAAGTCAATTCCTATAAGGATTTCTGGGGCAACAATACTTTTGCAAACCTGGCTAAGGTTGCCATTGATTCTTAACAGTGTACTTTATATAAGGTAATTGGTTCAATAGTTTGCTACTTAAAATAAAAATGATATATTATACATATTATGAATTATAAAGATACAGATTGATGCATTCAAAAACTAGCTTTTTTCGTGGCTTTTTTTGATACATTTTTCAGATTTTATGCATCGTTCCTCCCGTCAGAAATAGCTTTTTTTTAAAACTAAAACTGACAGCAAAGGTATTTAACATTTTCTGTTAATAACAGAGAATTTTATTATTCCGCATAATGAAATTTTGTACAAAATAATTTTAAATAAATATACTATTCCTGACCGAATATTTACATATTGTTATGAATATCAATTTAATTAAATTTAAAAAAAAAAATAAAATTAATTAAAAATTAGCCGGTTTAAATTATAACAGAGCCAAAAGAGTATAACAGGATCCATCATATAAGAGCTGTTAAATGAATTGCAAACTTTTTAAGTTATTTTTTTTTGGAACTACAATTTACGGAATTAAAAACGAAGCTCCAGTTTTAATCAGATTATCCACCACTTGTATTTATAGATCTATTGGGACTTTCCCGCCAATATTATCGACACCTGCCCATTAGAGGTGGAGAACTATCGATAGTCGGCACCATCGATAGTCAACGATATTATTTTTCAAACCATCGATAACTATCGATAGTTTTCGATAGTGTGTTAAATTATAAATTTTTATACAAAATTCTAAATAAAAATTTAAAATTGGCATTAATTTAGGTATTGTAAAAGTAAAAATAAATACAATTCGTTATCAACAATAATATTTCGCTATTAGCTATTGTAATAGCCAAAGTTCCACAATCTAAAACTTTTTGTTCAGTCTACTGATCATGCGCTCGGACTCGACTAAAATGGCGGGCACACATAAATAAATATTAAAACATAAAAATTTGTATTTATTTTAGTTCCGTTTCGTTCTTCTTATCCATACCATGAAAATATATATCTATTAAACACAAAACTTAAATGCAGATGCCAAAGGAGGGCTTTTCTGTGACGAATTGAGCGTCATAAAAAACTATCGACCACTATCGATAGTGTACGTCTGCTATCGATGGCGCCTCGATAGTGCTTCACCATCGATAGTTCTCCACCTCTACTGCCCATCTCAACATAAATATCGCTACCATCGATATTTTATGAATTCTGTTAACTAAGTACTAACTCTGTTAAACAATTCCAGCAATTCCAATATCGATAGGTTAGCAAGCTAAAGAATAATCGATTCAAAGAACGAGACGGTTCCGATTCTAAATATGGCCCGCGAAAAATTTAAATGTGGATTTGTTTTCAGTTCATTTAGAAATAATTAAGCAATATTTTAAAATTAAATAACCCCTCGGTAAATTAGAAAATATACATTCATTAATCTAAAATTCCTGTGAAATTTTCCAAATCTCAAAATTAAGCAAAATTCCAAAAAGGTTGCTTTATATAAAATCTGAAAATCGCATTCACATTTCTCAATTTTGACAATTCTCTAACTAAAAATGTTAACTTGGCATCGTCAACATCCACAATCAATTGCCAAACTGCGTGAGATGAAAGAAGTTTTGAACATTTTGCTAAAAGCAAAACGAATAAAAATTTTATTTTAAAACATTTCCCCAAGTTTCAGAATTGAGTTTAATGTTTAAGTAAACCTAATAAGAAATTTCCAATTCATGATTTAAAACAGCATTTCGTAATATGTATTTATTGCAGTTTTGTGATTTATTAAGTTTCAAAAATATATATATTGAATTTAAAACTATGGATGTGTAATCTATAGTTAGTTAAGGTATAAAATGTGAGCAAAGAGAACTTAGCATTTGTATCGAATTGATTTCACTGGGTCTTAATTTGAATGCCTTGTTCTCTGCGCCGATTTTTTGAATGTATACTATATTTATTATTATGTTTGGATAAAAATAAACCTCATGCAAAATTTTAAGGCTATAGTATTTTGGGCTTGAGTTTCTAGACAAAACTTGGACAAAATCAAACAAATACACATATGGCATATGGCAACAGTTTTCTGGCATTATTGTATATAATATATGCTTAAGTACATATATACAGCATGTGCCTAAATTAATCGCCATAAGCAACACCAATTAAGACAAGTGTTAAATTTTTAAGTATTTGGCTTATGTAAAACGTAAACTGGTAAATAAACTCAAAACAGTTGCTAGACCGCATAAATCGAACATACCACAAGGAGAGATAGAGGAAGATCACAAGGACCGGGCACTATCCAGCGTTGGGCGCAAGACAACGTTGGATGATGCGGAAATTCCATTGATATGGGCGCAAAGGCCACGAAATATGGTGAGTTAATGTTATCCGAAGGGTAGTGAAATGCGAATTTAGTTCCTAATCCGATGTGAAACGCTGAAATGCTGAAGTGAATCCCGAAGGGACGCGTTTCCAGAATCCTTGCAAATCCTTTCCAAGTGCACACGTTCATCATCCTCCACATCATGATTCACGATTTTTTATTTTTTACCCACTAAATGATAATAATCCGAATCGAAAAACACAAGCCCAAAAGATGTAACGAAGCACCGAAGGTGGGTTCCAAATAGTAAGAGCAAAGAAGATTAGAATCAGAATCATGTCCTCCATGTTTAGAGCTCGTGTGCCATTGGGGAAACTGCATCCCACGTTGTCCTAGCGTTTTACATTTCATTCATGTAAAGATGAATGAAAATTCCTAAAATCCGATTCCTTTTACGATTCCTAATATCCAAATCCTTGTTTCCATGATAACATTTTTTTTTAAGATAATTACGCTTTCCAAATATCCTGCCACCACACTAATTTACTCCAAATCCACATTACACTCCACTTCACCATCATTATCAAAATTATCCTTCCTCTTCCTCCTCATCCTTATCCTTCCTCCTTCTCCAACAATCCTCATTATACTCCAAACATAAACGCGCAAAAATGGGGAAGAGAAGAAAAATAAAATGAAATATTAATAATTTGTATAAATTTTCATCATAGAAATTTGTGTTTTGATTTTTTGTTTACATATATTTATTCTTAATAAATGTGTGGGTTTCTTTTGTTGTTAATCTTGCAGGTAAGAGATAAATTCTGATAAATTATGCTTTCTGAATGCAACCAAATATTAAAATAAGGAATGGCTAAGGAAAATTTCCTTGCATTATTATATATTATCGTTAAAAATTAATTTGTCAAATGTATAATTTGTATTTGTATGCATTAAATAATAATTTAAAAGAATTTCTCTGCCACTGAGAGTTAAGCAAGTGTTTACTGCTGGTTTTCTAATATTTGTTGGTTTTGATTCGCATTGGATTTCTCCAGTCTTGATTAAAAGTGTTCTTGATATTTAAATGATCGAGCGATCTTCTCACAATCGGTTTGTATGTTTAAACAAACAGTAAGTAAAAGTATTGTTTATGGGGGCGGGGTTGTGTGTCTTGATAGTAAGCTTGCTTTTCCTAATTTTTCCTGCTCGTAAGAAATATTAAGATTAATGGATAATGATTGTGTAATTTAGTAATTAGAGCGTGAGCGAGACCTGGAATAGGATTGACGACGCACCGGGGAATATGTTGGTGTACCGCGGCGACGGGGTCGCGATGAGAACGACCGTGAACGTGACCTGTAAACGATAGTTTAAATTAGAGATATTCCACATATATTTTATAATTAATCTTTTTAGAAATAACTCGAAAGAAATGCAATGCAAATAAATTAATTTCTCAAATTTAATTTATAATTTCTCTAACTTACCTATCGCGATAGTCACGACTGCCACCGCCGCCGCCTCCTCCACCGCCACCACGTTCATTATCGCCGCTATCCTCACGCACCCGTATGTAGGCAACCTCGCCCTGAAAGCCACAGTGGAAAAGTTAAAGCATAATTCTAAGAGCATTAATCATTTTTAGTCTCTGTGGTACTGACCTCATGTGAACGGAAACGCGAGTCATCCAACTTCTTAATGGCATACTTCATGTCCTCGTGACGCAGGAACTCCACTACGCCAGAGCCATCCTTGTAAGTGTCGGCAAAGCAAACATCGCCCGCTTCGCGCATGTGATCCTTCAGGTCCTGCCACGACCCGGAGCCAGGCAAACCCGTTACCATGACGCGGTACTGTGACCGCTTAGCTGGAGGCCCACGGCCACCCATTCGTCCGCCGCCGTCGCGACTGCGATCGTTGCGATTGTTGCCGCGATAGCTGCCGGGGCCGCCCCCGCGCGGAAACTCGACGCGAAGACGATAACCGTCATAGTCGTAGCCATCACGAGCCTTAACTGCATCATCCGCATCGCTACATGTCGCCAATGGCAAACAGTTTATTATCATTGCTTCTGTTTACAGTACAAGTTTTCATTACTCACCGCGCGTCTTCGAATTCGACAAATGCAAATGGCGGACCACGCCGATTCTTCAAATCGACAAATGTGACTTTGCCAAACTTGTGAAACAGATCCTGGATATCTTTGGTGCGAATATCTGGCGGCAAGTTTCCAACATAAATGCGACATTCGTTGCGAGAGCCCATCTTTTATTATTTTAAGCGCTTAAAATCAGAAATTAAAAATAATTTTATATTTTTTTTCAGAACTTCTGCCGTCACGCAATTACGCACACAAATGAACTACACATATACACACAAATGTCTACGGCGTTCAATGATTGCATTTATCAGTTATCGATAATACAAATATGCTTGAGACGAGTTGGCAGCACTATACATATTGTATTTGTGGTATTTTTAAGAGTTGGGCATTTTAGTTCAATTTGCTGAATAAGTTCAATCGTTCATTTTTCAAACGTGAACTAAATCAGTCATTTAGTTCAGTTGGTCATTTGGTCAGTTGATGAACGAGATGGTTTCTATTCAGTTGGGTCATGAACGATGAGAGATAATTAGGTCATTCTGATCAGTTGGTCAGTTTTTTATGAGCGATAAACGATGTGAATAGGCTACAACTGTTTCTTGTTGGTGGAATGTAAAATGTGTTTTTAGTTTATAATTAAAATAGACGACAAATTCCAACTATACTTATAACCTGGCTTATTGAATATGTGAAAAAGAGAAAATTGATTTTGAATTTTGGGCTTAAGTTACCTTTCACATTGTCAAAAACTTAAAAATATATGCAAATAAATAAAGATATTGAGAAATTGTTAAGATATTACTGACTGAACTGAGAAATGAACGATTTAGTTCATGATTGACGGAATAAGTTTATTCGTTCATTTTAATGAACCGTTCATTTGAACTTTTTCAGAACGAAACGACACAACTCTAGTATTTTTCGGTGCAATTTAGTATCAAATGAGCTCGTGGTATTTGCGGCGTCTGCTTTTTTACAAAACAACTTCTGGTTGCAAAATAAAAATGAAAATGTGCACAATATCAGATGAAGGAAAGCGAAAAAGTTAACACAACAAGTGTGTAAATATGGACGTGTTCAAAAATGTGCAATAGAGCTTTGGCCGGAGCTTGTAAAGTTTGTTGTTTGGTGCACTTTGCAGACAATCAGCCTTGAACATTTGTGTGTGTGTGTGTGTGTTTGAGTCTTGTGTGTGTATATAAACAAAGTGCGAACGCGGGAATTTGCAACTGTTTAACATTTTGTAAGCCAAGTTAACTTGTACCCAGTGCTCGTCCAAAATGTCCAATGTGCGCTGCATCAACTTTTTGGATCTGTGTCGCATCTGCACGACCAGCAGTGAACAAAGGATTAACATCTATTCACCCGATGGCCGCGCCAAAAATCTCAGTCAGAAAATTGCCGAGTGTCTTCCAGTGCAAGTGAGTATTGATTGCCAATTTTAAAGCGAGTCACTTACTTTCCACGTTGCAACACAGATTGATGAGAAGGACCGCCTGCCCAAGGTCGTCTGTGCCCAGTGTGCCCACCAAGTGGAGCAAATGTACGAGATGCGAAACATTTCGAAAAACTCGCAGACAATACTCAGCAATTGGCTAAACCATCGAACGCTGCAGACCGACGACAAGGTGTTCATCAAGGATGCCGTCAATGACGCAGGCAAGAGCCTCAACGTGGTGGGCCCCGTCGTCCCCAGCAACAGCGGCCAGCCCAACGATCTGCTGAACAGCATCATCCAGGCAGTTGGCATGCAGGTGCAGCAACAGCCGCTCCAGCAGCAGCAGCAATACACAATTACGGTTGACAGCCACGTGCCAGCACAGCCCCATTCCCATCCCCCTGCCCAGTCGGATATCAAGAGTGAGAAACAAAAGTAAGTAAATTTAAAAGTTTATAAAATGTTATATTCAACTGAGTTTCATTATTTAGCACCCTGGAGGAGTTTATACGTCTCAAGCCGGACATTAAAATCACGCCGCTGGGCAAGAGGGACAACGTTCAGAGCTCAACTGGTGCTGGTTCAATGGCCAACCTCAAACAGCAACAGCAGCAACCACACCCACAACAACAGCAGCACCAGCCCCAACTACAACAACAACAGTTGCAGACACAAACGTTAACAGCTGTGTCCGCTCCCGCCGCACAGATACAATTGCAACAGCAGCAGATAAATGAGCTCAATGTATTGCTGCAGCAACAGGCGCTCCTGCAGCAGCTTCAACAGCTGCAGGCACAGACGCAGTTCACCAGCTGTGCCGACGACGGATCCGCTGACAAGAAACCCAAACTTAACTTTGTGCTGTCGTCACCGTCCGCCGCTCCGCAATTTGCCGGAAGTTTGCAACAGTTTGGCGGCATCAGTGGAGCACAGCCGCAAATTCAATTGCAACTCCTGCCAGGTGGTGGTGGCACTGCCAATAATGCACCAGCTGCCCAACAGACACAGCAGTTCAATGCTGCAGCTCTGCTGTCCAGTCTGACGGGCACTCAGGTTGTCGGTGGCAATGGAGCTGCCAATATGCTGTCACCTAACAAATGCTTCTTGCCAATTACCATTCGGGATGAGAACTCTGACCAGCAGATTGTGGCGCACATAGACACCAAGAATCTCGTGCTGCCCACCACATACCAAGTGCAAATGAAGGTGAGTCTCATCTACATTATTTATTTATGATGCATTAATGAATTAATTTATAATGATGAGTTATTTATTTATGATGTTTCAATTGTTCAATGTAGCTCGCGACATATAAAAAAAAAAGGATTTTTATGCCCCAAAAATGTCTTATATCCAATTTTGAGACGAATAATACTAAATTTTACATATAATTTATTTTTAAAAATTTAAAAGCCCTTTAAAGTACCTTTCTAACGACATATACGACCAAAAACCACTATTAATTTCCTTAACCCATTAAGTAAAAAAGTCAATTTTTCAAAAATTTTCATAGATTTTTTACAAAAAATTTATTGATGCAGAAAAATTCTTAAAACAATTCTAAGAGTGACTGTGACAATTCTAATCTCTTCGCTAATATTTTTTTATGATTTTTTGAAAATTGCTAAAAAGCCATTTTTAGATAACTATACCTTTGATCGGTATATAACTCGACCTGATCGGACAGTCATAGCAAATTTTCCATTCTTCCTGTATGCACTGCTAGTCGCCTTTTGCACCCTTTGTGCTGCTTTCGTCACTAGCGCGGGCTGCTGTCCACAGTGATACTCTGAGAAATTGAGGAGTTTAAGAATAAGGAGTTTATTCAATGGACAGCGCCCTCAAGAAATCGTTTCTTTTATAGTATACAAACTTAATTTTTTAAATTATCTAAATGATCTCATGTTTAATAAAATCTTTGAACTTATATTTTTTAATCAATTTCCTTCCTTTTCAATAAATTATTTCTTTTATAATATCCAAACTTAATTTTAAATTATCTAAATGATCTCATGTTTCCTAAAATCTTTGTAACTATATTTATAAAACAATTCCCTTCTTTTTTCACAATTTCCAGCTGCAGCCACAATTAGCCACTGCGGATGGTCAGCCCATTATGCAATTAACTCCGACATCCATTCCAGCCACTTTGCAGTTGACGCCACAAACTCTCGGCAATGCGACATCCTTTCAATCCGCAGCGACAACACAACAGAATCAGTTTCTTGTGCCGCAGCCACAACAACAACATCAGCAGCAGCAACCGCAACAACAACAGCAACATCAACCGCAACAGCAGCAGCAACACCAAACACAACAGCAGCAACATCAACCACAACAACAACAACTGCCGCCAACTACAGCACAAGTTACTTCACAACAAATCATTAGATCTCCGCGCACAAATCCGATCAATCCGCAATTGATCATTAGGAATGTTAGCTCTGAGCCGAGCACACCAACCAGCAGCGGCGTAGATGCATCGCACAAGTTCAAGACGCCTTCGCCGCGGCAGCAACCACAGCAACAGGTTAAATACAAGACCACACCGCCAAGTGTTGCTCCGATTGGCGGGGTTGCTGCTGCCGCCAGTAACAATGGCAACGCGGAGCTCAGCAAGAGAGTGACGATGGTGAAGCAGCAGCCAACGACTGCACCAAACAATGTGGCTGCCCTGCAACGACTCTCATCTAATACAACTATCACCAAGCTGACCAAGCCACAGCAGCTGGGGCCGAGCAATAAATTGCCCGTGTTGAATAAACAGAATATCACCATCAGTCGCATCTCAACGCAAGCACCGCCCAAACCGGAGCCGAAATCAGCACCAGCACCAGTTCCTGCTGCCGCTTCAGTTACAGTTCCAGTTGCAGCTCCAATTCCATCAGCACCTAAGCCACAGCAGCCACCACCGCCAGCTCTGGCAATGCAACAGCTGCCGCAGCCAGTGACCACCAATGTGGTCACAAGTATTGCAAACCAAAGAAAAATCAATCGCAAGCCGCCAGAGCAGCAACCGAATCAGAGATCAAAGATCGCACGGCCACAGCAACAGATTCTGCCTGTGCCCGCGCAGCAAACAACGACACCGCCTCAACAGCAGCAGCAGCGGCAGCAGCAGCAACAACAACAGATGGCCAACACTTTGGCCAGTGAGACACCCGCAGCGACGCCAGCGAATGCACTTACCTGTCCCACCTGCCGACGCGAGTTCAAGAAGAAGGAGCATCTCACACAACACGTGAAGTTGCACGCGGGTCTCCGTCCCTTTAAATGCACAGAAGATGGCTGTGACAAGGCCTTTAGTCGCAAGGAGCACTTGTCACGTCATCTCATCTCGCATTCTGGCCAGAAAATGTTCACCTGTGAGGAATGCAAGAAGCCCTTCTCGCGCAAGGATAATCTCAACAAGCATAAACGGTAAGAAGAAACTTCTTTTACTTCAATACAGTTATTAAAACCGATACGAATATCGGTTTCAGTTACGGTTTCGGTTATGTTTGCATTTAGGAATTCGGTTATCGGTTACGCAAAATCTGTGAAAAATGGTTTCGTAATGGTGAACCGGTTTTTGTATGTTTCGGTTTTGAAATACCGATATGGTTTCGGTTCACAAAAAAGAAAAATTGTTTTGCAAAAATATAATTATAATAATAATATAATAATAATGTAAAATGTATTACTTTCTTAATGTTTCTTTCACACATTTAATTCACATATTCTTCAGTTCGTTGTAGTTTAGTTACATTTCAACAATTTTAATATTTCATTTAACAAATTTATTTTATTTGCGCTTGTTCAGTGCTATGAAAATTCGATCATGAATAGCACAAATGAAAATGCAAAATCAAATAGGAAAATCAAAATTTTTAGTTTTAAATTTTTATTATCTTGTGTTTTAAATTTTTTTTTGTATGTATGAAAAACCGAAATTAACCCTTATAAATGAAACGGTTATTTCGGTTTCAGAGTTTCGGTTTTAAGGTTTCGGTGAAATGGGATTTTTTTTTTCGGTTATTGTTTTAGTTACGGCTCTAAATTTCAATCGGTTTTTACCGGTTAAAGGAAACGGTTTCGTTTAGGGTTTTAATCCCTGCTTTAATATTGTATAGCTTAATGTAAAATGTTTAAGATTGTTCAATATGTTTAAAGAAGTTTATTCTTATATAAGTCAAGATATATTTAAAAAGTGTTTCTCATTTCCACATCACCATAGAGGTAGAGGGTTTAATATTTTTAATTTTCGATTCGTGTCCTCTCCTGCTGTTCTTGCTTTAAATTGTATTAATTGTTGCATACTTCCATTTCCAGCACACACACCGCACAGCCTGGCGAAACTCGACTGCACAGCTGTGACATTTGCAACAAAAACTTTGCCTCGAAGCAGCATTATGAGAAGCATCGGGAGATGCACAAGAAATCACGTCTGGAAAATGCAGCACAAACCACACAGCCAGCAGTTGTAGGTCATCCAGCTGCCAAGGCACAAGTAATTTAAAACCAAATTTGTTGTTTATATCGATGGACTGATGTTTTCTTTTTACTCTCATTTTTAGGAAATGTATGAGGTGAAGTCAGCAACAACTGCAACTCCTCAAACGCAAACACAAACTCAAACGCAACCTGCGCAGTCACAAATGCAAATCCAACAACAGCAGCCTCAAATAATGCACGTGGATCTGGATGGAAGCACTATAACCATCACTCAGGCATCTGATTCTAATATGCAAACATCTCTGGCTAACTTTGTTCAATTGGGTTTTTCGCAATTCCAGAACTCCAGCGGTCCAGGAAACCAATTAGTTTGTAAACTTGAAAAGTAGATACAAAATTATTGGTTGAACTTGAAGCTCGAATCCTTTTCTAGTCTTTGGTTTAGTTTCATTTTGATTCTCGTCCTTGCCAGTTTCGTTACAAACTCTCGTTTATTTAATGTGTCTCAAAGACAGTTTAACATGATTTCTTATTTATTTTTTATGACCATTATTAGTTGTTTTACTGTACATATAGTATTCGTGCTTCTCGTAGTTGCAATATATACTTTTTTTATATATACATTCAATATATTTTAGTTCTTTCCAATTTTGTATTGAAAAGCAATTCTTTTAAAATCGTCTATTAATCATTATTATTAAATTCAAAATGTATTAAATGTCTCGCCAATATAGCAAGTATATATATACTATATACTAAGCATGTACACCGATTTAAGATTTGTATTTTATTAGCATACTGTAAATATTTATAGAGAATAACAATAGTTGTAAAAGCATTTGTATTACAAAATAATGCCCACGCCTGTTGGGATAGAAATAAAGAATTAAACCAAAACTAAATTAAAAATAAATGCAAATGCGTTGGTGTAATTTATGGAATAGTACATTTATTTTGTTTAGCACGCTCAGTTTGTTACGATATTCAACAGATGGCAGGCTGGCCCCAATGTTTATCCAAAGTTTGGTGAGGCAACTATAAAGTGATCGAGAAGAAATTCAGTTTATTGCAATCCTTAAATTATTTGCTTTTCCAAGAATTATTTCGGATGCATTAACTTTTACTCTTAGTTTAGCACAAATGCAATTCAAGCACGTTTCCTGGGAAAACGTATGCAAAACAATCTGAAAATTAGAAATTCGAATGAAACAATTTGAAGAGCAATTTGGCAAAATAAATAACATTTAATGGAATTCGTATTGGATTGTAACAAAAGCCGATGGATGCAGTTGCTTAATGCGTTTACTTAATACTTTGAATGGGGTGTGGGATGTGAACATGTGGAATTTTAATGCTAATTTTAAACTAATTCAGCAGCGTGAAACAAAAATTAAAATTTCTTTGGCTCAACTTAACATACGGAAAGAACATACATATTTGCTTAATACTATTAGTAATTAATTAATTAAGTACTACTGCAAGGCACGGGAAACGGTTTAAAGATGCACATGCTCATCCGGAAAGTATCCGCTGACAAGTGCAAAAAAGCGTAGCATAAGTTGAGGGCGATATACATATATATTTGAAATATAGCTGCAAACTGAATGATGGTAAATTGGAGTTTTACTGTCCTTTGTAAATGGAAATACGAGTAACTACGTGCGGATACATTGTTAGATGAAGAGCAGAACAAATAAAAAATAAACCAAACCAAGCCAAAAACAGAACATGACAAACCCAACCAACCAAAAAACCAAGCAAATTACGTCAATCAGAAAAAATTAGGACACCAGAACGAAGTCAAAAACTGTGTAAGGCTAACCTTAAAACTTATTTCAGCTTCAATCAATCGTAACTCAGGGAGAATTGATCAATTTTCTTGACATCACCCCAGACTTGAATCGACTGAATTTGAGAAAGGGAAAACAGGGTCTCGTATTTGGTAACAAAGTTACTACCCTTTCCACGTACTTGGTATACGTCAATGGTTGAGTTTTCGTAGTCTAATTGAAATTTGAGTGAAAATGCCGTTTCTGTGGACGAATAGTTAAGTGCGGCATCAATACCGTTTGTAATACTGGTCAAATTCGAATTATCTATTTCGCTTTTACCATCAAATATATTCAAATATTTCTCCTGATGCGATCCGCTCCATTCGCCATCGCTCTTGTAATTCTCGACGATCGTTTGCAGGGGAATCATGACTTTGAAATGATATGTTATGTTGTCCGTGCAGCTGGGACTGTTTACGAAATTAATGGAGAATCTGCAAGAAAATGAATAAGCAATTATTTAATAAGCAATAAACATAAATAAAATTTTAATTTGAGTGTTTTATGTGTCCAGTGATTAGGGGCAGGTGTGAAATATCTTTCAAAACTGCCGAGTCACTGAGAAACGTGGGTGTGAAAAGCGTGCAAACTATTCGGAAGATACAACTTACTCCATACGTACACATTTACATATATTGTTTCCAACCGGTATTTATAGTTTTCGAACGTGATTCATATTGAACAAACATTTGTGCTAATTGGTATTCAACGTTAGAAGTTTATCCATTGTTTCCGAAATATCAAAATTTAGCATTTCTTTTTTTAAATACGTGATCTACGAGGGGGATAACCCACAATACTTACTATTAAGTTGGCACTTTAAACTATAGAACTATTATTAAATTAAAAAAAAATGTACAAATAAAAGGGGGTACTTAATTCTCGGTAAAAATAATGACTGCAATTGAATTTAAGATCCTCAAACTTGAAGTGCTGATAAGAACTGAAATTCTGTGCTTTCCGAGTGAGTCGGATTGACCCTTAACTATAACTATTGATTTAGCATTAAAAATGTCTATTTCTTAACAATAAAAGTTATGTGTTAGATTGTTATCTAAGGCAGTAGTTTAAGTAGCTTGTTTGCAAATGTTAGTCATATATCTGAAGACCTTATCAATCCAACTGCAGTAATAGTCAGCAATTTAGCCTGTTATCATCTGGACAAGATAACGATATCGATTCGCAGGTCTTGTAAATAAAAAACATTTCACGTAAAGTCTTACAACTCGAAGCCGGATCCAAATATCAGAAAATACACAAGCTTCAAATGTTTCAAATGATGAAATAGACGAAGAAACTGAAATATAATTGTGATTTATTGACATCACTTGCTTAGTGACCATCGAGCTGAAGAATGGGCGAGATTAATTCGTGCTTATTCATTTACGACCTGTTGCTTTACCATCTGCTCTGTTCGCATTCTTTTCCCATTATTTATTTCTGTTTTGAACAATAACATGATTGTTGTTGTTGTTATTGTCTCTCAGCGTCGCACTTGTTCGCAATTTGGCGGCATCTTCGACGCGTGTCTGTTGCTTTAATTTCGTGTTGATGATGTCATTGATGAAAGGAACTGATTTGATATACAGTAGAAATGCCAAAAGTGATTTTAAGTGCCTGAGTTTTAGTTGATTTTAGTTGATTGCGATATCTTTCTAAATTGAATCCCAAATAAAACTGACTGATAAGCACTATTAAATTTTTAAATGCTTCCTGAAATGATAAGACTAATGTATAATATTATGCATTTCTGTACCTTGTGTTTTTCCGCCTAATATTATTTTCAAGGCACTCCCATCTGTTTATCATAAATCGTCAATTGAAATATTTGTGCTTTCCGTTCAATTTTTTAATAGCCACTAAAAATTGTTGCACGCAAATCTTAAATAGCTATATTTTTCCAAGAACTATTTAAGTTGAGGTCACATCATTGATTTTCTTGAACGGCTTTTACGTGTTGTTTTTTCGAATGTTAACTTACTGCTGGGGCTCCTGAAGCAAGCTTCCTTGTATAAGAAAGTTCGTCATCCTGGCAGACTCGTCGGGGTTCGTTGGTAGCACCATCAGGAATTTCACATCAGACATTTTACGTTTTGTGTTTATAAATAGGCTGGCGGACTCGTTTCAACAGTTAAGCCGACACAAATTGAAATTACACAAGTTTCTTGCAGTAAATTGCAAATTTCATTGAACAAATTGATAAACAATTTCTTTTTGCTTTGGTTGGTTTCTCGTTCTTCTTCTTTTTGGGTTGCCCACGGTTACAATCTCAGAGCTGCAAATGCCTTGAGAGCGAGAGAGAGAGGTCTTTACAGTTTGCTTGCGTGAATAATACTGTTCAACTGTAATCAAGAATCCGGTGCTTTTACCGCAATTTCATGTCAAAGATCGCATAACTACGTCACGGCAACGAAGTGCATATTTGAGAATTGCCTAACGTATATGTATATTCAAAGTATAACCTAATTAAGGCGCCGAGACAGCCGCGCGCGTTGCTTCCGACAGTCCGTTTGACTCAATACTGAGCGAGAACTTTTTCGGCTGTTCCCAAAGCAGAGGGAACATCGAAATAACAGCGCACAGTGAGAAAAACCTGTAGATTATCAGCTTTGAATTCAATGAAACGTAAACTCAAATAGGAATAATAATAGCTTTTCGGGTAAGCTGTTTAAACATTATTTAGTAAAGTAAATTGTTTATTCTGAATTGATCACCGAATTTAAAACACCTACCATAACACCTGTGTCTCGATTAGAGCCGTTTACCGAAAATCGCTTTAAATTTAACTCCTGTTTCAGCAAAAAAAAACAAATTTCACAAAATATCAAAATATTTTTATTATCCTTTGAGTTCCAGACCAGGCCGTTAACCGAGGCAAAAGTATGAATTATTATTATTGTAATGGGGAAAATCTGCACTGCGACCTTTGGTCTAATTGTGCCCCAAAAGTATGATTTAGAAGTTATATTTTTTCTGGAATTTTGTAGTATACTTTTAGTCAGTTCGTTAGACATTTAATTTTTTAACACATCTCAAGGGCGTCGGCAGATGGGGGCTGTTGCCCCCCCCCCCTACATTCATAATTTTACACTATTTCGATTCTGAAATCCACCCAGAGTAGTTATTTAAACTTGAAAAAATATTTTGGGCCCCCCTCATTGAAAAGCTGCCGACGCCCTGGCACATCATCATTACAATTCAGGTTGAAAAATAAATCAAATTTTAACGAAATTGGGAAAGAAGGCGCATAAATACTTAAATGTTTAAATGCTATTGTTACTATTGCCAATTAATACTTAAGCACTAATTTATTAACTTTTGTGGAATTCCCATTATATATACTGGTAAAATTGTAAAATTTATCTTTTTATCTATTGTATATTAAAACCACGGTTGCCACAATTGCCGTTTTTGCGCTAAAACTGGACTTTTTTCCTGATGGCGCAATGCACTCGCAATGAGAAGGTAATGCAAAACAGTTGAAACAGTTTTTAAATTTTTTTATTTGATGATACTTTTGTGTCAAATGTAGATCCTGTTATTTTGAGTTGACTGTTAATTAACTGACTGTGTTAATAATATTTTTGTTCAATGCACTGTTGCCAGGTGCAAAGCTAGATTCTGACTAAAAATAAGCTAAAATAACATTAAAAAAAAAATGTACTGAAAATTCAGCTATATTGAAATGCAAAAAAAAACATATTAAATCATTAGGTTTTAAAATCTAACTAAATTAGTTGACAAATCATCTATTTAATCATTTTCTGCTTCTATTAAATATCTATCGTTTTTTTTAATAACACTAACATATTTTTTTCTATGTCTAAGGCAATTTTGTCTTAATAATAAATATTCATCTGACTGAAAACGCGTCCCACTTGACCACGACATTAAAATATGCTAGATTTGCAATTTTTATGAGCTATTCCATTTTCAAATATGCTAGATTCAGCCTGAAAAAGCTAATATGGCAGCACTGGTACAATGAGTGAAATTTGGTATCGTTCGGGTTTCGCAAATTGGTCACACTGTCTAAAACACAAGTGTAGTGTTGGGTAAACATTGCTCATTTAGGTGAACATGTTCTCTTGTTCTTTTTTTTTAGGTGAGTCAACTCACTCAGATTGCTCACTTGTTCAGTTATTCACCAAAGCTGTTGACTAAGCCCCTCACCCAACTAATCGCAAATATCCTACGTTACATTTAATTTAAATCTAATAGCATCTCAGGTTGATTCCGATTCCGGTTGGACTTCCGACATCTTCGAAATGACTCCATGCTTTGCTACACTATTTGCTACATTGTGAATTTAGATTTGACACTAATCCAACAATCTGTATTTTCAAAGAATCTACACAAAATGCTCTAAGAGGTCTAAAAGAACAAAGAAAATTCGAGCAAAGTGCGCAATAGAACAACTGAGCAACAATGAGCAAAACAGAACAACTGAACAAGACTGAGCAACTGAGCAAAAAAGAACAACTGAGCAATAAAGAGCAATTTGGAAGGAACATGTTCACTTGCTCACTTCAGGGAGCAACTCTTTATTGTTCACTCACTCATAAGCAACCCAACACTACACAAGTGTAGCTAACAAGTTGGCTGACAAGAAACGTAGGCATTAAATAAAACTTAATTATTGAATCAAATAATACACAAAAGTTGCAAAAATGAACACGTCATACATAGTACTCCTGGCCTGTATTATAGTCGGAGTCGCACAGTCGGCTCTGGCGCTCAAAGAGGACGACTGCGAAGGTAAGTGAAATTGGTGTTGAAGTGTGCCGCTTGATGGCCACGTAAGTATAAAATGTTCTACATGAAATTTACACCGCATGTAATTATAGTATGTGTGAAGACTGTGAAGCGTTTTGGCGACTCACTGGACGATGCGACAAAGAAGGATTACAAACTGATTGAAACGGCATTTAAGAAATTCTGCAAGACACAGAAAAACAAGGAGCACAGATTTGTAAGTAGTCCAAGGCCATTTTGCCGGCAAACAGACAGCGTTGCAGCAAATCAATGACAAACACGTATGCATCTTCTTTTCCATGTAGTGCTACTACCTGGGCGGTCTTGAGGAGTCTGCAACAGGCATATTGAATGAGTTAAGCAAGCCCATGAGCTGGTCAATGCCAGCGGAGAAAGTTTGTGAGAAACTGAAGAAGAAGGATGCTCAAATTTGTGATTTGCGATATGGTATGTCCTTGTACAACTTATTGATATCATACCAGTTAAGTAATGATTATTAATCCATAGTCATTAGTAACTAATGATTAAATTACGATTATTTTCGGCTTTGCCCAAATTTTTAAAGATTACGATTACAAAAAATCAGAAATATTTTAAAATTATTACAATTATTCAGAAATAATCAAAAATAATATTTTTAAGTAGTCGAATTATTTTTGATTATTTCTGATTATTATTTTTTTTTTCGATTATTTTTGACTATTTAGTGAAAATCTTATTATTTTGAAGAAAAAAAACAGTTTATTTCAAAAATGTATCTTCTTGTCTGAATTATTGAATTTTTAATGAAGCATCCCTTGCGTTCAAAACTCCATTAACATCTTCGTTTGCCGGCATTATTAATAGCCCTAAACGGCAACCATTGTCTGACTTTTCCTTTGAAAAATGGAATTAATGAAAGCAAATTCAAAAAATCGTTTTTAAATATGTACGTGTAATTAAATAATAAAGAGGAAACATTTTTTGTAATAAACTGTTTTGTTCAAAATAATTTGATTTTAATAAATTGTCGAAAATAATCAGAAATAATCAAAAATAATTAGACTACTTAAAAAGATTGTAATAATTTTAGATTATTTCTGATATTTTTGTAATCGTAATCATTAAATAATCACAAATTTTCAACTGAACTATGTAGTCACTACAATTATTGCCAAAAATAATTTAATTGAATAGAAATTTTAATCGAAATTTAGCCGGTATGATTGATATATTTCGACGATTCTAACTCTACGAAAATTGTTTTTAACTTTGTAGAGAAACAAATCGATTTGAACAATGTGGATCTGAAAAAACTAAAGGTTCGTGATCTGAAAAAGATTCTGAACGACTGGGATGAGAGCTGTGACGGCTGCTTGGAGAAATCAGACTTTATAAAGCGCATCGAGGAGCTTAAGCCCAAATATTCTCGCAACGAACTGTAAACAAATTAACTTGTATATTTATAGCTATTTACGAGATATGTATACACACACATACACCCACTCACAAAACGAAAACGCCCACATACATATATTATAGTTAATTTACAAATTTGATAGACTTTGAGAGAAATAAATATCTATTTTGAAATAAATAATGTGAGAGAACACACACAATAAACCCACAATGACCTCATACACTTTAGGTATTTAAATTTTGTTTTATTTATTACGTGTTAGATATATTATTATTTTGCATACAAAAATTACATACAAATTACAACAAACTCTTTTTTTGGACAGTGATAAATATTTAAGTGTTAAAGTAATTCGATTGTATTTAATAAGGTCCCCATAAATTTCCTATGCGTAAATGTACTTAAATGTATGCACTTCAATGTGGTAAACTGGCGACACATTATTAAATAATTATATTAAAATTATTAGTTAAACATATGAGCTAATTACGAACATAGCATTTTTAGTAATATCAACTAACATATAAGATGCACGTGGAGTATAAGCAGTGATGTGATGATGTGCTTGGATCCCTGGGATCACCGGAGTCCACATCTAATCAACGGCGATACGGCTGCTTGTTGTAGCGTCCGCGTTCGCTCTCCTCCGCCAGATTTGCATACTCGCTGTAGACAACGCACCAACAATATGTGAGGACAGCTGCAAGAAGATGAACAAACATATTTTTATTTTTCATAAAAGTTTCAACTTGTAGCTTGTTTTCAAGAATAATTACTTTTCTTTTTGACAACGTGTTCTAGTGCTAATCTCATTATTTGCTTGAGTTTTTTTGAAATTTCAAAAAATCATCAAAAATACTAACCAGGAGATTTAAAAAAAAATTTTTTTTTTGCAGTCACTCTTAGAATTGTTTGAAGACTTGACTTACAAAAAGGTTGTACGCATAGTTTTTCTGGCTAGTAAGTACATAAATATTTAAATCAAAGATTCCTCATGTAGTAACTCAATTATTCAATGGTTTTCTTAGATTGTTTATATAATTTTTTAAACAAATGTTATGTTTTTAAAATGCGTTCCCTAAACTTCAATTTTTCCAGTTTTACATTTGAAATTGTATATGATTTTGTAGAGTTTCAATTGAATGGATCTAAATAAAAAATCAATTTTTTAATTTTATTTTGTAAATCATTTTTTTAGATTGATTTTTGTTGAAACTAATTGCTATTTTTGACTTTTTCTATCTTATATATTTTATCAAGTGGTATATGCATCAGCTTAATAATTTTCAAAAATATTATCAAAAACTAAATATGATGCGTCTATTTATTGGTTCCATTGGACTTGAGTAAAAATATTAATAGCTTTTATTTTATTTTACTAGCCCGAAAATTGCTGCGAATTTGTTGTCCATTTTTCTATTTGCGGATTAGTGTTACCACTCATTCTGTGTGTGGTTTTCTTTAGCGAGTGTGCACTGTTCACATGGCCATTTATTATTTTTGCCATTCGGCAGCGAAGCTAATTGTGGGGCAAGCACTTCGCGCCTCATTTGTCAGTTGCGGAATGGACTGCCCCCGGGTGCCGTGTCGAGCCGTGCCGTTTCTGTCTTTCAACGTTCAGGTAATTACTGATCATAATCGACGCATGATAAATGCGTCGATAAAGTATAAACGTCATCCGGTGCTAAAAGCCGCACAAGGAGAGTCCGCAATTACCCGGCGCCCAAGTGCAACACTTACCCGAACAGATCAGACCGAAGATCAGCCAGAGAAAGCCCGTCAGCACGAAGCCATCGATGAAGAAGACGACGGCAGTGTAGATTACAGAAATCAGCAGGCCAATGGCAATCATAATTCCGAGTACCACCCAAGGTACCATTAGGTAATGATTGCGCTGTAGAAAAAAATATATATTTGAGCTTGAAATTGATATCAGAATATACAAGTCTATATACGCACCTTAAGGACGCCAGCGATCATCAGCAAAGATATTAGAATAGTCATGCATAGATTTATCACAAGTATGATTTTTACTATATTATTTGGTACAATGTCAAAGAGAATTGTCTGGAAATGCACTCGTGTTGTGAATATCACAACTATTGTGATTATGGATAGAACAATGGCCAAAATTCCAGATATAACAGATCCGATACGTGTCGTCTGACACAGACAACAGGAGTTGACGAGGGGTTTCGGCATTCTGGATGGCATTTACAGCAGACTGCTTCCGAACTGAAAAGAGATTGAATATACATATAAGATAAGAAATAAATTAAAAAATGTTCAGACTTCATTATCCCTATTGATTACAGCTGCTTGTTAAACTAGTGATGAAGTTTTTATACCCTTTACTTAAAAAATAAGTAAAAGGGTATATTGTAACAGAGCAATCAAGTTTGGCACATAGACTTCAGAACCACTAAACGCACAGTTTTTAAGATTCAGATATAAGGTTTTTTGGCTAGTTAACGTTAACGACTATAATTAGCTATCATCCTACTAAATCTTAACAAGATCGTACAAATAAATTGAAAGGTGCAAGGTGAAAGGTGAAATTGTATTGTACTTAAATAAGTAACGGGTATCCTAAATAGAGAGCTCGACTATAGCCTTGTTTATTTTTGGTCACCTCGTCAGAGAAATTGCTCGTATCTTTGAGAACAAAGTTCGCTTAACTTTTTGTCATAACCGTAAAAGTAATGAGATAGTGTTGCCATTTGTGGATGCATTATAAATTTTTATTTTTGGGTACGACTATCTAATCTGTAATGCGAAATAATAAGAAAGAATACTATGACGATTACCTGGTGTTTCTTGATTCACATTGATACAAATAACCTGAATAGTCTACACCTCTACAGTCAACTTAATCAGTATAAAGTCAGAGGTCTTATAACTTTAATCTGTACTCGTCTGATGCAATATTTTATTTACTCAATTAATTTTTAGTCAAGCAGCCGACACAACGATATAAATTTAAGTTTAAAATTAAAATTCAAAAATTTTAAATAAAATAAAGTAAAGAAAAAAATACTATAGTAGCCCGATTTTAGTCAAATTACGACTAGGGTAGTTAAGTCAATGCCAAAAATATAAGCTGTAAACATATTTTCAATATCTAAAAAAATAACATAGTTCATTTTCGAAAAACTTTTTATACCGCACAAAAAAAAAGGAACTTGTACCAAGTTTTATCAAGAAATCTTAGAGACTGCGAGAGCGGATAGAATAACAATAATGACTGTTGAGTCTATTGAGTCATTCCTCCTCTCTCTGTACAGCAATCTTCGAAGTATGCCCTGGAATGACTGAGCACGGAAGTATCTATGGCGAGTTCGTTGTGCACACACCTTTCATTCGAGAAAGAGAAACATGCCAAGAAATAAAATTGTTGTGACGTCAAGCGGCTTTTCAACATTTGCCAGCTAACCAGTGGCCAGTTTTAATACAATTGTTTATAAAACAAATTTCATTTATAATTAGAAACGGCACAATAACAAAGAGTTTAAAATATTCAAAATATTGTTCCACCACAAACTCACTATGTCATAGTATACATTTTATATTTAAATATAGCTATGAAATAACTCAACGAATCATTGTTGAGAAGCGCTTAACATACTCGTATTTTGAATGGAATTGTTTACTAAATCAATATTGTTGGCAGCAGCTTAAAGAGAGCTGATATCACCCAAGAGCCAAGAGTATGGGGTAAATGTAAGTTATGCCTCATCGAATGCAGCCTACGGGCATTATCATTAAATTAATCAAACGCTTAACATGCAGCGCCGACAACGGCAGCTCCAATTTGATGTTGGCACATGCAAATTCAACCCGTTTTGTATTTGTATCTATCGGATGCATACGGACAAGTCGAATGTGCTGTCTAACAAGTTTTAGGCCTGCGGGCATATGACGCTGATGAGATAATCACACGCCAAAATCTCTTGTCGTACATGGAAACACTTTACAACAGTTTTCAATCGAAATTTGTTTACCTCAATTGGCAGTTCGCAGAGCAGCAGTTAAAGATACATGTATCTTTTGTCGGGTCGCTGTATCGTAAAAATCGCAAAACAAAAAATGAGAATATCCGCTGTTGGTTCAACTTTATTCACGCTTCACACAATTTAAAATTGTGCAAATAAATGAAGAACAAATAGAAAATTGTATAAACAACAAATACAAAAAAAAAGTCAAAGTCAGCAGACCTATAGATACACTAGACTAATGACAAAAGATTGCATATTAATTTAAAAATAATTATCTGTTAATTAAATTGTAAAGTTTAAATTTAATGAATGAACAAATGCTGAGATGCTTCTGTAAGATACACTATAAAAATCGCATGCGATAAATGTTGGCAAAGTAAACAGCGAAAAAGTTGTGAGAAAATCTTAAAAGAGAGAAATAGAATGGCAGCAAACATGCTAAACAAATTACGCAATTAAAAGGGGGAAGGGAAGGAATCGAGGAGACGGGAGATGGGAGTAGAGAGTAAACTTTTAATGAGCAGATCTCAAGCACGTTGTGCTATAGCTGAGCTTTGTTTGTTTGAATTAACCAGACATATGGCGCGTTAGTGACGCGTTTTTGCCGCGATTCGTACGCGTCTTTCGGCCCAACCATTTGGTTGTGTAAATAGTGAATAAATTTTAAAGTGTTGTGATACTAAATGCGCAGTTAGCCACAGAATAGCTAGGGCTTCCATCTCCAGTTACAAAACACATAAGTTACCTCTGTTTATTGTCATCAGATACAAGTAATATGTGGCAAGAGATTGGTCGGAGTCTGCGCTAGATACGAGATACTAGATACTCGTACTTGAGTGGAACACTTGGAGCTCTTGATGCGGCCAATTAGCCGGACTGTGAGGCAACCCACATTCATTGCAGTGCAGGCATGTCAAGTATGATACTTAGATACATAGATACATATGTATCTGAGTGTGTAGGTGGCCGGTTGACTAAGTGCCCTCCAAAGATACACGCACACAATGCTCCAGCTATCAGTTGAACATTGTGTGCCACGTTGGCCAGTTTTAGCTAAATGGATAGCCCAACTAACATACACGAAAATATATCAGGGACCGTAATCATTATGAGTTATATTATAAAAATTACAAAATCATTATTTAATGATTTTTAAGGATTTACTTCAACAATAATGATTAATCTTAAGCGAAAAACAAAAACACTTATAAGTAATCATTATTTGTGATTTTTGTTTTTTCGCTCAAAATAAAATTTTGTGTTTTATGTGTCCCCTGGGTTTTTTTTAAAGGGATATGCAAAAATACTGGGTGAAAATCCTACACAAAAGGCATGTATTTAAAGTGAGTTTTATTTTGAGCGAAAAAAATTAAAAATCATAAATAATGATTATTTGTAAGTTTTATTCTTTCGCACAAATTTAATCATTATCATTATTTTTTTGTTTATGTATTCTAATCATTGATTTTAGGATGTGAAAACATTTCAACAATCCCTGTAATTTATATTATATTTAATGGTGACATTAACTTCCGCTTGCATACAGTTTAACAGTTTAACTGTATGCAGTCATAAACAGCTCACAAACCTCACATAGAGTCAAGTTCAAGCGAACTCGTGGGCGGACTAAAACGCACGCGTCATCAGCGCGTTTGTCTAGCGACTCTTCGCAAGAATTTCTGAGGCGGCTGCTGCTGCTGTTGCTGTTGTTGTTGTTGTTGTCATTGTCAATAGATGTGTGGGCTTAAGCTGCAAAGTGCTTGACAAGTGCAACTTGCCACGTTTGTCATTGCAACGTGCTTTTTTTGTGTTTGTGTGTGGGCTACTAAGAAAACCCCGTTGAATTTTGAAAAATGTGAAAGGTTTCCAGATAAGAGTCTTGAATAAGTAATTGGATCTTTCTATAAGTAGGGAAAGGTTTGTGGCTTTAAGGATTAGGCAGCTACCGAAAAATTTAAAAAGAGAAGCAGATAAGTCTTTATTAAATTATAATTAAATTCGTAAAAATAAAATGTCTATTTATTTTAATAGTATATAAATAATTATAAAGCAATCTCAATATTTAGAACATTTTATATTATTGGAGAAAAGTCATATTTATTTATAGTTCAAAGCGAACTATAACTTAGATCACGTGAAACCAAAATTTGCATATCACTTCACTTCCCAACAAAAGCATTGTCTACACTAGTTAATAGATTATAATCAGAGCCCCACAAGATACATTTGTAAACAAAAACCCGCTTGCAGTCATAGAAATGAAATACAAATTTCTTCAATATAAATCATTTGAATTGGACTGATTTTTAAATTCAGCGGGCATGGAAAACAAAGCAAATAGACAAAAGCCAATGGCGAAGGCGTCGATATGGGTTAATCAAAATCCCCTATTCCGATCCAGCTAACAACTATCATAATTTGTGTGCAGTGAGCGCGTGTCGAGCTTTTGTATCTTGCAGATACTTGTTTGTGCTTTGCCATTTATCATTTAATCATTTATCGTGTGCCGACAGCAAAGCGGGCGCCAATTATTTTGAACTATTTGTTGTTGTCGATTTGAACATTGCCGAACTTTTCGATGGCCCCTGGGCCGCTTTTATAATTTGTTTGCGCATCGACGCGTAATTAAGTTTGACATTTTTTGTGCTACTTTTTACGCGATACACACAAAAGATACAAAAGCGTATTGTGTCTGCAATTGAAGTGAGTTTCGTTGTGGCTTTCAATTGCTCAATCTCTGATCTCTGGCTAGTGGGAGAATTCAAGTATTGTTCGATGCCAAACCGGTCAAAAATCGTTCTACCAAATTTGACAAGTTTAAAGCACGCGATGTTGGTTTTTTTTATAAGCTAAACTCGAATTTAGACTTGTCTCTGAGCAATGATAAACTCTCTATATTGTTCGTTGGTCTTTCCGCATTTTGGTATTGTTTTTGGCACGGCTTTCAATCAAGTGACTGGCAAATGCCACGAATATAAATCAATTAAAGTTGTTGCAGCTGCAATTCGAGTACTCGAACTCAATTGCCGCCTTTGAAGCTGCAGAATGAACCGACGTTTTTCTTTTCTTTCAATTAATGCTTTCGCAATAGCAATTTTTCAGCATGTGGTGCACTTGTATCTATAAGATACATTGCATGTTTTGTTTTGCTCTATTCTAAATATTCTAAATAGTCGTCAACATCGTCATGGTCATGAACAGACATTGAACGCGTTCAACAACTAACTTTAATATATAATCCTTTAAGATATTTAGCAAAAGTGAGAAGAAAACATACACAATAAAATTGCCGTAAAAATGATTCATTTTTGAAACAAGACTAAACGCAAAAACACAAAGCGAATTATTAATAGCTCACAAGGTTGCAAGCTTTTTTGCTCTCGGATCTAGAAATCTATATATTTTATGAAAAATAAAATGATTTTTGTCTGTCTCAGTTCATTCAGACGGTCAGGCCAGATGTGTAATTAAATGGAATTAACAGCAGTAAAAAAAAATTAAAATACTTGTTTACAATCAATAAATAATGCAAAATAATGTTAAAAACAATGTTTGTATTCAAATGGAATTATTTTATAAAATCTGTCTTATCAGCACTTAAAAAAAGCAATAAATATCAGCAAATACAATAGGCAATTTTGAATATAATTCTGAGTACTTTACTTCCGTTACACGACTTTTTGTGCCACTGTGCCAAAGTCAGCGCCTACATTAGTGTTTGTAGGTGTGCTGTCTGCCTCATTTATGGCATTAGAACATTTTTCTAGAAATAGTCTACTGTATGTTTTCCATTTAGAATTCTGCTATTTTATCTTAATGCTTGCCTGATTGCCTTGTAAATTTTAACCTTCACGTTTTGTTGCTCTTTCTTTTTGGCATTTCGACAAGCATACCCTGTACACATAATGAATGAAATGGGTATATTCGTAAGTAGCCCAACAATCCTAATGATTAATAGAAATTACTGTAATATTCCTCTTTTGTGTTCATTTTGAATAATGTATTCTTAAGGAACTTAATTAATGTGAAATTCTGGACAAATTCAGTAGCAAAGAGTTAAATTAATTACTAATAAATTTTGCATTTCAAACTTACAAATTCCCTCAACATTTAATAAAGGGTATTTAATTGTCAAAACATACTTGCAGTTTTCGAGTTTCAATTAATTTTGTTAATTTTTTAATGATTGTGCGTCATTGAACTTCGCGGGAATCTATTTAAGCGTCACGATCTTTGACTTTTAAATTAAGAATTATTATTGATATATGTACATATATACTGACTTCTTAGCAACAAAATCAGATTGGCTAGTTCTTTTTCCGAGCGTACGTTGGACATGTTACAGGTGTTTGATAAAATATTGTTGAAACACAAGTGATCGCAACATTATTCAGAGCTTGTCACTTCATTTCCAGCTTGAATGTGATTTTTATTGGGCATAGCTGACTGGCATGCCTAAAAAGTAACTCAACCCGTTGTCTCTTGTCTTTTTTTTTTGCCAAAAATAAAAATATATGCAAATATTACGTATACGCCCACGTAGGCCAACGAGCGTTGGGTTTGCATGGGTTTGTTTAAATAACTTGGAAAATTGTTATATAGATTTGTTTCATTCCAAGTGCTTCTCTCGGACATCTCGAGGCTGGCGACTTGCTTGCCCAAAAATAAATTTACGCAGGTTGACTTTAAATTCAATGTCAACACGTTCTCATTGTGCCAGTGGGAGATGAAGCTGACATCATAAATTCAACTGGTAATGCAAGGAAATACATACGTACATACATAAGATGCATAATACTCGTAATTGTTTATATGTAGATATATAAACAAAGGCACGGGCAGAGGCATGTCTATATAGAACGTAGTTGCAAAATCAAAAATCAAAACAAACAAACGGTTTTGTTTTGCTCGTAATTTTTCATCAATGCCGTCAACAAATTGGGTCAACACTATGCACGTCCGATCAGAACCCAAACGGGAGTCAAAACTAACAGAAGCTGTCGATATACATATATATATACACATAATTTTGTTTTCTTGCGTTTTGTTTAGCGTATTAATAATAATTTGACGGTTTGTTGTTGCAGGCGCTCAGAAAAAGCAGAGCTTTGAAACGCGATCGTTTCGTGTATGCGACGAAGTCAAAGTCAAGTGATCATGATCATTTGAATATTGAAATTGCTGGCGACGACTACGAAGACAGCGACAGCTAAATGAAATTGAATATATTTTGTATAAATAATAATAAAAAAAAAGACACACACTCGACTGTGACTTCGACTCGCGACTGTTTACGGCAGACGATCGCCACAGACTTAAATTGTTGGCGCGGGAAAAGGGGTGAAAGGGGGAAAAGGGGAGTACTGGGCACTGGGGGGACGCGGTTAGCTGCTCCTCCGCCAACTAAATGCTGCACGCCTGTTATTTCAATATCGTAGCGATCGTTTATCACTTGATTTGCATTTGGCGATCAATCGGTCGATCGCTCGCTTGATGCCCAGGCACATTCAGATTCCGACTCTGACAGCAATTACAAATTCAGTTGCATTCGCTTGCCAATTGCCTGCTGATAATGTCAGACACTTGGCATTTTCATTTGCATTTGCATTGAGTGCCAAAAACGTCGGCAATTCGCCAATTTCACTTACACTTTCTAATTATGACCAAAAAGGTATTTGGCTAATTAATGATAATTCAATAAATATTTATTTATTTTGCTGTTTATTTTTTTTTTTTTAGAATTATTTGGACGGTTCAATTTTGACGCGACTTTTGGCACGGTATTTTTGCGAGATTCCGTTGTGTTTGCGGCGAGTTTCACGTTGCGACTGAAATCGCGCGCGTCGCTAGCGAGAGTCGCACAGAGAGAGAGAGAGCAGGCGATCGCCAACAACAAACGGCAAACGCTCTCAACGATGGGCTGCTGCGACGTTGACAGCGACGTTGACGTCAAAGTCGACGTTAGCGTCAGTTACGTCTACGTTGATTGAGTTTTTAGTGCGGCATAAAAAACGTTCTGAAAACCTAAAGGTTGTTTTTAGCTATCGAAGCTTTCGTTGGGAAGCAGTGATGCCAAATTGTCCCTTTTCGGTTAGATTTTTCTGGTTTTTAACTGCTTAAGCCGGGATAATCTCAAAGATCTTCTATCCGCAAATTTTATTGAATCTAAAAAGAATTCTATACTGCCAATTTTGGAGCTGTTTTGAAAATGGAAACTATATGAAGGTGAAATAACTTTCCCAGAACGCCAAAAGTGTCCTCTTAAAATGGAAGAATGTTGAAAATACGTCCTAAGCAAACAAATATCGAGACTACAGCAGCGGTGGGAACAAAACCGGAATTCGTTAGCAGCCGCTGGCTCCCGGAGCCATTGCGTGCCCACCGCTGCCTAAAGGCAATACTAACCCTTTTTCAGAAGTGGTCAAACAGAAGTAGAGAGGGTTTTCAGAAAAGTTAGGTTGGTAGAAACTAAAGTGAGGAACCTGAACTAGAAATGGACACGATAAATGTTGTTTAGACAATTAGGTAAATGTAAATATTATACAATTTTTCAATTCATGTTGCCACACAAATTAAAGTGCCTAGCAATTACCTAAAGTTCATAGCCACCATGGGCAAAGTTAAATCACAAAAAAACGCTGAGCAAAAATCATTGAAAGAAGCATTTAAAACTTTAAAATTAAAAAAAAATAGAAAAAACAGATTGGCCTGTTTTTCTGTCTTTTTTTTAGTTTTTCAGATTTTTTCCTCTTTTCTTTGGTCGCTTTGTCTTTTTTTTTCCGGAAAATATTTGGCATCACTGTTGGGAAGCTTTCACTTGGGTGCTTAGAAAATCCCACAAACCTGTTATTCTGATTTGTGTTTTGTTTTGTTTTGTTATTTCTCCCAACTATTGTTTTTACGGCAAAGTTTTATCAAACAAGCAAACTTGACTAACAATGGGTCTTTGTTGGTTCTGCGATATCAGTTAGAACGTTTTGCACTAGAAGCCCAAACAAATCATTAAAAGTCGCTCATTACTTGGCCAACTGCTCGCAGTTGATGTCGTTACATTTCCAGGAATTCTTCTCCACACGCGATGCCACTCTCTTTAGACTCGAGACATTGCAGAGAATGCCATCTCAATCCCTGCTCTGGCATCCGTATCCCATGGAATGGCGACTAGTCATATAAGATACGCGCCATAGATATGATGCCAACACGCTTCGCTGTCGCCCATTTTTGGTTACTGGCCTCCTTGCCGGTTACTTGTTTCTACTTCTTTTTTTTTTTGGACATTTCACCCATGTCCAAATGGTAAATACTAGATTCAACTTATTGGCAGTTGGGTTCCTTTGGCTTTGGGAAGAGTTTGTGTCCAGGTCACTACTTTCTTATTTATGAATTCACTGATCACTGTTCATTTTATATATGAGTATTAAAGATCATTACAGAAGAAAGTATTTTCAATTTGTTTTTGTCATTTGGGCTAAAAGAACTCTTTAAGATTATAAGAGAAAAAAAGCCGCTATTTTATAAAATTATGTTAGGATGTTAGCAAGTTTTCTGAAAATTATCAATCAATAATAAACATATTTCAAGATCAATTTTTAATTTTTAAGCAGGATATCAAACCGAAACGAATATCTAAATCACTTAGGGCACGCAGTGGCTCCGGGAGCCAGCGGCTGCTAACGAATTCAGATTTCGTGCCCACCGCTGACTTAGAAGGTTGTTATTGGTTACGCAACATCTTAGAAAATCGGTTGCGTAACGGTTACCGGTAATTTGATTTTTTTGGTTTCGAAATGTCGGTACTTTTTACAAGATTATGTTAATATATAAGCTAACAATATTTGATATTGAAAAAAAAATGTTTATTCATTGGAATTTTTGTTCAAATTAAATATAAAAATGCAAAATTATTTTTAAGAACGACGATTACACACCAACAACTAAATTTAATTTAACTATTGAGTTGAATCGAAACTATTATGCATGAATCGGTTACTAAACGGTTATTTCGGTTTGAATAATTGCGGTTTAGATTGATTCATTATATTATATTATATTAGATCCCCAAGGGCGTCGGCGGCTTTTCAATAAGGTGTACTATATTTAGTCAGGTGTATATAGTGTATTTTGATAGCAGATCTGCTTGGAGTTGAATAAATTTATAAGATTGGAAAACGGCACCTTAACTTCTAGTCGAGCTCTCCCACGCTAGTACTTTGTTTTACTAGTTGTACTACTAATATGTTGACCTACATTTGATCCATTGTATGCTAATCTGTGCTACAGCAAAGGTCACAAAGCCAAATCTTTTAGAAAGTTCACTTGGGATTGCCGATCGTCACTTCTGTATTATACAGAAAAGAATAACAATTATTTTAATTGTTTTTATTTCAATAAATAAATAAATATAAAAAATAATTGTAAGCTCTGTAATATTTAATTTATTTATATTTACTAGTCAGATTCTGATCAAATTTGAACACAAAATTTGAAATTTACTATTAATTTGCCAATTCTTTCCCAACGTTTTTATGGCCTATCCAATAGCATTATAAAGTTCACTATCAGTTAATCCATCTAATTAACAGTCTTTAAGTCATGTGGTATAAGATATTATTTTTTGTTTGTTCAAAAATTTAGTTAGAAATAATATCCAATGGTTTATATAATGTGCACATTATATAATTTCTCTGTGCTAGCGGACACAACACTTATGATCTATATACTTAGCAATATATACATTTTCGTAGAAAAAAAATAATACATAATATGTAGCAATATAACGTTTGGTTGTTTTGGCTGTATATTATGTTTTATTTGAAAATTTATATATTTTACAGTAAATAATTTAGTCAGGTATATAGAGAAAAATTATGATAATGGTTCAGCACTGATGCAGAGCATTAAAGAAATCGAGCCATTTGCTGTGTATTGCTATTTGACGGCTTAATAGCTTATTAATTCACGACTGTTGCGCAATTTAATCAATTTAGTGGCATGGACTATCCTGGGGGTAAACTGCTAGCGCTGATCGATGTTTCCGGACTGGGGATTGTTGCTCCTGCTTTGCGTTTTGTTCTCTTGATACTGTTTATGCCTAAAGAAGATTTTGTGATCTACGACGAAAACACGACTGCACGACTGAACGCTGTTCCGGCTGAAACTGTATTAGTTGTATCTTGTTATTTGCTCTTGCCAGCAGCAGCGGCAGCCGCCTCCTCTTCCTTCCGCTTTTGCTTCTCGCGCATAACTTCAGCGTCCCTACATATCAAATAAAGATTTTAAATTGTTGTACAGCTTTTGCAGTCACAATCGTCTTACCTGGCTTTACGTTGCTCCACTGTCAAGCAATCAGTTCGTTTGCCTTTGGTCTGCTCGGCCAGCTTCTTCTGGTTCTTGGCGCGCGCCAGGTCTCGTTGATTGCCGCCTGTATAGTGTGCATAAAAATATATTTTATCTCAATTTCAAGTGGGAATTATGGAATTTTCTGAAGTTCCACATGCCAAGTCCCACTATAGGCAATATACAGAGAGGTTAGAAGTAGTACACAAGTCAAGCGTGTACCCACATACAGTTCGTCAGCTTAATGTTTTGACAAACTAACAACAAATGCACTTCATAATTTTATATGCTTAGAATTCGAAACTACAAAATTAAATTAATATTATTAATTGCAAATCAAGATACGCCTAATTTGCAAAGTAAAATGTGCGAATTTCATGTTTTGTCAAAACAATTATTCAACTAACTGTACATGCATATATATACTCACACAAGCAGCAGTCGCTAGCACATTTAATCGATTTTGCTTAGACAAACGTGCAATTGCAATCCAAGTTAATTGTTCAAATCGCATGCTAGTTGTCTACTTTATTATTAATTTGGCATTTTTCAAAACGGATGAATCGACAATTTTACAAGCCAAACTGGACAACAATAGAACGGCAACATAAATTCTCGGCTGATCCACTTACGTGTCATTTTTATTGCTACTTTCGGGCAGCTCCCTTGGCTGAACAATTTTGATCCAAGTGTTGTTTGTAGTTCTACTTTTGACTAGTAAAATTATTTATTTTATTTACTTTAATGTCAAAAAAATTAAAGCTCCAAATCGAACTGTCACGTTCACTGATTTTTTATTAGTGTTGGGTTGCTCATGAGTGAGTGAACAAAAAAGAGTCGCTCCCTGAAGTGAGCAAGTGAACGTGTTCCTTCAAAATTGCTCTTTATTGCTCACTGGTTCTTTTTTGCTCAGTTGTTCTGATTTGCTCATTATTGCTCACTTTGCTCCAATTGTCTCTGAGCTCTAAGAACTCTTAGGTCATTTTGTTTAGAAAATAGTGTCAAAGCTAAATACTCATGTTAAGAATTCAAAATGTTGCTGATCAAAAAGTGCAGCAAAATATGGAGCCATTTCGAAGATGTCGGAAGTCAGTCAGCTAAATGATCACAGATCAACCTGAGCAGCCATCAGATTTAAATTGAAATGTAACGCATGATATTTTTAATTAGCTTGGTGAGGGGCTTCGTGAATAGCCCAGTGAATAACTGAGCTAATGAGCAATATGAGTGAGCAACTGAACAAGTGAGCAACTGAGCAAGTAAGCACCTGAACAAGTGAGCAACTCAACAAGAGAGCAACTGAACAAGCGATCAATATGAGTGAATTGACTCACCTAAAAATAAAGAGCACGTGAACATGTTCACCTAAATGAATGATGTTTACCCAACACTACGTACAACAAGTTAACATTATTCGGAACTGTTATTAACAGCATTTGTATTTCTTTTGTTACTTTAAAAAAAAAATAGTTTTTCTTAGTAAAGGTAATTTTAATATTCTATTACTTCTTACGTAAAAAAAGCTCGAATTATTATGCTTAAAGTTAAACTTAACAGCTGTTAAACCAACAGTGAAATAACAGCTTAGCAATAACAGGGCTCGTTGACTTTATCGATTGTTTTGTGCGATAATTTGATATTGTTACCGTATTTAAATTCGGCAGAGGATTTTAGATATCATTATATTTTCTAACTTAAGTTGTGAACTTAGCGGTAAATGAATTAAGCAATATTGGTTTTTATGCCACATTTCTTGTTTAACAGTAAAGATAAACAGCTCAGCCTAAACAAAAATCAATTTTCAAAAAAAATCAAAGGCGACAGTTTGAATTGAGTAGCTCAAAATAGAGTTGAAAAGTGTTGGCGGAAACCTGCTAATTAAAAGTGATATCGTTTCTAAACTATGTTAATATATCGATATTCAGTGTAGATCTGATTTTTCATTTACCGTTCAACTGTTGCAGAGTGCAGACGATTGCATTTTTCTTAAAATGGAATCCGATTTAATGGACTTTTTTGACTTTTCGAAAGATTTTAAACGTGGACCTGTTATTAAAGGATGCATAAGTGGCGATCCAAAAATACTCGCTGTAGAGCCGCAAGATTCCAAGCCGATTAAGCGCGAGTTTGCCGGCGCAGATTATGTGAATGAAATCGTCGAAAAAGAGAAGCAGCTTATGAATAAAGTGAGTACATAACATGTGCACATATTGATGTGTGTATGCGTTTGGCTGTAATTGGAATTGCGTTTTGCTTTAGGTTTCTCAACAACAAGGCGGCAGTCAAAGCCGTGATAAGCGCAACAAAACACTCGATGATATTGAGAGCGATGATGATGATGATGATGTTGAAATGGAAGAGCTGCCCCGCGTGCGCTCAGATGAAGAGTACTATAAGAAATATCGATTCGATTTGAATCGCAACAGGAATCTGCCAATATATGGACAGCGCGAAGAGATTGTGACAGCCATTAGAGATAATCCCGTAGTTATATTGAAGGGAGAAACTGGCTGCGGCAAAACAACTCAGGTATGCATTGATTCTCTCTCTCTCTCTCTTCGAGTATTATAATCTACATATGTAAAATAGCAGTTCCTCTGTTAAGGAATAATTTCATTTCATCATTTATTTTGATGGTTTTCTTTCGTATTCCTTAAAACAGAAATATTACGCTAACATTTTAAAGATGGACAATTTATTTTCTATTAAGATTGTAAATTTTTAATAACATCGTCTGGTAATTTGGCTTCAAACACCGTTGCCGAGGACATGCGCTTCTCGTACAGATAGACAGGTTTGGGCAACGGTTGCTCTGATTCACCCGATTCATCCGATTCGTCTGATGACAATGTTGCTTTTGCTTCTCCAAACATTGCTTTGTGACGAACGTTCTTTCGCACCTCCAGCTGATCATTTGCTCCACTGGACTTGGTCGGCTTCTTCTTTCCTGCCACCATATCATTAGCTTCAGAGAAGACATCCAGCAACTGACTGAAGATGTGAGTGGCAGGAAATGATGAACGGTGGCGTTCCATTTGTTTGTTGTATGCCTCCTGTAGCTGGCAAAGTGGCTTGCAAATGGAGGCCAGATCCGAAAGTCCTTGCAGATCCTCGCTGAGATTGACCTCGCTTGGTTTCAATTGCTGTTTTAATAACGAAGCAGAATAGATCTTCTGCTTTTCCGCAATGCTTTCCAAGCTGTCATAGGCGGCCAATGCATCCAATGCTTGGCAATAGTCCAGTGCCGTGTAGAGAAAAGCATTCTCTTGCACGAGCTTCCAAAAGATGTAAATGACTTGCTGTGTATCGCGTCGTTCGCCGGTCAGAAAGCGCATCTCCTCCACATAGCTGGAAAGTGCATTCCAAGTACGTGGTGAAACCTCAATCTTAACAAAGTGCTTCGTCGGCTGCTTGTTATAGATGGCATAAAGCAGATAGATGCCAGCAATGCGTTGAGCACGCTTAGCCTCAAACAGTTCGCCGTTGTTTTTGCGGCCACAGGCAATTCTTTTACCTACGTGCAGTGCAGCCATCGTGGTCTCTATCACCTCGATGTGGTTAGTTTGTGCTGAGTAGATATGTTGCATCTGCATTTCGAGCCAGCATTGGGAGAACAGCTCGAAACTAGCATTCTCCGATTCTTGAACAGCGCGCTCAAAACGCTTAATTAGCTGCCAACAGTCTTCGTACACAATCGACTCCATTCAACCGCTTTAAGTTTTTTGTTGTTGATATTTTAGCTTTAAATTTGGCACTTTGACTAGAGGTGGAGAAACATCTCTGGTTGTAAAACATCGGAACCATCGCCGTTTGGTAGGCAACTATCGAATGTTTCTATACACAACAAAAAATAAGCAATACTGATAAAATTACGACCCTCGATAATATTGGAAAGAAAGAATTTCAAAATAATATGAGCAATATGTTCAATACAATCCCTTTTACAGAAGAGTTTTATAGATTTAAATGCCGTGTCGAAACATCGGGGACAACCACAACAAACAACAACTCCCACCTCTAATGCATTGCATTACAAAATCTTACAATCGTGTTGCAACCTTGGCCAAGAACAAAAAAAAGTGGCAACCTTGAGGCCACACGGAACTCAATTCCACATTTGACTCGATTTTCAAAAAATCCCTTACAGGGATTTTTATTACATTTTTGCCGGTTGTTTAATTTTTTCACCACGCAAAGGTTGACGTGCATCAAACTCTTCTTTCAAATGAACTTCATTATTTTAGAAAATTTATAATTTATTTTGTTTTTTTAAATTATACTTTTAATTATTTTAAAATTTTAACAAAAAATTGCGCAAAAAACAACTGAAAGCGCAGAGCTGTCGTTTTGATATATCTATCGATTTAGCATTCGCCTATCGAAATAATTATTAACGTTATCGATTAATGCTGCACTTTTTTACCGCCAGGTGCCGCAATATATTTTGGACGAAGCCTTCAAACGGCGCGAATTTTGTAATATAGTTGTAACTCAGCCCCGTCGTATTGCTGCCATCTCAATTTGTAAGCGGGTTTGCCAAGAACGGCAATGGCATCCGGGAACTGTTTGCAACTACCAGGTTGGCCTGCATCGGTCGGCCCAAATGGACGACACGCGTCTATTGTATTGCACCACAGGTGTATTATTGAACAATCTCATACGTCAGAGGACACTCACCCACTACACTCACATTATTCTGGATGAGGTGCATGAACGAGATCAGGACATGGATTTTCTGCTAATTGTTGTACGCCGTCTTTTGGCGCTTAATTCACGCCACGTTAAAATCATTCTGATGTCCGCTACAATCGATACTCGCGAGTTTTCGAAATACTTTGCTACCAGTACATGGCTTCCGCCCGTGGTCACTGCCAGCCATGGCCGAAAGTATCCGCTGGTGAAATACTATCGCGATCAACTAAAAAATATTCATTGGACGGATGAGCCGCCACAGAAAGAGCCCGGCATAGCACCGGTCGGCTATGATGATGCCATTAAAATTCTCGTGGTCATTGATAATATGGAGCGCAATGCGGCCAACACATCCAAGCAATCCTACGAGGAGGCAAAGCGCGTCGGAGCAGTGCTTATTTTTCTTCCTGGCGTTAATGAGATTGACACTATGGCAGAGCAGATTGACCGAGTCATAGACAATAAGTAAGTCCACAGTCCGATTGTATCTCTTTTGAGCATGTTATTAATCAAGATCACTTACAGTCCCGGCATGGAAATGACCGTTGTGCGCTGTCACTCCTTGATGTCGCCCGATTCGCAGGCAGAAGTTTTTCAACCGCCACCGCCTGGTCATCGCAAGGTCATACTGACTACAAATATTTCCGAGAGCTCCATAACCGTGCCAGATGTATCCTATGTGATTGACTTTTGTCTAACCAAAGTTCTGCACACCGATACAGCTACTAATTTCAGCAGCCTCCGCTTGGAATGGGCCTCTAAAGTGAATTGCCGCCAACGTGCTGGACGCGTCGGACGCCTACGAAGTGGACGAGTTTATCGCATGGTAACCAAAGACTTTTATGTGAACGAAATGAAAGAGTTTGGAGTGCCCGAAATGCTTCGTTCTCCCCTTCAAAATTCCGTACTGAAAGCCAAGGAGCTCGATATGGGTAGTCCAACTCAAATTTTGGCTTTGGCAATGTCGCCACCCAATCTATCGGATATACAGAACACGGTGCTGTTGTTGAAGGAGGTTGGAGCACTTTTCACCACCGTGGATGGCGTCTACGAGGAGCTCGACGGTGATCTTACCTTTTGGGGTACAATTATGTCAAAGCTTCCGCTTGATGTGCACTTGAGTCGTCTTATCATACTTGGCTATATTTTTAATTGCCTGGACGAGTCCATAATCATAGGTAAGTGACACAAAACAATACAAAATTGGCTGAAACACATAACTACATATTATTGTACCCTTTGTAGCTGCTGGCATGACTGTACGTGGTTTGTTTCTGACCGGGAAGCAATTTAATGATGGCTTTTGGATGCATTACATTTTTGCCGATGGCTCAGGCTCGGACTTGATTGCCATTTATCGCGTGTACAGAGTAAGCAGAAGTATTATTTATTGGGCTTAATTAATAAATGCCCTTGTCTGTTTGTAGATCTATCTGAATATGTGTCAGGATCGAATGCTCGAAGACTCGGCAAAGCAATGGGCCCGTCGATTTAATGTTAGCTTGCGCTCGCTCAAGGAGATGCATTTAATGGTGCAGGAACTGCGCGATCGCTGCGTCAATCTTAATCTGCAGCGCATGCCCTTTGAAGCCTGCCAGCCGTGGAGTGATCGCGAAAAGGCTATAGTTCTGAAGGTGATCATAGCCGGTGCCTTCTATCCCAATTATTTTATGCGCACCAACAAAATGAATGAGGATAATGATCGCGACATGTACCACATCATTTGTGGCAAAGATCCTTGCCGCACAGTCTTCTTTACCAACTTTGATCAGCGCTGCTTGGGCGAACTTTACACGCGTAGCATCAAGGAACTGTTTGCAGAGTCAAAAATTAAGCCGGAGAAAATGGATGTTACTTTTCAGCACGGCTCTGAAAAGATATTTGTAACTTTCAAACCGGACGATGATGAGAATGAGAATGAATCAGCGAATGCTGTACAAGTACCAGGACGTGTTCTGACCGAGGTCTACAAAGCGGTTCGCATGCGTCATCTAAATCCCAAACGTCGACTGTGCGTCATGGAGTGAGTTAATCGACATTTAATTGAATTCATTTAGTAATATTTTCTTAACTTGCAGACAAGAGATGGCCCTCAATTATGTGCAGCAACGCAAGATTGGCGTAGTGAATCACTGCAACTGGGTGCCACCATCCAAGGAATGGAATGTGGAGCTTCTTACCTTGCCCTCTGTCTTTGATAAGACTCTGACAGGCAACATTTCACATGTGAGTATTTGAAGCAATTTTTAATCTCCAAACATATTGACTTAATTTGGTTTAAATCGGTCAAACTCCCTTGCAATGATTTATTTTTATTTTTTTCCTCAGATTGTGAACTGCGGCAAATTTTACTTCCAGCCATGTGCGATGACTGAGCGCATTAGAAGCATGACGGAGATCTTCAATGACCCACAGTATCTAAACTGTGTGGTGAAGAATGCGAGCGCCATTACCAAAGGTCTGCTCCTGCTGGGGCAACGTGAGCACATCTTTCAGCGTGCCATGGTGGTTAGTGTGGAGACTCAGACAACTCGGAATCCAAAGTTCCGTGTGCGTTTCATTGATTATGGCGACAGTGCATTGTTGTCCATGAATCAGTTACGTTTAATGCCGGATGAGCTAAAACAAGAATTTCAGCAACTGCCGCCACGAATGTTTGAATGCCGGCTAGCATTGGTGCAGCCATCGTCGGTGACGAGCGTCTACAATCGTTGGCCGGAGGTGGCTAACGAGATGCTACGCTCTGTATCCAAATGCGGTTCTATCGAATTGGAGATTTACTCATTGGTTGACAACGTGGCCGCTGTCTTGATACAGATGCGCGATGGTCTGCTTAACGACAAACTGGTGGAGCGTCAATTGGCCAGGCGTGCCGATGAGGATTATATGTCGCGGAAGGATCATGATTTTCGCATACGCAAACAGGAGACAAAGCGTTATGTGTCCTGCACAGAACAGCGGCACATTAATGAGCATTACTTGCGCTTTGCTCAGCAGTCAATGGATGCGGACTTGGAACCACCGCCCCTGAATAAATGCAAAAGAAATATATGCATCAAGGGTCCATTTAGTCCATTAGAGACGAGCATGAATTCAATGATACGCATTGGCATGTACAAGTCGGTGTCAATTGATCGAGAATCGGTTAATGCCGTACTTTTGGACACCGATCCACAAGATCGTCACGATCAGATGGTGGTGGCAGCTTCAGTGGCCGAGAGAGGTGATGAGGGTTTGACTGCCCGTGGTACCACGTTGATGCCAAATATTCACGGCTTTGGTGCACTAATGGCCATGCTCTTCTGTCCCACCATGCAGATCAAATGCAATAAAGAGCAAACCAAGTACGTCTGCCTGTTGGCCGGACTGGGCTTCAATCCAGAAACTATGGAGCCATATTTTGAAGAGCACGACATGGTCATCAACTTGGATGTCTCTATACTCAAGGATGACATTCGTATTGTACGTATTTACTTGCAAAACGATTTTACTCACTATGAATTAAATTATTATTTATTTTAATTAGATAAACCAAATGCGCTATAATATCGATAGTATGCTCTTTAACTTTGATCTGAATGAAAAGCCCTCGGCAGGTGTTCAAAATCGAGTAATCTTCTTTAATCAGCTGCGCTCTTTGCTCACAAGGTTAGTATAAATAGTATAACTTACAATTCTTGCACTTACATATGTTCTCAATTCTCAAATTGTTATTCATTGTAGACTACTCAGCAAGGATCGTAGCTTTATTGAACGTCACGTGTCGAATATGGAGAACGTATGGGAGAAAATGGATGATTTGGAGCCTCCCTCAGAACCATATGGCAAGCGTGCCATATTTCCAATGCATTGCTCCTACGATCTAGAGAACGAAAACATGAGCAACTTGTTAGCCTTACAAGCAAATTGCAAGGATTTATACGACTGGCGCAACTTGTAAGTATCCACTGACTTAAAACCTGTAATATACATATATATATTGCTGAATTTCTTGCAGTGAGGGCTCGATGAGAACCAAGACTTGTACACTGTGCAACCAGACTCTGGAGAGCGTCGTCCAGTTGCGTTTGCATTTGCTTACCCAGCTGCATCGCGATCGTGAGAAGCAAATTGGCTGGAAGCACCAATAAAATATCTAGAATTAATTCAGTTAATTTGCTATTAGAAGCCGAAAGAACGATGAGTTCTACATTTAATATTCTTATTTTGAAAGAGATTTCTTAAGTTTACAATTATTGCATTTAAAAAAAAAAAAGTATTTGAAAGGACAAAACGATGAGATGAGATTAATTAATAATCTTTGTGGATAGATGCATATATCTTTAGTTTTTGAATTATTACTTTATCCAAAAATGTTCATTGAAAAACGGAAATGACAAGCAAAGAAGAGCTTTACATTTAATAATTATCTTTCAAATTGAATTCTGTAGTTTCATAATTATTATATAAGGCTAGATCTGCCAAATGTGTGAAATAATATTTGCTTTATTTTTACTATTTAGACTATTTGGTTTAAATAAACAAAGCTTCGGTAATTTCGTAATATCTTGTATAAAAAAGTGTATAATTACATGGATTCCATAAGTTTGTTACAAATATAAAAGTTTGATTTCAGGGAAGTCTTAAAACTTGGTTAAGAGTATAATTAACTTATTGTGCTCGTTATTATTAATGATCGCTGAACTTTACATATACTTTAACTAAGTTTTCGAGTTCTTTTCGCTACTGCGCTCTGTTTTAGTTTAGTTACACATTAATATCATTCTTATACTACAACTATTTCAGATACGTTCTCCACAGTTGTCGTCGGCGTCGTCGTCATTGGGGTTGGGATAGGAATTGGCATTGGCATTGGCGTCGTCGTGGTTGGTCTCGTATCCAACTCACAGAGCGTGTAGTTCTGCATACGATTTAAAGGTTTGCTACACAATCCGCACATTTGATGCTTGTAGACGCCAAAGATCTCGAAATTCAGGATGTTGTACATGTCAAACTGAATGGTGGCACTTAGTTTGGTGCACTCGATGATCAACAGGTTTTGCTCGTTAAGTTCAACGCTTAAGCAGGATTAGAGGATTATAGATATGAAAAGCTGTGTAAAGGAAATAAACTTACCGGATTATATAATCGCTGTCATCAATTGGCCATTGGTATGGCTTCTGTCGTACATCATGTGGCGTCTGTGCCTGGTTCAGATAGATAAGGACTGGTGACTCATCCACCTGACTGCTGTTGCCGGCGCGCGAGTGGAAATCGAAGTAATTCTGGCCAATGTGCACACGTAGTCCATAGTTGCTGGCCAGATTGCCGGCATCGGTCGACGGCGTTAAGAACACAGCCATTTGGGGAACCGGCGAACAATCAGCCACAAGCAGAGTCAGACAATCCGGCTGTGTGACAATCTCGCCAAGGTTAATGAGATAATCGTCGAAGGAATTGATCATGCCATTGATGACCGAGCAGGAACGCTTCAAGCCGGAATCGAAGGCCAACTCGTGGGATGTATCAAACTTGGAGTCGAGCTTATACAGGAAGGGTATATGATAGATGCGCCAATGGACTCCATTCACCTCCACAGTCAGCCAGAAGTGCTCGTGCGGCGTGTGCATCGTTATGTTAATCTGTTGACTCATGTGCAAGCTATCCACCTTATTCGCAGAGAGAGCGGAAACCAAATGATCCAGACGCGTCGACCACAACTCAAACCAGGCGGGCATCTTAAATGATTACAATTAATACCATAGTCGAATTTGTGAGAAGTTTAACGTACATTATTGAACTTTAGATCCATGTCATACTGCGCTATCGATGTGAAATTCTCAAAATTACTGCGTTTGCAGTACTTCGAAGTGGGTATGGGTGAGAACTTGAGCACCTCCTTGGGACAGAATTCGGTGTCCGTTAGAGAGATCTTGTCCGATCGCAGAAATGCCCGGGCATGCTCCGAGGGCTGTAATATATATAGAGAATTTATTATGATTACTTGCTCTTATTCCTTATGGAAGTACTTACGCCTGCGCGTGCCGCGAACTGCACTTTGGACTCACTCTCCGGGCATTCGTCGTCCTCGGCGGCCAGTCCAAAGACCACGTATCCGTTGAGTGTGTGCGGGCGTTTGGTGAAGACGAGCGGTTCATAGGTCAACTTGGAGCAAGCCTACAGCAGAGAAAGAGAGAGAGAGAGAGATAGTAAGCCCAGAAGTCAACAACGAATTCAAGTGGTTGCCTCTGCCACACGCGTCAAGTGCTCTCATTAGCCAACTTGCACCCTCTACATATGTACATACTTTGATGCATACAGTACAGTACGAGGCACATGACTAGAAGCACTTGTGAAAAAAAAGAGAGATCTATTTCTTGAATAAATAAACTCCAGTGTGCATATGGTGAAGTAAGATTGGATTGTCCACTTTATTATGGTTGACATTATTGTCTGTTTTTCTAGATTTTTGCTTGAAGAGGATTTTGTTCGAAATTTAAAAGTTTCCCATAACTCTAATGATTAAAAATTTGACTTATTTTATTTATTTACAGAAATTAGACAAAATATATAATAAGATATGTTTATATAATGTGTGTTAGTTTGCAAAGTTTTAAGAACATACAAATTTTGTTAATGTTTTGTGTTGTGGGAGATGACAGAGTCTCGATAGGGGATGTGTCTCGTAATACTCGGGCTCTGATATTATTGCATCTTTGGCAATCCAAAATTTTACTTTATTTAATTGTTTACTATTTCAAATTGATCACTAATTGCTTGTTCAACATTTGACCAATCATTAAAAAAATGTGAAATATTCTATTCAAATTTCAGCCGTATAAAATTCGAAAACTAAAAAGTTTTTGCTTAAAGGGTATTCGAGAAATATTATTTAAATAGAAATCAATTTTAAAATTGTTCGTATTTAGTACTTATTGCTCCCCTTATCAGCTTAAAAATTAATATGTAGATTTTTCTGTTTTCAACAAATTTTCCATTATTAATGTAAGTTTTTTGGGATTTGTACTTGTTTAAATAAGGGAAAAATGAGTAACAACGTATAGAAAAATTAAATAAAGCTTGCAGTAGGTAGAGAATAAAAGAACATATTTAGACTTTTATTAATTAAGTCGTATATTTATAGTGACCTATCTAGTAAGCAATTATAAAAAAATTATTTTCGCAATCAGCTTACAATTCTTTAAATAATTGGGAAAAGGTTGAACAAAAATAAAGAAGATTTAATTAAAATTAAATAATCAGAGTATTTGCGATAGATAGTAAAGAAGACAGTTTGATTTGTACGATTGTTAATTGCAATTTGAGTGTTATTATTTTGAATATCGTTGTTGTACGTGTAGGTGCATTGTTTGCTCGCTTGATGGTGGTTTGAAGTTGCGAGGGTGACTTGGATTACCATGACGAAACGTCAGGCAGAAGGACAACACAACCACAACAACTGTGGCAACGATTAGCCTCCACATGTCCTGGTTGTCTGTCGTCGACTTTATTACACAAGAGCCAGGCATTGTGTGGAGTAACAGCAGCAGGAGGAGGAGAAAGAGGAGACCACTCACTCAACCACTCAGTTGTGTCTACCACAATTGCTGTCCCACATTCGCATTCACATTTTTATTTTGTTTCGTCGCTTCGTGTTTTGGGGTAACTGAGATGGCCTGGTGCTTCACGTCGTCAGTTTGATCAATATGTTTTGGGACATGCTACTGGATTAGAAGGCAGTCAGCTACGATTCGTTTCAGACGCATTTCTCCCATTGGAAATTCAGTAGAAAATTCATAATTTTTGTTAAGCAAGTGTGTGAAAAATCTGATAGCAATAGTGTGTCAACCGTTTGGACTCCCTATCTATCTGAGCATATCTCTTTAGTTATTTCTGTTATTCAATTAAATTTTGGTTACTTTCAATTGAAAACATGACTTCGGTAAGTTGAGAGAAATCAAAGAAAGATCAGCTATATATTGTATATATAAATTCGTGATTTAGATTGAATCCAAGCGTGTGCAATATCGCAAGTACCTGGAACGTGCCGGAGTCATTGATGCACTCAGCAAGGCTCTGATTAAACTCTACGAGGAACAGAACAAGCCCGAAGATGCCATACGATTTGTGCGCAAATTCATGTGTGAAAGTTGCCCGGATGATGCCCAGTATGATGTGATGAAGAACGATCTGGATGAGGCCAAGACGACCATAGCCCGTTTGGAGCAGGAACTGGAGCGTCTACGAGGGCAAATGTAAGTCGCTAGTCGCTTAAAGTTGCCAATCTTTTAAATTTTTGAGGGGTGGGCACGCATGGGCTCCGGGAGCTATGCGGCAGCTCCCAACTTTATTTCTGCCTATTCGGCGCCGTGAAGTCGCACAAGACTCGAGAGTAAAATAGCAACAACAACATAGTTCGGCTCGAGTCAATGCATATAAATGACCCTCATAAAAGTTAACATTTGGGTGATCGACAAAATAGGTAGACAAACTTTAATAGTGTGGTTGTTGTTTATATTGTAGTTGTTGTTGTAGAGCTGTTTTAAATTCGAATTTCTTCCTTGCAGCAAGAAATCACCTGAGGAGTACCAGGAACTTACTATGGCTGGCTACAAATCCCTCATTGATGACGAGGAGAATGTCAGTTCTCTGTTGCGTAAATATCTCACACCTGAGCTGCTGGAGGAGTACATGCTGGTGACGACCTCGGCACCTGTGGAAGCCTATCTGTATGATTGTGCCGTTTCTGGTTTCGAGCATCACGACTCCCACGTGGGCATCTATGCCGCCGATCCCGAGAGCTACGATGTCTTTAGCAAACTATTCGATCCGATTATCAAGGAGTACCATGGCCAGGAGGAAAACGAAAGCGATGTACTCCAAAAGGACGTCGACTGGGGCAATGTGGATGAAATTGAGAATCTGGATGCGGAACGCAAGTATATACTTTCCGCACGGATTCGCATTGCCCGCAACATCGAAGGCTTCCCCTTCTTCCCCAAGCTGACAGAGAAGCAGCTGGTCGAGGTGGAGGATCGGGTGCGTGCCGCCACAGAGACAATGGACGGGGAGCTGATTGGCACCTATTTGACACTGGGCGACATTGACACGGAAACGCAGCAGGAGATGGTCAAGCGTCACATACTCTTCCAGCGCGGAGATCGTTTCCTCCAGACAGCTGGATGCTTCCGTTTCTGGCCAACCGGTCGTGGTGTCTACCACAATCCTGCCGAGACATTCTTGATCTGGGTCAATGAGGAGGATCACCTGAGAGTCATATCGATGGCTCAATGCGGTGACCTGGGCGATGTCTATCAGCGTCTGGTCAATGGCATTTCCGAGCTGGAGAAGAATCTGACCTTTGCTCGCCATCAGAGCTATGGCAACATGAGTGCCTGTCCCAGCAATTTGGGCACCACTCTTCGTGCCTCGGTCCACATTCGCCTGCCCCTGCTGAGCAAGGACGAGGAGCGACTGAAGGCCATGGCGGAGGAGCTATCCCTGCAGATCCGAGGCACTGGAGGCGAGCACACGGCCATTGAGGATGGCGTCATGGACATCTCGAACAAACGCCGTCTGGGCTTCACTGAGTTCGAGTTGGTAAAGTCCTTGCAGGACGGCATTGTGGCCCTAATCAATGCCGAGGAGGAGCTCGAGATAGCTGGCCAAGAGGGCTAGAATCTCGGGTGGATTCCAGCCCAAAAGCAATAAGCAAATGCCGGTGTGAATGGTAATGGAAACTGAATGTGCGAGTGCTGAAAGTGGATCTGGACAAGTCTAACCGATTAAGTTTAAATTTACACAAATATTCGATTAAATAAATTTTGAGACCTCTTTATACCATCGAAATATTTAATAGGGAGCACTATAACATCATCTACAACAAACACAATTACTGGAGTCGTCAGTTTTATTATTTATAATTAAATTCTATTCTATGAATGAGCTAAAACGAACTTCGAAGCAATTATGTTCGAAAGGAATTGAAAGAAGTCAAACGATTTCGATTGAGTTGGTGAGTTCGTGTCAGACTCAGTCGCACAACATTCATAAGGAGTGACACAAAGTGAATGAGTGAGACAGCTACTTTGTTGTGAGTTAATTCGAGTTTGTTTCGAATCTCGATTTTCATATTTTTCATGCTATTTTCTTTTATGTGCGTAATGAATGAATATAAGAAATAAAACAATGAAGAACAAATTACAAATACAATTTATGAAATCGAACTCTAATTCTTATTCTTATTATTAAAAAGAATTTTTAAACTAAGTTTGAATCCGAAAATATAATTTTATTGACATTGTCCCTGTTGGTGTAATTAAAGCAACGCTTCTCCATTATTAATACAAAATATTTATATGCAGTTTGTTTTGTGCAATGAGGGAAAAATACTTTTCCGTTTCTTCCACCAATCCAGACAATCAAAGTCAATTTTCCTTTGCGATCGACCCTGAGGTAAATTGCAGCAAAGTGAAAAAATGCAATCATTTGACAATTACAATTTCTAATTATTCGATTGAATTCGGCCATTTCAAATTCATTTTTTTCACATAGCACATTCCTTCACTCGCACCTTGGGGGGTTGTTTAGTGTTGTTGTTTTTGGGGGGGGGGAAGAGAGGGGGGGGGGGTTTTTTTTTTTTTTGGGGGGGGGGGTTTTTTTTTGTTTTTTTTTTTGTTTTGGGTTTTTGGGGTGTGGGGTATGGATTGTGGGGGGGGGGTGTTTTTTTTGTTAAAGGGGGGGGTTATTATAAAATTTTGGTGGGGGGGGTTGTTTTTTTTTTTTTTTTTTTGGGGGGGGGGGGGGGGGGGGGGGGGGGGGAAAAAAAAAATATTATATATTTTTTATTATTATTATAATAAAAATAAAATATATATTTAAATATATTTGGTGTGGGTGGGAATTTGGGGGGGGGGGGGGGGGTGGGGGGGGAGGGGGGATTTTTTGAGAAATTTTTTTTTTTTTTTTTTTTATGAAAAAGAAAATATTATTTTTTTTTTTTTTTTTTTTTTTTTGGGGGAGGAGGGGCTCATTTCGATTAGGAACTGTCATTTTAGAACTCAATGCCACTCACTCTTACGAATTTAATTCCAAGTGTGCCTCGCACTCACTCAATTCGACATCGTTCGAATTAATTAATTTCAACTTAAATTTGGAGTGAACTCAACATTTCTAACTAAGCCAACAATTGACTATGTGTAACAGAGAGAAGGAAGCATCTTCGACACTGTAAAGAATATATATATTCTTGATCAGCATCAATAGCCTAGACGATGAAGCCATGTCCGTCTGTGTGAGAGCCTAGACCTCAGCGACTATAAGAGCTAGAGCAACCAAATTTGGTACACATACATCTATAAAGTTTTGAAGATATTATTTTTTTTGGAATAAATATTAACTACTATTATTAGATAGCATCCTACTTTATTGCAACAAGATTGGACAAATAGAAAGGTGGTAATGGCTGTTTTAAGATTTTAAGCAATGTAAGTGCCTAAAAGTATGCAATAAAAAGTTTTTTTATGAATATTTGAATAAGTAAAGGGTATCCTATAATCGGGAGCCTTTTCGGCTTGTTCTTTTTAAATTTCATAATGTGACTAATGTAGATTTGGACATCGCCATGTTCGGTTGACACTCACCTTCCAGTCCTCTTCGTCGTCCTTTGAGTTGCGTTGCACCTTGCCGGTCACCTTGAACCAACTGGACTTGGTTGAGGTCTGGACATCCAGAATGACGTTCCATTTGTGCAGGGACTCCACATTCTGTGTCTCATCCGCATGCTCCAAAGTGAAACCAATTTTCTTGCCCTTCAGCTCCGAAGTCTTGAGCACATCCTCGACACAGATGTTGCCATCAATCTGGAGGGGAAAGAGGGAAAACATTAAACTGATGATCCTCGGCTGACAGTAGACAGTGTCTCACCCGCGTTGCGTTCTCATTGTACATGAGCAAGGTGAAGTTCCGATCATGGCCCAAATGGATGGAGCTGAGTTGTGTGAAGCCAAAGATGTACATCATTAGACTAACGACCATGTTGCGAGAGAAACCACTGCAGGGGAGAAACGGATAAATGAGTAAGTTGGTCAGAATGCACCATCCTCATCGATCTACTTCTCTATGAACTCGGACTTGAGCAGCATGCCTCGAAACTTGATCAGCTCGTTGACATTCATGTTGACCTTCAGTTTGACACCCAAGTCTGGGAGGGCATAGCTAAACGGCTGGAACTACGGGAGTGTTTGAATTGGATTATCACAACTGGATGCAGTTTTGAGCTCAGCCGCTTACCACTTCGATGCCCCGCTCCGGATACATGATCTCCTCGAAGGGCGCTGCGGCTGTCTTGGTCACGAGTCCTCGCGTGCTGGTCACCGCTCGGGACTTGAAGGACAGTCCACTGGTCAGGTTCTGGGGCCGAGTGAAGGTGTAGCGGCCACACCGGCCGCTCTCATTAAAGGTCAGCTCACTGCTGAACGGGATGTAGATGAGGAAGCCCTGCTCCCGATTGATCTCGTGGTCCAGATTGAGGAACGGATTGTAGCTGCGACTGCGCACCGAAGCGTACGACGAGTATCGAGCATCGATCTCCAGCGTATGCTTCGATCCCGGTGGCGTCCGATGCTCCGTGATATTGCCGCGCAGCGAGGTGAGCACCGTTGTCTGCAGCAGCACGTCCGAGGAAGTGCCCAGCACCGTGGGCACCGAGTACTTGTTCATGAAAGGCCAACGCACTGTCTGCATGTTGATGTGACTGTCCGTGCGGATCAGCAATTGCAGGCGATCCAAGACTAGGAGACGGAGATGGAGACGGAAACGGAGTGGGAGAAAGGTTTAGATGATAATATTCCAAGTTGTTTACTGAACACCAGTGTATTAAATCGAAACGAATATCGGTAGCAGTTACGGTTTTCGTAAGATTGAATTTTGGTTTTCGGAAAATTTTAGGATATCGGTTGCATACCGGTTAACGGTTACTTGCTTGTTTCGGTTTCAAAATACCATTAAGATATTAGTTGACTAAAAAAATGTGTTTTTTTTTTAAAGGAATTTTTTAAGTTTTAACTGAAATTTATTTTATTCCGCCTATTTATCATTTAACCTCTAATGTCTAATCCTGCCTTTAGGCGGGGTAAAATAAATCTCAGTTAAAACTTAAAAAAATACCTTTAAAAAATAAAAACAAATTTTTAAAATCTTTAAAAATTAATAAAATTACAGTCGATCTTCCCTAGCTTGAATCACCATTATCCAAATAAATGGTTCGAGTTATGGAGATAATGGACTTAAAGAGTTCTTTTTCGAAAGTTTATTAATTTGGCTGCCTCCCACTAAGCTCGAGTTGAAGAGAAATTCGAGTTATGGATGTTCGACTGTACATATCTTAAATTTATAATTTAAAGTATATTGCTACAGAAGTTAATGAATAACTAAATATTTCATCAGCGTGTTTTTCTTTTACCGTCTGAATTCTTTTCTATGTCTGAAAATTAGTGATTGCTCAAATTTCTGTTTTTGCGTGGGCTTTAGAGGGTTAATATTCAAAATCCAAAATTAGTTTTGAAAACGACGATTATACATTAACAACAAAATTTAAATTAATGATTGATTAAACCAAATCAAACCATTATGCATGAATCGGTTACTAAACAGTTATTTCGGTTTGAATAATTTCGCTTTTTTTGTTTGGGTTAAGCAAAATAGTTTTTTTTTCGGTTACGGTTGCAGTTGCGGTTACCAATTTCAATCGGTTAATACCGGTTAACAGTTACGGTTACGATTTAACCCACTCACTGTTGTCATAGGTCAGTTGTTGGAACATGCGCTGATTCAGATAATAGGAGAGCACAGTCTTTCCCTCCATTTGCAGGATGAACTCAATGTGCAGATTCTTTGATGTGACAATGGGAGCCTTAAGCATGGCCAGCAATGTCTTGATGCTCCTGAAGGTGAACGGATCGCTGCCATTCGACTTGGGCTGCACTGTTTGCCAGATAGCGTCGGGTAGACCCCTCGCCTTGATATAGAGCTAAGAACAGAGATAAGAGATTAAGCTGGGAACATAGTCAAGATCATTGTGTTACCCACCGCCAACTGACCCGTGAATTTGCCCAGTGCTTCGGTGTCAAACTTAAAATATGCCACCACTGGCATGTCCGACTTGGGATCGCCGACTAGGAAGGTTTGCAGCATGGCCCCAATTCCGAATTTCGAGTCACGATAATCGAATATATAATTGCCGGTCACCCAATAACGTGGCTCCGGTTTTTGGGGCAAATGACGGTGCATATAGGAGAGTAGACGACGACTGTGGAGAAATTAAGTTAGATAACAATCAAATTAGACAGATCATAGATAACAATCTCAGCTTATACTGAGATCAAAGATCAGAGATCATAGATAACTTAATACCGATCATAGATTATGATCACATATCACAGACAACATATCATTAATCACAGAATACAGATTTCAGATCATTGATAATAGATTATAGTTAACAGATCATAGATCAACGATTTTAAATCACAAATTATACTTAGATCAAAGATCAGATATCATATGATCACAGATTAAAGATCATGCTCACAGATCATATATCATGATCATACATACAGCATATCATTGATCACAGATTATAGATTACAGATTATTGATAATAGATTATATAGATCATCGATCAGAGATCATATGTCACATAGATCAAAGATCATAATCACAGATCAAATATCATGATCATACAGACAGCAAATCATTGTTCACATATTATAGATAACAGATTATTGATCACAGATTATGGATTATAGATCATTGATCACAGATTATAGATTACAGATAATAGATCAAGTATAATACATATGTCACACAGATCACAAATTGTATGGAAATCATAGATCATAATCACAGATCATATATCATGATCATACAGTCAACATATCATTGATCACAGATCATAGACTACAGATCATTTATAATAGATTAAAGAGCACAGATCATATATCATAGATCACAGACAACATATCATTGATTACATATTATGGATAACAGATCATTGATCACAGATTATAGATTACAGATCATAGATTAAGGATCATACATATGTCACATAGATCACAAATTGTATAGAAATCATAGATCATGATCACAGATCATATATCATGATTATAGATTAGAGATCATTGATCAGAAAGCACACTTACAGATGCTGATAGCAGGGATATGTTGTCTCCGATATGCTAGTGACGGTGGTGCGATAATAGTTGATCAGATGCGGATCAGTTTCACTCTGTATGATCCGATGAATGCTGATCAGTCGAGCGGCCGTTGGATTCGAGATCAGCAGCAAGGTGACAGCGGCGACTCGCAGCTCCAGGCTGGCATTCCGTGACTCAAAGATGGGCCAATAGATCTCGTAGATGCGCTCGGCCCGCTTATCGGCCAAGGCGAGAGTCGTCCAGGCAGCCATAAACCTGAGATCTTCATTGCCGGCATCCAGCACGATCGGTTCCAGATAACTGGCCACATTGCCCAGCTGCAAGTTACTCAGTCCCTGCAGGAATAACATCTTCTGCTCATAGTCACGATCATCTGGCAGAGAGAAATGGGTTACAGCCTCTTGCTATAGATCGATTGCTTGGAAACTTACTCAAATAGAGATTGAAATACTTTTGAACGTATTCCTCAAACTGATCCTTGTCAATGCCACGTGCCACGTACACATTGTAGACGAGTGTGGCGAAACTTAGAATTGCCGCTTGTCTTACATCGGGACGATCGGGTCCAATGCTCATGAAGTCCTCGCATCCCTTGACCAGCTCCGCGGACAGCTCGAATATGTGAAAGGGCATGGGGATGAGCAGTTGGACGGCAATGGGTGACTTGATAGACTTCTCCACGACCAGATGGCGAGTTAGAAATACTGAGGCCTTGGTGCCAATGCGAGGTATGATCTCGTGGAAGATGTTCCTTATCGTTTCCTGTCGATACGATGTACCAATGTCCACTTCCGTATACAGCTTCTTCAACGACTCAAAATCCATTTCACTGAGCAGCTTTATCACATCCGACAACGTCGAGTCGTAGGGCTCACTGAACTTGAAGTCTGTGCTCTCCAGTGCCTCGGCCAGATTATCCAGGAGTCCACCCGCAGCTGCGATGAGTGTCTCCTGTTGCTGGGGATTACGTCCGCCGGTGGGATCGTTTATTTCCAACGGTTGTAGTTGCAATTTCGAAATCTCTGCCGCCATCGATGTTTCAATATCAATGGGATTATCGATTGGGGTTTCATTTTGAAAGTTTAGCAAGAGCCTGAAAATAAAATAGAGAGACTGATTAATAATAGAGATCTGCACGGCTGCATTCAAGCTTGAGCATCTCTGAGTACTCGTGAGTTTCATTCAGTTCTCTGAGTGGACTAAATTCAGTGATCCGGTTCTTATCGTATTGAATACAAATGAACAGCATCAAGTGAATGAGAAACGAATGAAAAGAATAAAGCAAAGATTTTCAGAGTACTCAGAACACAACTTATTTAATTGTTCGTCACAAAATTGGATATCGGAATTTTAGGGGCATAGAAATGTTTTCTTGACTAGATTTTTACTTTAAATTACAGCACTTATTCCCCTCACTCATTTTTTTCGGTTATTTCGTCATTAAATTTTTTCGGATACAATTCATTCATTTAATTCATTGGAAGAAGCAGCCGAACTCATTCAATTCAGTTCAGCATGAATGTCTCATTTGAAATTTAAAATGCAGTCAGGCAGCCCTCTAATTAATATCTGATCAATCAAGAGAGTCTCTCAACTTACTCAGAATTAATGTATTGCGCTTCACCCGTTGACTCGAAGGTGTGGATCAGTGTAGTTCCCTTGGCATGGGCCATGCTCAGAAAGTAGCCCGTCTCGTTGTGCGGCAATATGCCATAGATGGCCTCGTTGCCAATGATGACGCTCTTCTGATGGTCGAACTCACAAGTGTTCGGTGGCACATTGCTGCGGGTGACATGCACCGCCTCCGAGTAGGGAACACAGGTCATCAGCTCGGGAGTTTTGCGTATGGATATGTAATTGGTTTTGTTGGACACAAAGTATTCCGTCTGGCATTTGCCGTGGATGCCCGTCTGAAACATTCGAAATTCGCTACAACAATGAAGATCATTTGGTTACTGCTAGATTCTGGCGAGGATCACTCACCTCATCCACCACAAAGGCGCCACTGGACTTCATCTGGAACTGCAGGGTGCTGGCAATGGCACGCTTGAAATTCATCGACCAGATGGGATCCCCCTCCTTGAACACCACATGGGATATGGTGCCCTCCTTGGTGAGGACAATCTTAAAGGGCTTGTATGGCGGATACATTTCCTTGTTCTGCAGAAACTTCTCGCCCGAATTGTTCAGCGTTACATCGTCAATGACAAGCTGCCAATTGCGAAAGGGAAGATGCGATGAGATGCGATGTGGAAATTGATAGATGTCGGGAAATCCCACAACGTTGTAATCTTCAATCTTCAATCTTTTTTGAATTCTCACACGACTACACTGGCGACAAATCAGCTGTCTAAGTTGAGTTTATCGTAAAGCGAATAATTAGTCAGCCTTAAGTCTAGTATATGTTTATACGAGTACGAGTATTACATATGCCAAACATACTATACATACATATGAACATATGTATCCCGTCTATGGCTGTTGATAAGAATAGCGCCGCCTTCAAATCCCCCATTCCCGCAGTCAAAACAATCTAAACTGATTACGACGCGTACTTATATATACTTATATATATTTTATATGCATCTGCACATGCATACGAGTATATATACATATATATACATATGTGATAATTTATGTGTAGACTGGTAGCATCATACAGTGTGCCACTAAAGTCATCATACACCATAACTTTGTCAATTGTCAAAAGTTTTGATGCAGGTTTTTTACATTAATCTTTTATTTATTTAAATTCCCATTAAGTATCCATGGAAAATTTTGAGTTTTTGTAAATGTCTATTTATCATCTTATTTCCTCGGTCTCAAACAAAAAATACTTTGTTGCTAAAAAATTCTTCAAACAATTCTAAAAATTTTTCAAAAATATCTTTGCTAGTATTTTTTGTATGAAAAGGCGGAAACAGGAGTTAAAATAGTAACTTTTAGCAGTTTTCAAAAAAAATCATAAAAAATACTAGCGAAGAGATTTTTAAAATTTTTTTGTGCAGTCAGTCTTGAAGATTTTTTTTGCAACAAAAAAAAGTTAAAAAATAATGACTTTTACAAAAATTTAAAATTTTCCATGGGTTAAAGACTAATATAAAAAACCTGCATCAAAACTTTTTTATTATACCCAAATTTGACAATGATATGGTGTACGAAGAAATTGGTGGACCACTGTATGTATATTATCTGTTGCGCTTTCAATGAAAGAAGTTCACAGCCGAGTTCAGTTCATTGTGCACTGGGACTGTGAAAGGTTAAATTGTTTTTAATTCATCTGCGAATTCTTTTGCAGACTCTCTGCAAAAATACAACAAAAAAACTCGAAATGGGAGACATTTCTCAACATTTCTGGGAATAAACTGGTGCTCTCAGGCAATGCTCACTTTCACTATTAAATTGTTCAAATTGATTATGAAATCAATCAATTTATTTGGTTTTCAATTGATTACCAATAAATTTATGTATGCATGTTACTACATACTCGAAGTTGCTATTTATTATAAAAAAATTATTTTCGTCTCTTATAACAAGTATTAAGGTTTTATGTGAAATATGAATCTAAAATAAATGGTAAAATAAATTTATTTTTATACAAAACAAAGTATTGAAATTTCGGTATGAATCTAAATTTTGAATATTTTACAGGGACTGCAAATGATGATTATTTGTTTTTTTTTTTGTAATCGTAAAATCATTCACTTATAATAACTTTAAGTCACCGAAAAAAGTACCAATATTCTTCTCTATGACTCATTTATGCATTTTCAACATTATTAAAAATTTTTCAAGTTTTATAGATCTGCTCACAAAATAATGATTAATTTCAAGTTATACTTTACTTCTTAACCAATAATCATTATTTTTAAGCAAAAAAATAAAACTTTTGGAATAATCATTATTACATGAGTTTTATTTTTGTAATTAAATTAAAACTTAAGTTGTAATTTCGACAAGGCTTAACACAAGAAATTGTGTTTTTTAAATGGATTATTATAATGGTTTGTCTTGGCTTATTGACTAGGAATATGTAGCATTTTTGCCTTTATTGAAAAGGAAAAAGTCGAAACTACAACTCGAGTTTTATTTTGAGCAAAAAATAAAACAAATATAATAATGATTATTCCATAAGTTTTATTTTTTTGCTCTAAAATAATGATTATTAGTTGAGAAGTAAAGTATAACTTAAAATGAATCATTATTTTGTGAGTAAACCTATAAAACTTGAAATTACTCATTATTTTAAAATTTTTGTATATCACTTATAATGATTACAGTCCCTGATATTTTTTCAGAGATTAAAGAATCATACATTTTTAATTGCTAGTTACTTACAAGAATTCTGAACTAATTTTATTTATTCAGAAACAATTTTAATAAATTTCACTATGCATAATATCAAGCTTACGCGAGAGACTTTATCTTGGCTCTTATTTGGGTTCCTGTGGCCTTGAGGACTAAGTTTGTTATTGAAAATTTGGCTCGTAATTAATTAATTACTCTTTATTATTTATTATTCTTTCTAAGCTTCTCTCTAATATTTTGATTAAAGATCTTTCTAGTTTTTCACCTGATAGACTTGACTTACCGCTGCGGCCATGAACAGTTCACTTTGTCGCTGAAGGGTTAATTTTCCGCGGACAATCCAACCAGTTGTTGGAGGTGATGGACGCCCCTCGTCCTGGGGCTTGGAGCCGACTAGAACATTGCCCACATATTCGTAAAGCATTTGCTTATTAATGCCAATAAAGTTGAACGAATGCCCGACATCGATTATTAGAAATAAAACTGAAAATTGAGAAATGATGTTCATTCAAGAAGAACCAGAAAAAATGGAATAAGCCGGGGGCAACAGCATCCAATAAACTTTTTATCAATTGAATTTTGTCTATATAAATACATGTACATATATGTTTGAAGATTATTAATGTGGTCATCATACAAAGCCAAAAACTGTTTAATCAATATTGTTAAGTACAATACATGAATTTATGAATGTACATATTGCTTGTTGTTTTTGGTTTCTATTCAACAATATATTTATTTATAATATTGTTTTTTTGTTTTGTGTTTTTAAATTTCATTTAATGTTATTCAATGAAATATTACGTCATGTTCCTGAATAAATTCTTGATATGGTTCTTTGGGTTTATCAATTAGGTTATTTTTTACTTTCTACGTACACACAAACACGGAACACTTCAGTCGCCGCATGATTTACTGAATAAATAATCGTATTTATGGCGATTTATTAACGATTTATTCACGCCCGACTCTGATCGCATGCAATATATATATTTAAGTATATATGAACTACTATATAGACATATGCGTATATGTAATTGGAAAATTTTTAGTCAAAGAAGCCGCCGCTTTTCTTTATCACCAACGTGTCTCGCCGAACACTTTTCAAATTCCACGTCTGCTTAGCTCGCGATCCGCACTCGAACTGAAGCTGGCTCTGGAATCAAGCCGACGCTCTGGCCTTGCTTGAGGTTCTTACTGATAAGCAACAGTCTCTGCCTTGGATCGATGCAAAGAGCATCTCGACTCTCTTAAGACAGTTGCTCTTTGGGTTCGTGATAAAGAGATTACATTAAGAGCTTAAAGACTGGGAAATTTATAAAAATTACAATTATGTATTTATTATTACAATAATATAGACAAGAACTAGGACTCTGATAAGCTGCTCATGTACAACAAGTACCTCAAATCACACATAACAAATATAATCGAAATTAGGCTTAATATCTAGGTCTTTTTATTGCCATCTGTTAGCGTCCACCTCCGTGCGCGTGACCCGCTTTAAACACTGCTTCACTGCCGTTCCCTGTTTTGGTAGCAGTACCAGCACCAGCTGTAGACCCAGATGATTCTGCGTCCTCGGTTGCGCTCTGTTCAGCGTCTAGATTCTTAAGCTGCTGTTGCCACATGTCTGCATAGATGCTGTCATCTCGCTGCACAAGTTGGTCGTGTCTACCGCGCTCCACAATGCTGCCCTCCTTCAGCACCAATATTTCATCTGCGTGTATAATCGTGGACAGGCGATGTGCCACAATAATTGTGGTTCGATTGGCACAGACGCGAGCCAATGCCGCTTGAATATTGCGCTCCGTGTGCGTGTCCAGCGCAGATGTTGCCTCGTCCAGCAGTACAATAATGGGCGCCTTCAGAAGAGTTCTCGCGATGGCGACACGCTGTTTTTCACCGCCACTCAACCGCAGGCCTCTCTCACCCACTTTAGTCTCATAGCTATCGGGGAATCCCAAGATTCTCTCGTGTATGTCCGCTGAGCGCGCAGCCTCGTAAACGGCATCAGCGGTTGATCCAATTTTCGCGTATTCAATATTGTAGAAAATGGTATTATTGAAGAGCACTGTGTCCTGTGGTACAACACCTGAAAAATTGAAAAGTCATTACATTGTCATAATTGAAACTGAATTAGTCAGTTGTTTACCAATTGCTTTTCGCAGACTTTGCTGTTGAACCAACTTGATGTTCTGTCCATCGATGGATATGGATCCCATTTGCACGTCGTAGAAACGGAAGAGCAGCCGCATAATCGTACTCTTGCCAGCCCCAGAGGGTCCCACAATGGCCACAGTCTTTCCGGCCGGCACCGAAAAGCTAATATTGCGCAATACCGTCTTCTCCGGCGAATAGCCAAATGTAACATTGGAAAACTCAATGCCACCGCCGGCTGTTAGCAACGGTGCACAGCCTGGAGCATCAACAATTTCCTCGTCCTCGCGTAACAATTCAAACATATTTTCCATATCCACGAAATTCTTTTGTATGGCACGATAGTATGTGCCAAACCAGTTCAGCGGCATGTAGAGATCCATGAGATACGTGGAGAAGAGCACAAAGTCACCCACAGTTAATGTTTGATGATGCACCACCAAATAGACGCAGAGTAATGAGCCCGCTAATAGACCCAGACAGAGTATAATATTCTGTGCCGTGTTCAGCATGTTCAACGTGAGCATGGATAGAAACTCCTCCTTTTGGTACTTGAGTATGGCCTCCCTGTAACAATCAACCTCGTAGCCTTCGGCTCCATAGTATTTGACAGTCTCAAAATTAAGCAGCGAGTCTACACTTCGAGCACGCTGCTCATTGTCCGCCAGATTCATTCGTCTTTGGTACTTGGTGCGCCATTCTGTTATGGCAATGGTGGAAGCTATGAATGGGATAGAGCCAAAATTAATACAAGACAATATGAAGAGTATTCATCAAGCTGACTTACCTATATACAAGAACATGGTTAAGAATACGATTAAACCGAACCACCAGTTGAAAGCGTAGATAAAGAAGACAACCGCCACAATGAGATCGAGTATTGTTGGAGTTATCGAGAAGACAATATAGTTGAGAAGATTGTTGATTGAATCAGTGCCTCGATCCATGATACGCAACACCTCGCCCGTCTTGCGTTGCAGATGCCAACGCAAAGACAACTGATGCAAATGCCGGAATAGATCAATCTCAATCTCCCGGGTTGTATACTGCTGTACGCGAATCCAAAGGAAAGTACGCAGATTGTTGAACAGACCCATGCCGCCCGTACCGCCGCCTTGAAGAAACGATAACGCCACATAAATAAGCACAAAGTCCCAACGGAATTCGAGTGGTTCAATGGTTAGGCTGTCGACTGAATGAAAAAGGGAGATATCATTATTAAGTTGCCTTTTCATTATAACAGCGATAACATGACCTACCCAACAGCTTGCGATAAATGGGCAGAAACAATTTAATGACGCGACCGGCAAAGAGCAGAATAATGCAAACAACAACAGCAAATTGCAGCATTGTATCCTTTTTGGGCCACAGATATGGAAATAGTGTGCGCAACTTGCGCCAACCATTTCGAAAAGCAGACCCAGTTGGCACATCGCCAGTTAGGTTCGTCGATGACTCATTATCCAGACGCTGGTGCGGATTATAGGGCGCCATTATGCCTGGCGCCTTCAGTCCAAGCACAAAGATGAGCAGCGAACATAGGAAGCGCGTGACAAACATGCCCATTTCGATTTCATCTTTGTTGCTGAGTGAATAAAAGAAAAGTTAAATAAATAGTATTGAGTACAACTAAACCAGATTATATTGATTTTTGGGTAACTACTTTCATATAAAAATCTGTGAAATGGTAAAATAAAAGAAAAACTAAGAATATTCGTTATGCTTTGTCTTATCTTTGAGTTATTATTATTGTAAGTAGCAGACACTTCGTATATAATTGTGAATTGATAATTTAACTGATAATAGGAGCGATACGCCCCTAAATCAAAAAAATAAGTAAGTCCCCTACAAAGCGATGTCTGTACCTGCACAGTGTCACAATAAATAATTGTAAATATCAATTCACTTCTTTTTGTATCTTTCAAACGGAATTGAAATGACCTTTCCAAAGTTGCCAAAATTTACATGAAGTAGGTTCAAATTATGAGTAGATTTAGCTTTAAATGTTGTATACTTTAGTGTGTATACTTAATAGGATCGGAGATGCTCCCTTCTCCCTGTTACATACATTGCAACGAATACAATATCCCCTTTTACTTATTTTTTAAGTAACAGGTGTAATTAACTTCTATTCAAATTAATTTTAAAGTGATGCAAATATAAAAATGTGTAAACATACTTCTTTAAGTGGAACCACCAGTCCTCGTGGCCCAAGTTCACGATTGCCAGCGCTTCATTGATCAGTGCCAAAGTCCAAAAGAGCAACAAAATGAGACCATGCCCCCGTGTTGGCACAGAAGGCAGTTGATAGTGTCGTTCCTTGACTATGAGGCAGATGCAAAATGGATACGAGAAGCATACAACACATGTGTAAAATATCTGTAAATAATGAAATACAATAACAATTAAAGATCTCAAATTTATTTATTTATTTATTATCGTACTCACCATGTAACCATACACCGCACTGTCCGTATAGATGCGGGCGTTTAGAAAGAAACGCAACAGCGCCAGCACCGGCACAAAGAGGAGTAGAAACAATTGCAGTGCGTACAGACGAGATTTGGAGATCTGTGTGGGATCCGTGGGCGTGGCATATTTGCGGTACATCAGCAGTTGTATGCCGCCAAAGAGGAGCAGGAAGCCGCCACAGACGGCTGGTCCCACGGTGTCCATAAAACAGTGCGAGACGCCATGCTTGGTCCAAATCTCATTAAACGTCACGTTGGGCGGACAGTACAACATTTTGTGTGCCCTGCAATTTGTGAAATGCTCAAGTTAATCAAGTTCATACCAGCTTATTGAGACCTTAAATGCCTGCCGTAAAGTTTACACAAAAAAAAAGGCGTGCGCAAAATGTGATAATTATATTATATATTTTTATCACGATAACCGACGCGTCGGGTGCAGACGGGCAGGCAGTGTGAAAAAGTAATTGTGTTGTGAGCAAAATGACTTACTAATCGATTTTAAGATAAAAGTCCACTATATATTATTTTTATTTCAAAAGTTTATTATAATATTATTTTTATGTAGTATATTATAAAAATTGGGCTGTTTCTTTTTCGGCTATTTCACAATTTTTCACAGACAAAAATCACCGAAATAATCAAATGATATCATTTATTAAATTGGCTGTGCTCACAAGATTGTATCCACTAAGTACAAAACAAAACTTGCAAATCATTGTTTATGCAGTTTATTTTGTAATTATGCAACTCAATTTCATTTGATTTTATTGATAACTATTGATTATTTTTACACAAAAAAAATATTGTTTCGGCTTACCTGTTTTTACGCGTAAGCGTAATTTACGTGTAATATTTTTCTAAAAGACTATATATTCAATTTAATGCACTTTGTTGAAATGAACAGAAAGGCTGCGGCTCTATTTATTTACAACTCGGCACTCATGAGTGAGTGAACAAAAAATAGTTGCTCCCTGAAGTGATCAAGTGAACATGTTAGTTCGAAACTGCTCTTTATTGCTCACTTGCTCTTTTTTTTGCTCAGCTGTTCCCATTGCGCTCTCTGCTGCCATTTTTTGGAGCACTTAGTGTCAAATCTAAATACTCATGTTCAGAATGCCGCTTATCAAAAAGTGAAGCAAAAGATGTCGGAGTGAATAACTGAGCTATTGAGCAATATAAGAAGCAACTGAGCAAGTGAGCCATCTGAGTGAGTTGACTCACCTAAAAAAATAGAACAAGTGAACATGTTCACCTAAATGAGCAATGTTTACGCAACACTGTACTCACTTTGGCACTGTTAAATTCAAAATGGCATGTTAATTGAACAACATACACTGCCGTTCAACTAAATAGGTTCAGCTGATTGAGTTTCAGTTTGTGATGAAATTTGGAGATAAATCGACAATTAGTTAATTAATATATTTTCTTTATATTAAATGAAAAATTAGTCATGAATAGATCACTGCGGCAGACAGGTGACATATTGCTCGAACTGTGTCCAATACCCACGTCTCAGTGTGATTTTGTCGGCTAATCATTTAAAATTATTGAAACTTAAATAAAAACCACCATATAATCATCCACCTGAAGCTTCACGACTGCAAATAAAGCATTAAATGAGCTACCCTTTCAAAAGAAAAAATAATAAACAATAAATTTTAAGTTTATATAAATCGTACTTTAGCATCTAATTATTAAAGAATCAGAGAACTATAGAAAAAAATTTTAAGTAAATAGGAATATTGGTTTAGGAATTACAGCCCAATTAATACCTCGATAATCATTAACCTATTCAGTTGAACGGTAGTGTATACGGAAACTTATCGGTATCGAATTGTTTAAAGGCTGGTACGCAGTCATTCTACAGGTATGATTAAGTTTTATTTTTGCTTCACCAATTCTCGAAAATATATACCTATCACTAGTTCCATACATATTTTTACTGATAAATTGATTTACAGATGTCAATTCTTCGTACTGAAAAAATTTGTTTCCATAAATGATTTATTTTGACGTTTATTTATTAAATTTGGAAAATGGATACAGAACTGAGTTGATAAACGATATTTCATTTCGTAAATAAATATTTATTCTTGAGAGTAACTGAGTTCGTTTTTTTTGTTGTTGCTTTTAATACTTTAAATAACATATTTATACTTAGAAATAACTAAACTTAATTAAAAATCAGTTTAACGAGTTTCTGAGTTGGTTGATGATTATTCAAAGTGCCAGGAACGAATCTATTGGAGTCAAAAACTACATTTGAACAATTCTTTAGTCTTTAAACTATTATTATACAATCGTATGTACATTACTTGAGAATTAACGAGCAAGATAGAAAAAATTTGTTTACTTAAATTAGAAGTTTTAAAAACTACAAGCGTTAAAAATTCAACCTATTTACAAACATTTTTCAAATTTGTTTATCGGTCATTAGCTATAAGATCTGTTCCAGGTCTCAAATTTTATGCTGAATTCTCAAGAACTGTCAGTTTGAGATAGAATTGACGAATTCTTGCAGATTCAAATAGTCGGAACAGTGACTATATAGATAGCTATATACATTCCTATTGGTTATATATACTAAATTGTTCAACTTGGTTTTAAATTATTATCACAAACAAGTACATTTAATATGCATCATTACGAGTAGGTACTAGAAGAAGGTCATTATAGTAGACCGGAAATCTTAAGGTTGCCGATATGGGGCACAGTGAGTCTTAAATGTTTAGGGCTATGAATTGATTTTGGCCAACAGCGGCTGCGTCACGGCGCTGTTTCCCGCCGTTGGACGTGGACAATCCTCGGCCAATCCATGGCCATGGCTATTCGAGACGGGTGGATTCTTGGACAGCAGCTGCTTGTAGTTCTTGACTAGATAGCCATAGGGATTATCACTGCTGAGGCCTGGAATGTTTTGGTTACTGCAACTGCTCGCACTCCGCTCCAGACTCGAGATTTGCATTGCCATTGGCATTGGCATTGGCGCCCTGTTGTTGATCAGCGGCGTCTCATCACAGTCGGCAAACTTAATCCTCTGCCCGCTGCCGCTGCCCATGCTGCCCGTTTCTGTGGCGGAGGTATCGCTGCGACTTGACTTCAGCAGCGTTGAGATCGTGGGCGATGGCTTCAAGCGACTCCTCGTCTGCGTCGACGTCGGCGTCGGCTGCAGAATGCCGCTCAGATTGGAATTGGAATTGGAGTGGGATTGTCCATGGCCATGGAGAATGCTACTCGTGTGATTCTTCAGGGTGCCGCTCAGCGGCAGCCGAAAGTGGGCCAATTCCCAGCTATCGCTAGTGGTGGCCTCTGCACCATTACCTCCGGCATCCTTCTCTGACTCGACGCTGTGAAGCGAACGACTGCCATAGATAGCAGATGGATGTTGTCCAGCTTCCAAATGATAATGCCTGGCTTCAGTCTTCTGTTGCGCACTGTAGTCCAAGCAGTTGCCATTGAGCTTTGGCGAACTGGAGCTGATCTTGCGCTTAACTCGCAGATTGGGCGACGTTTCCCTATCCACCGACGGCAACTTTATCGCCGGCACAGCCGGTCCTGCTGCTGGTGCCGGAGGAGGCGGTGGTGTCAATGTGGGTACAACACCCAGCTCTGAGTATTGTTTGTAGATCGTGTGCGGCTGGCGTTGCGGTTGCTTCAGCGAGGAGCGTCTGGTCAGCATCAGCTTGCTGGGCGAGATCAGGGCATCGGGCTTGGGCACCTCGCCCTCCAGCCAGTAGGTTAGCATCTCGCCCTTGCCCTTCATGGGCACCAGACCGCGACGCGTCGTCACAAAGCTGCCAAATTCATCCAGGGCCAACTTGGTCGTCTCGCTGATGTGAATCTTGAGTGCCTCCCCATTGGACTCCATGCGAGAGGCGGTGTTCACAGTGTCGCCAAAGAGGCAATATCGCGGCATCTTCTGGCCGACAACACCGGCCACACAAGGACCAGTATGCAGGCCAATCCGGAGCTTCAGGCGATCGTTGGGCCGATGGTGGATTCGAAAATTGTGAACCGCCTCGAGCAGGGCCAGAGCAAGGCGGGCAATCTCCCGGGCATGATAGTTCTCATTGCGAATGGGCAGCCCGGAGACGACCATGTAGGCATCGCCAATTGTCTCCACCTTGTACACATCAAAGTTCTCCACAATGGAGTCGAAGCATGTGTACAGATCATTGAGGAACTGAACCACCTGCATCGGAGTGCTCTCCGCCGAGATCGCTGTGAAGCCGACGATGTCACTGAAGTATATGGTCACCTGGTCAAAGGTCTCGGCCACCACGGGCTGCCCGCTGATCAGTTGGGCGGCAACGCTCTGGGGCAGCAGTTGGTAGAGCAGCTTCTCGCATTTCTTCTTCTCCTCGAGATAATCCTGGGTGCGCTCCTCGACAAGTTCCTCCAGATTATTGGCATACATTTCCATGCGTTTCAGTAGATTGTCCACAATGTTGCCAGTCTCATTATCTCTATAAGCGAGCATTGAAAAAAACATACAGAAATCGTTTATTATTATAAATATCGCATATAAAATTTAGTTAAATTGTATTAGTTTAATTGTATTGAAATTTAACTGGCAAATGAATTGTAGAAGATTGAGTAATTTTCAACAATTATTTTAGCGAATATAGAAAATATCATAACCGAAACCGTAACCTTTAACCGGTAAAAACCGATTGGAATTAAAAACCGTAGCCGAAAAAAAAATTTCCACTTGACCGAAAGCTGATAACCGAAACTCTGTAATCCGAAATAACCGTTTAGTAACTTTTTCGTCGGTTTTTCAAACATAAAAAAAAAAATAAAAACGAACAATTTTGAACTGCTTCGATTTATTCCGACTCATAAGTCTTTTTTTTCAATCTCTTTTATTTTTTTATTAGTTGGGTATTTTATTTTTAATTTTCTTTTTATTTTCATTTCTGATTTTGATTTTAATTTTGTTATGTGAAATTTGGAATTTTTTTGTGAGATTCATTTTTTTAGCACTGAATAGAAGCAAATAAAATAAATTTGTTAAATGAAATATTAAATTGGTTAAAATGTAACTGAACTATATTAAACTGAAGAATATGCTTAATTAAGAAAGTAAAGCCTTTTTAATTTATTTATTATATATATTTTTGAAAAAAAACACGATAACCTAAATGCGAACATAACCGAAACCGTAACTGAAACCGATATTCGTTTCTGGTTTGAATCCCTGGAAAATAGAAATCTTACTTGTTGAACTTGCGTATCGTGGACTTGAGGGTATTGAAGTCGGGTCTTTCCAGAGGATCCTCGGCCCAGCAGCGTCTGATGATGCCAATCACATCCGCCTTGGTGTCGCCGTACGGTTCCAGTTCCGGACGGAAGGGTTTACTCAACAGTGCCTGCGGCTGATAGTTCTTCACCAACTCGATGATCTCTGGAATGTGAAGTAGAAGTGATGGGAATTTCTCTGCTTTAGATTTCAGTTCATTTGTGTTTGAAATTTTTAAGTAGTGAAATATTGTGTAAATATATGTATAAATATTGCATCAAAATCAAAGTCCAAGATCCAATGGAAAACGGTGAATTACACTTCTGATCTTCGAATACACGGACAACACTCGCATTCAGATTCAGTTCAACTGCAATCATGTACTCCGAGCAGCATAATTTGAAGTTCTTTTGGCCCTATCTGCTGACCGGAGAACCGATCAAGCGATCACTGATCACTGATAAATCCTGGAATGACGACACTGGCATCTGGTCTCATGATGCTCTGTTCACGTTCTATAATGATCGCGAGGCACAAGCCGAAATCAAGATTCTCAATTTGCTGATGCATCGCAGTCCGCGTGAAACTGGCGGCATTGAGAGAATCACGTTTCCGACCAAGAGGTCAGTAAAATATTTCCAGTTTCATAATTTTTATAATTTTATAATCTTTGATCGTTTCTAGAGCCCACTGATGCTGAGATTGTCTTTGGCAATTGCGACTGTGAGAGGCTGTTTTGCACTGGACGATCGTGTAAAACTGGCTGGGATAAATCCCGCATCGATTGGCTGTGGGACTTGGAGCACTTGGAAAGACAAGATCAGCTACATTATATTTGGCGGGAGCACGGCAGCTTCAAGCCGCTCCCAAGAGGATCACCAGTTCCATCAGTTATCCAACTGCGGAGAACTGCAGATTCGGCTCGACCAAAGAAAACCGGATGCTGGAGTTGGCTGCGACACAGTTGTGGCCACGTCTCTGATACCGAAGAAAGTTTGGATGCTGACAAGAGCGCGATAAGTTTATGATTTGTATCTCGAGTTTATGTACACTTTTCGACCAAAAAATAGGGCAACCATTAAATGAATTTTGTGTCTCAACTGCAACTGCAAGCCGCATTTGAATTTCATTTCAATTACTGTGTTTCCGGTTCTGGCCTAAATTGTCTACGTAAGATATTCCGTTAGAATGGCAGCTGCCAAATGGCAATTGGCAAATGGCGAAAGGCAACAGACAGTCAAGGAGTTAAATCATAATTTGTGTATAATTTGATGAACTTGTCAAGTGGCTGGAAAAAGCGGCAATGGCTTGGAAACTTGCGGACCAACTTTTCAAAAATGAAAGTTCACTTTTATGTGCAAATCTCATTCTCGTTGAATTTATGAATGGTTTGTGCGAATGCAGAGGATTAAATTCAGAGATAACTATAGGAATTAAAGTTGAAATTCATTTAGAACAATAAGCTTGTTCGTATCTTAGATACGAGCTAGTTATTTGCATTAGAATATAAATAAATATAAATAATATAAAATATAAGTAATTATGCTATTCTATTCTATCAATTTAATTTCAAAATATTTGTTTTTTTATACTTTAAATATCTAAAGTCACCACAGAGTGTTTGTTAATATAAAATTGTTTGACTGAAATAAAATTAACTGAAATTAAAATTCGGTTTATTAATTATTTTTCTTTGAGAATTATCTTTTTAAAATGTTTTCTAGCACCAAAATGCATATTTAATCAGAGACCGTAAATAATCATTATTTTTGTTTTTTTTTTAACTAAAAAATCACACACTTCTAATGGACATAGAAAAAATGGCTTGCACCAAAGTCTCTATTTTTTCTCAATCTCTGCATTTCAGCCATGACTTTCATTTTTATGATTTTTACCTTTTTATTCAATGATAATCATTATTATTAAGTTATTTTTTAAAACTTGCACCATTATTTTTGAAAAAAAAGAATAAAACTCAAAAGCAATCATTATAAATGAGTTATACTTTTTTTTGCTTAAAATAAAACTCAAATGTAATTTACGGCTTCTTTGTTAAGATTTTTACCAATATTATTTTATATCGTTATAAAGCTACTTCCCATCATAAGTAAAAAGTAAAAAATTAAAATATAATCATTAATGATTATGTTCCCTGTATTAATTACTTATAGAGCCTATCTGGCATAAAACTTATGCTGCTTTCTATTTAAACAAGTTTTAAAATATTTAAGAATCACACTATAAAACTTAAAAATGGAATTTGGCAAACTATTTAAGAATCATGTTTTAAAGTTTTGCAAATGAAGTTAACATAATTTAAAGCTGTTTTTTGAGCAACGAGGAATGGATTATCAAAGGCAATAAAGTATGCAAAACTGAATTAGTTTCAAATGATGGACATTTTCGTTGCATACCTTGGGGCGTCTTTTCGTGCACACATTTGCCCAGGTAGAAGGGTCCTTGTCTCGTGGTTATCTCGTGCACGATGATGCCGAATGAGTACACATCGCCCTTCTGTGTGCCCTCTGGAGCACGTTGGTTTTCCATCCTCAAAAGTTCAGGCGCTGTCCACAAGAGTTCTGTAAAAAAATGAGTGAAAGTGAAAATGGAAATGGGGGAAAATGCAAAATTTAAGCACACTTACTTTTCCAATAGGCGTGACTGGTGCAATTCTCAATGTCGCTTTCGATGTCGTGATGAGTGCGTCGCAGGCTGTGCAGACCAAAGTCTGTGATCTTGAGAACGAATCGGGAGTCCACGACGCAATTGGAGGACTTCAGGTTGCCGTGGGAGCGAATGTCGGAGCTGTGGATAAACTGCATGCCACGGACAATGTCGTGCATCAGGGACAGCTTGAACATCCAGTCCAGTTGGAACTGCTCGTTCTCTAGGATGTCCTGGAGCGAGCCCTTGGGACAGTATTCGGTGAGGAGGAAACTTCGACGCTGGTCCAGGCAGGCGCCGTAGAACTTAACCAAGTGATCGTGCTGCAGATCCTTCATACGCTTCAATTCCAGCATCAGGCTGCGGGTCAACATTGTGTTGACATTGTCCAGCTCTATGGACTTGATGGCCACTTTGCTCTTCTTGTACATGCCGACGGGTATGAAGATCTGGCGATCACCGTTGATGGACACCATGTCCTCCGACATGAGCGTCAGTTGAGAGCTCTGCTTGACCAGGGAGTGAAAGGAGCCGCGCATGACATGATCGGCGGCATCCCGGAACATCACATCCTCCAATGAGACCTTCCAGCTCATGGAATTGATCTCCGCCTCGGCAATGTAATGGCGATATCCAAAGAAGAAGCATACCGCCATTATGATAATCATTGTGCCCAGGACAATGGAAAGGATCGCATAACCAGGCAATGCTGTAAATCATTACAATCATTAAGATCAAATTACTTAATTTTTAGAATCTACTTACAGTTGTCCGGACAGAGGGATCCATCATATCCACAGATCGGGCGATCGGGTGGTGCCTGATCCCGCCCACCTGACCAGTGGATTTCCTTTTCGGACTCAAATTCCAATCGATTGTGCAGAAAGTGTGCCACAATCTCAAATCGACCCGTGCTGGGATTCATGTCCAGGAGCGAATAGGCCGAGATGCGATCGCCATTCGAGTCGATGGTCACGTTGCCAGTGATGCCAGTGAAGCTGCGATTCCACATGCGCCTTACAATGTCCGTGCCATTGATGGGCCGCTTCAGCATACTCGGATCCTCCCGGATGCTCTCATTCAGAGCATTCGCATAGAGCAGGACGCCATCGAAGAAGGAGGTAACAAATGCCGAAATCGGTTCGTTCTCACTAAACGTGTAATTGTATTTGGCCGATGCAATGTCTTTGATCTGTGAATTGGTTTAACTTGGTCAGTGACTAGTGACTTCTACTCTAATTGCTACTATCTAAAGCAGGGGTGCCCATCGCCTATGCACACGACGCACATTTGTTTTTGTTCTGCACATGGGATTTGGGAAGTACATGAGAACACACATTGGCAAGCTTCATTCGCACATTGCAAATTACACAAACAAGTTTTGCATATTGCGCTTTGGATCGTCATTCGTTGCGGCAAGACAAGAACAATTGTATTGCGTTGTTTTGCTTTTGCTAATCCGAATGTATTTTGTTGTTGCCTTGTCGTTTTGTGTACATTGAAAATGAAAAACTTCACTTCGCTGTCAAACGTGTGATGCGTGTGTCTTTTTGAAGAAACATGTTTCTATTTTTTTTTTTCAGTGTACACATTGAAATAAAAAAAAATGTTCGTTACATGTATGCGTGTGATTTCTTATAGGTATTGGTATTGATGCGTGCGAATCCATAAGCCAGTTTTGGGCACCCGTGATCTAAAGCCTTATCTGCTGCAAGGAGTATCTGTGAAATTTGCAACTTAATTGCTTTGGCACTCGTAAAATTCAATTACAACGATATCAACAGCGGCAACGACAACGCAACGACAACGGCAATTTCAAACGCTATGGCAATCGCCCTGTCAACGAGTTTTAGCCAAAATCCGTGTGCAAGTTATTGCATGCCGCACATTGTCAGGTTCGGCGGGGTCGATTCGAGTCGAGTTGAGTCGAGTCTTGTCTGAAATCTCAGCCCTGAGGGGCTTACGTGGGCAGGACTCCATTTGACGGTCCCTTTGACAGCCTGTGGCGACTGAGACTCAGATGCCCAGCGAATGACAATGCAGTGGGAACAGGCAGGAGCAGAAAATGCGAACGAAGCCGAAGCGCCTTTAGAAATATTCGCAACCGCAGCTTGTCGCATAAATCAAGGAGACGACAATAAGTTAAGAGCCTTATTCAAGTTGCTTCAATACACGATTTCACTGTCTTAAGCTGCATATTTTCGAATATATAAAATATGTATGTATATTACCGGATTCAATAGTACCTAAGAAATTCTCTACTCTGTTTCAATTATACACCAGCAAAAGTAAAAGTTAAAGATTAACTTGATTTTTATAAACTCTCTTCTGCGACCATTTGAATACACCTCAGGAATAAAACTAAGTAGAATTTGTCACACATTTTTGGGAATAAGTTTCTGACTTTCTAGCATAAAGACTTAAAAAAAATATATAAGAAATAAAACAAAATAATAATAAATAAAAATAATTATTTTCTTTAACTCTCTCCTCACTTCTGGGATTTAATTTCAGTAACATTGAATAAAGTATATTCCATTCTGAGTTATAAGAGCTCTAATTCTCCTGGCTAAATTCCCAATCAAAGATTTATTGTAGCTTCATAAAATCTTTTCATCTTTTTGCGACTTCATTTACAAATATAATTTAGTCAACTTTGCGTAATGAGTTTTTGATGTCCTGGACATCGACTTGGACTTCCTACTTTTATTGAAAATGCGGCTCCTGAGAGGCGCAAAGTGTTAAGTGTCATTAGTTGGCAGTTTGCAGTTGGCCATGGTCTACTTGCTTATCAGACCTGAAGCAGCTCAAACAAAAGACAAAGAACAACACAAGCCATTACAGGAATCACTTGCTCTTGTTCCTTGAATGGGTTCCTTTAAGTGGCTCCACAGAGTTGGCCAACAAATGCTTTCAGCTGGACTCGTTTGCCTCGTTGTTTGTCATTGTTTTTGCTCTTGCTGTTGTTGCTTGTAAAATATATTTACGACTTCAGCGACTCCTTCATTAAAACACATTAGAGCGCAGCGATTTGTATGGGCTCGAAAAATTAAAAAATGGCAACCCATTTTCATAATCTATGGTCAATTCTTAGATGTTATTTATTTATTTTAAATTTATATAGTGGGTGTTTATGATCCGATTCTGATAAACTTGATGTCAATGCTCTTGTTAGGACCAGAACTTTTAAAACTCCGCAGAACCAAAGGACAAAATATCCTTTAAACATAGTTTTCATCCTTGGATCGACGATTTCGCGATTCGTCTATATCCTTAAAAATTAGTCAAGAACTAAATCTATTTTTTGGTCCAAATAAAATTTTTGTTTCCTTGAACCTGTATTTTTTGTTAACAGTAAATGTAACACATATTTTATTAACATTGTATTTAAATATGTTTTACATTATCTGCAAACAAAAAACACGGGTTCTAGAAAAAAAATTTTTTTTGTTGGCCCAAAAAATATATTTAATTTTGACTAATTTTTGGAAAGCGCGGACTAGGAATTCATTTTAGAACTATGGTTTCTTGGTGAAATCATATGAGAATTGAACATAGATTACGAAAATGAGTTACCATTTTTTTTTTAACAAAAGTCGATGCACTCTAATACACATATTTACAGACGTTCATGTGCATGTAAGCATGTACATATGCAAAGTAGGCCGATTGTCGAGCACGTGCGCAGGCATTGAGTATGCATGAGGACAGAAAAAAGAAAGTAGGCAACTTGCGAGATACCCTTCGATATTAGGATTTTCTGGTCAATGGTCAACCGACAAATTCTGTCTACCTTGGGTACAGAATTTTTTGAAACATTTTCGCAAGAATTTCTCATCGATACTTCTGATATAACGGATATAAAATGCTAACATTAAATTATACATTTTAATTGTTACAAAAATTTGCCCAATGCACTATGGAAAAAATTCCGATTTTTTGACATAAAGTCAAAAACCGTGTTATTCAAATTTTAAAATACAAAAATTTTAGTTTTTCCCTGTTTTCCCAGGTCATTTAAAAGCAAAAAAAAAATTATACTTTAACCTATTTAAAGTTCAAGACAAATTTCACGTCTTTATCTTTAAATTTATATTTTATGAAAATACACTATTTTGTAATGGAGAGATGAAGAGTGGTTAGAATTAAAAAAAATCAAAATTTTACATAACTGCTGAATCTTATGACTTTACCTTTGTATTCAGAGTTTACGCAGAAATATCCTTATTTTTTCCCATAGTGCAATGCAACAATGGAGCCGAGCTAACATGACTCTAGAAACTGGCCAAAAACGAATCGTGAAACAATTTAAAATTCCCTGGCACTCAAATTCCATTCGCATGCAAATTTTGAATGTCGTATCCTTGCGACACTTAGTCGAAGACTCACCTCGTTGGATACCTTTGTGTAGGCATCGTCATTTGGCTGCTTCGGGGTGACCGTCAACATGGCTGTGTAGGCCTTCTTGGCGCGTTCGTTGTTGAAGTCCGTATCATTCTTATCATACCAGGGCAGCGACGTCATATATGGCACGCTGCAATCACAAGATGATTTACAAAGTTATTGATGTGGGAGTACAAGCATTCGCATTTAAGAATGTACTCAATTCGAGTATCTTATCAAACTGACATACATACATATAATATATTAAGCTGTTGTAGTTTGTACTAGTCTTATCAAAGTCGTTGCCTTTGCCTTTAGTCTTGGCTTTTAGTCTGACATGCGTCATAAGTTTTCTTTATAAATAGAAAATGTAAATTGCAAAATGAAAATACTATTCTCAGCTTTACAACTCTTTAACCCTCCCTCCCTCTCACTCACTATCTCTTTGAAATTGCCTTCCACCTTCTTGACGAGTGTGTCAATAAAAAATAGTGTATAAACGAATACTGCTAATGCGAACGTTGAATGCAAATGATTTTATTTATTTTTTTACACACTGTGTAAGTGCATGTAACTCGTTATCAGTCAAAGTTTGTTTGTGTTTCCACCTCAATGTCAGCTATTCTGTGCTAAATCAGCAATCGACATTACCCGCAAGTCGTATATGATGAACAGATTACTTTACCTCCGGGTAAGAACAAACTGTGTAGATAATTAGGGATAAGTTTGTGGATCAAGCCTTGAACTTTCTTAAAATCTTATTCCAGTTGTGAAATAAGTTTCGAAAAAGTGATTTCAATTTATGTTCAATGCAACAAATTTCAAATAAATTGATAAGCTAACTAATTTAAATTATATTTTTTTACTATAGTCAATAGTATTATTTGATATTTAAAATAGTACTAAAGCAAGTAAGAGTATTGTGATAATTTATTGGTCTTATCATTGTTATTACGGCTACACAGCAATTTAATATATTTTAAAAATTACGTAGAATTTAAAATTTGTACCAGGAAACTCATTTATTACATACTTTCGTAAACGAGTAGGTACAGAAAATTTCTATTTTCATTTGCATTATTTTACATTGATTATGAGGTTCATGAAGGTTATGCGATTAGAGAGCATTTACGAGTACGAGCAATGTAAATGCATGCAAATAATTATTCGATTATTCGCTCGCTTGCGGATCGAGATGAGAACAAGCTCCAAACATCTGCCCTGTTTCTCTAAAGTAATATGACTTATTTGTAAATATTTGTTATTCGTTTACCCCACCTCGATTGCATAGAAATCTCTGTAATAGTGATTCGAGGAGCCATTAGAAGATAAAAGTGATAAAGTGAGTACTACGTATTTATAAATATAAATAATAAAAAATATAACCGAATGAATTTATCTCATTTTAAGATCAGTTGGCTTGATTTTTAGAATTTTTATACTTATACAAAGTCATGCCAACCAACTTCAAGCAATAGTTATTAATGTAATTGGGTATTTTATTAATATAATTTTCATGAGACTTATTCAAACGATAAAAGAATCTTTTCTTTTTAAAAAGCGTAAAAGACAAAATAATTTCCTGGAATCGAACTTCTACTACAAAACAAAGACAGATACATTTGTTATCTAAAAACTTCAATTACTGAAGCTAAGTAATAAATATTTTTGATTTTGTAAACGGTAAAGCCAGGAGAATAATATTAATGCCCTATTTATGTTTAGAGTCGATTGGCTAAGGTTCAAGCCTGATGATATTGTTCGAATGACATAACTCAATCTATTGACCTTGTAAAGGCGGCAAAGTTAAAGTCGAGTTGATACTAGCTAAGTATTGAACTCAGTGTGGGTGTGAGGAAGCAATGACTCAGCTAATTTGTGATCACCATAGTGCTCATAATTATACAACAGCTAAATATCTAGAAGGGGTTAGAAGAGTATCTCATTCTTTTGTTTGCTTGCCATTAGAGTTAATGATGGTCAAGTCGGACAAGTGTCGAAAATCGGAATTTCCTCGATTTATAAATAGATATTAATTGTTGACTGCGTCGTCGCCGTCGTCTTGAAGTTGCTTATATCTATTTTTGTTGATAAATTTCAAAATTTTAATAACCTTGGCTAATATGTACACATACTTATTATGCGCACTTTGTAAAACAATATTCAAAGTGCGCGTGTTTGCCAAAGTGAAAGGCCACAAAACTGTAGCGATTGCTATAAATGATCAGTTTCTGTGTTTTTGTTTATTGTTGTGGTTTGCTGAGTAATTTATATATTTATTTTTTTTTTACTTGTACTTGTACTTGTACTCACCGCGAAAATAATTCAATATTGATGAAAACATATTCACCGCTATCGATCATATTCAACTCCTCGGCTGTCAGCATAATTTGACGTATAGACTGCGGATCGGCGCACATAATGACAACTGCAAAACAAACAAAATGGAAATTAAATGAAGATAATTATGAAAAAATAGTAAAATAAACTGCGAATTTCATTTAGCAGCTTCAGATACGAGTACAACATTTTTTTTTGGAGCTACTTTTGTGTCCATTGTCCGATCGAGCTCACAACATTTTTGTTTACAATTAAAAATAGAAACAGTCATCAAGCTACAAGCTTCTGAGCTCGTGTCATTAAAAATGTATTAATTTATTTAAAACTTGTACACCTTTTTAACGAAACGACAAAGGTGTCAGTTTTCTTGACGTCAGCAGATAATTTAGAAATGTTTCGTGTGTTTCATCTGACTCAACGATGCTTCAGATTATGAAGTAGTTTATGGAAACCCGTGTCTTTTTTGACGGCAACACTTGAAACAGTTGTGGATATACCTCGATGGGCTTATACTCCAAATGGAAAAGTACAGGCGGTGGTTTTTTTAGTGAACCCACAAGACACTTTGATTTTAGGGCTCTGATATTTGATTCTTTCTCTGATAACTATCTGAGAGATATTTTGACGTAATGTGAAACAATATACAATTTGACTGGACTTGGCGAAAAACTAAGCCGTAGAAAACTATAACTACACATAAAATATCACAATCATAATTAATAATTTATAGTTTTAAAGTAATCATTTTTATTGATTTTGAATACAATTGAATTTTTGCATTTTAAAATATTATGAAAAAACCCCAACAATGTATACAAAATTTCCATTGGGAATATATTGTGATAATGTCAAATTTATGCTTGACATATAAATAATTAATTACAAATCAGTTGGCGCGTTAAAATGATGTAATTTATCCAATTACAAATTTTAATGACAGAGGAATGGATACATATAAATATTATATGCAAAAAGGTTTGAAAGCCAATTACTGGCAAGCAAGCTGAACCACAAATTCCACAAAATTCAAATACATATGTACATGTGTATTGAAAATGACAAACAAAACAAATTTAATTATTTACATGTGAAATTAATAGGTGCGATAATTGGCACATGTGTCAATTCTTTTGCTAAGCGAACTATTTAATTTGGCACAAAAATGCGGGTGCAAATAACAAATAAATTATTAAATTGTCAATTTCTAATTTCGGTTTGAGCGTGAGACTTTAAAATTTAAACATTTGGGTCCTAGCTAGTATACTTTTATCTTATCTTTTATATTATGTATATCTTTAATTGTTTCTTCAATTAACCTCAAATGAAATTTTATATCTTTTTATTAAAAGTTAATTAATAGTTGTTCTACAGAATCTACTTCAACTATCGAAAAATTCGTACGAAAATTGTCATAAGCACCTCTGGGTTAAACCAGCAAGTCTTTTGTTTTTATTATATGTAATTGAAAACAGTAATTACTAAATAAGCTTTGACAATTTACTTAATGTCCAACTATCCATACCTCATGACATTTGTGTTTGCATTTTCCTTTGTTGCCTTGAGATTGAATATAATTATTTAAAGGCCAGTCTATTTTGCATAGAATAGACAACAATTCAATTAAGAAAATACAAATTTGTAACTGTTTGTATTCTGCCATAACGTGTACAAATGAAAAATGTACGGAAGTCATATAAAAGTTGTATAAAGGACGCAGAGGGTATCAACAGAGACAGAGGATATAAAATAGTTCATAATTGAATAACCAATAACAATTATTAAGCAATTTATAACCACATTTTGACTTCGCTATATATGTGAACTTCTACAAACAATAATTCCAACATATGCTTTTACACTTACATAATTTCACAATTTAAACTTCAGTAAAAATCCGATATTTTGATGTCGTTTTTTTCTTCGCTCTTTTTCGTTCCCCTGTAAAATGAATCGTACAAAAACGAAGAGCATCTTTTAGTCGAGCACGAAAACATTGTCATGCTGTAAATGTCAAGTTCAGTGCAAAACTTTGACTTGACTTAATTAAACAAAAATCTGAAAATGATATTCGGATGCAAAGCACATACATATTATAAGTGTATGTTGCATACATTTGCAGGAAGGAGCGTGGAATGCTTATAATTATTACACAAACAAGTGCAGACTGATTGGTCTCATTGTTGTTACTGTGACTGATGTAAGCTGTAAATTAAGTAATAAATGCGAAATCATATCTGTGCATTTAAAGCTAAAGAGTCCCAAATTTCCTGTGATTCTCGCATGAGTCAGTTGACAATAATTAATGAAGCATACATATGTTGAAAATTAATATTCGTATGAATAACAAATTAGGTTCGTTGTCTTTTGAACAATAAATAAGTCAATATGTTTTTATTTACAGCTTGTTGTTCTGTATTGTCAAAAATTATTTTTATAAAAATATGAAATTAATTACTACTTTGGTGATATTAATCAAAGAGTATAAAAATATAAAAAAATCTTATTTTACCACTTTGAAATTATACTACGTTTATTAAATTTGTCAATTAAAAGTTCAAGAAAAGGGTTGAATAAACAAAACAAATTCGTAAGGCGATTGAAACATGTGTCTGATCCGGTTCCTTATCAACTTAATGAAATGCATTGAAAAATACACCCGCAATTGACAAGTCAATACGATGTAAAATATTTGAACTTAAATCAACTTGATTTCTGTTAAGATAATTTTAAAAGGCTGTTCAAAGGCTTCCCAACTGAATACTTGTTTTTTGAAATGGCTAACACCCAGAACAGGGGTATGTTTTCTGACTGAATAAAGGACCGTTAGACAATCATATAATAATAGCAGGGATCGTATCGATTACAAGTTTTTGAAAATAAAACTTATTTGTTTTAATTTATTTAAAAGTTATATCATCACCATTATTTGTAAATTTGTAAATAAAAATTAAAAATTAAACTTGTTTTTAAAGTTTTATTATAGTAAAAATTAAAAATAGAAAATGAGTTTAAATATCTTTGCAAGAAGTTATATGGGTATATGTAATGAATAAAGTGTAGATCGAATATATATTAATTATTAAAAATTTAAAAGTTAAAAATAATTTAAAGCATATTAATTAGAAATAATTAGATTTTTTCCGACTAGCTATAATTGATCAGAATCAAATTATACTATTCGGAGAAATATTCATGTGAATTCCCGTCCGATAAGTCGACTGCCCTTGAACTCAGTTCTATTTTTAGGTTCTTTCCTGTCCCAACTGACCAAAATACTTTTTTGTCATCAGTGGAATTTGCCGCTCCGACCAATTTGAAATTCAAGTAAAGTTGATTTTGATTGCACACAAAACCATTATTGTATTTTAATTAATTCATTTGATTGCAATAATAAAATTGCGGGTTAAAAATAGCTATAATAATATTGAAATATACTTTTCAAATTGATATACTTTATGTATAAAAGTCATAAATTATAAATTTGATTATGGGTTTGTTGAAGTCACCACAAGTTTTATCGTCAGTGGATGTGATTCAAAAGTATCGATTTAACATATTAAAAATCAATTAGCATATTTATATGTGTCTGTCTTTGTCTGTTTCAAATAGGCATAGCTATTTTTTGTGGTTTTATTCAGTTATTTATTGTCGATAAAAACAATTAAATACGATGTTATTAAGCATTATGGGACAATAGAGCGCAGCTATCTGATATCCATACCAAATCTATTTAGGCCTATTTAATCGGAAGTCGAAACTTACGGTGCGAAATTTACTATTTTCATTAGCTTGAAATAGAATGATATTTTCCATCAAAATGCATGCAAAATAGAATAAGTAGAATCGCATGTAATTAAAGGCCATGGGACCATAGAGTTCAGGGTATTCTCGACGCGATGAAATTGCAAGTGGATCAGCTGAACAAGGTTATTGATATAGTTCTCGCGACATTGAATAATGATTAGTTGCAATAATGAAGATACGTAAGAGCGGAAAAGAGATGCATTCTCTTCAGTATAATTGAATTAATGCCAACATCACAGTTTATTACAGATACCTTTGGGGATTCCCCCTAAAACCCTCTTGTACACTTACTTCTGGTTCGCATGGCGACATTGCGAAGAAGCCGTATTATATAGGCCTTGGTCCAGTGTGCAGTATCAAATCCCAGCTGGTAAACCGATTCCTTCTCGATGGTATCATGAATGGCGGCCAGGCAGAGGAAGCACACCGAATTGCCCTTGATTTTGGCATTCTCATTTTGATAGATTAATGCGGTGCGCGTCCAGTTGTAGGTGTTCAGAATAGCGCGCACCATGTTGCCCAGATTATTCACCTGGGCGCCCTTAAGGCGTGTCAGTGTGGAGTAACTCTCCGTCTTTTTGCTGAACTCGCCGGCATTTCCGCCAGTTGTGAGGAGGGGAATCTGCCAGACGTCGGCATAGCGGGAGATGGGCGCCAGGACATACTCGCAGGGCAGGCCAAAGATGGCGTTCATTTCCGGCCACTGGGTGAAGATCTCAAAGAAGCCAAGAGGTCCGTATGTGGAGGAACAAAATGTGTCGCGTGAGATCAGTGTTATATCCATCTGTACACCGCCAACGAATCCTAGACGTTGGATATGCGCAATGCCGAGTTCGAGCACTGGCAACACCTTGGGCATAATGCAGTCGTTCTTGTTGTCCGACTCAACTGATGGCAGCAATGCCACAAACACCAGTTGACGTCGCACCAGATCTGTGGTGCCATGGCTCTCATGGCTGACGGTGCTGGGAAAATATTGAACCAGCTGGGTTCGAGCCGATTTCTGTGAGTTTCTAGTGTCGGGCACTTTAAAGCTGTGCACATCCGATATGGAACTGATACTGGCCACGCCCACATTGCCATCCACATTGTAGAACCAGGCGTAAGTTGACGCTGGCCCAGCTCTCTGGGTCGGGGCCAGAAGAAGCAGCAGTAACAGCAGCAGCTCCTGAAGATGTTGTCCTCGTTGTCGTTGTTGTCGGTGTTGTTTTTGTGGCTGCCGCACAATGTTGTTGGACATTCTGCGACAGCTCGGCCGGATAACTTGCCACTGATTTGTAATCTTTAGAGTATTTAATGTGTTATTCGTATCACTTGATTGCAATTTTCTATTAATATCATTTATGTTTGCTGCAATTTGTTTGAATGCTGCTTTCGTATTCATGCGATTTACAAACGTTGCACTAGTTCACTTTTTTTTGTGTGTCGATCTCATTATTAATAAACTTTTGTTGATTTTTGCATATTCACTCGTATTTTCGTTTAACGTTTAACGTGTTTCATATTTGCGACGTCGCCTGCAAAACAATAAGGCAAATTTAGCACACAGTTCTTAATTAAAACCTGTGTAAATTTCATTTATATTTAATTGTTGCTTTGTTTGGCTTTGCGCTTTTGCCCATTTATAAACATTTTATATATTTATTGTTACTTGAAATATTTTTAAAATAATTGGTTTATTATTTTATTTAAACTAAATTATTGCATACAACAAAATTGAGAAAAAATACACTTTTTTTAATATTATTATTGTTATTTATATTTTTTGTTTTATCTTTATCAGCATAGCACTTTAATTCTCTCGGTAATGGGTAACGCTTCGACCGAATGTTGCCACAGTTGGCTTTTCACAAAACAAAAATTATTGTGCAAAATTATCGATCGGATGCATTTAAAAATAAGGGGAATAAATATAAAAACATCTGTCTTTAATAAGTAAAGCAATATTTAAATAATATGTAGGATAACAAATGTATCTAAAGTCGGCTTATCTTGTAAATTTCAATTTATATATGCCAATTGGCAAAAAAGTTAATAAGTTTTTCATTTTTATTTATTACGTTTAATAATATATTTTATTGTCATAATCAATATACAGAAACTGAGAAACTCAAGTTAAAACCAATCAGCTAAAAATAAACGAATTCGTTTGACCTTCACTTTTTTTGAGGAAGTTTATCTTAAATATATGGGGTAAGATATCGAACTCTCCTACCCGATATAGCCGTAAAATGTAAAAGTAACTAAATTCGTTACAAATTTAACGGCAAGATAAAATGAATGTATTGGCAGAAAGCTTCTGCTTAACCAAATAACTTGATGGACCACAAATTGACCATAGACAATAAAGACTGTAAATGTGTAGGTCTTTAGGTTTACTAGTTAGTAAAGACTCATATATCGTTGGGAGATGTCTAATGGAATAGCGAAGCTACCAGGTGACGTACTAGATATTTAAAGACATTCAAAAGAAACCAATTTCTTAAATTATAATGTCTTATAATTATAATTTATAGCATAAAAAAAAACTATTGCCAAAAATAACTACAGTCCAAAAAGGCCTCAGGGCATTCAAACTGACCACAATGAATAATAGAAATAATACAATAAATATAAAGAAAAAGTTGCAACAATAGATTGGCATGGAGATCATTAATGATGCCTTTCGGCATTGAAGTTCATAAGTATATTCGGTGCCAACTAAAAAAAGAAAAGAAAACAAGCAAAACACTTTTTAAAAAGACTTTTGCACAATTGAAAGTCTTCGAAGGGGTTATCGCTCCTGAACTCAACAAATTAACTATTTTTGTACTTGTAGTAGATTTAGAAATGGATAATAAATAGCAAGAAGTTAATATGGCATCAGGAAATTAGATGCCAAAATTGTGTGCAGAGGTAATTGTTAGTTGGTGAAGAGTCTGAAATGTTTTGTTTACCACTCACTACCAATTGGTAACCCAGATTCGTCTATTTTTAAATGCCGAAACACCAAATATGGGTCAGATCACTTGAGCCATTCCCAAACTTCAAACTTCATGCATTATGAGAAATGACAAAGTACAGCTAATGCTTTGTTTGAATTTTGTTGCCAATATTTGTTGTTATTTTTTTTTTCATGCCTATTTACAATTTCATACGGTCTCAGACTTTCTGAATTTAGTTGTTTTTTTTCGGAGATGTTAAGAGTTTACACGTGCCGTGGATTAACAGATCGATCGCCTGCCAGCATCACAGCGGGTGGACAACACGGCCAAAAGCCAAAAGCCAACAGCCAACAGACAGCAAACAGACAATTAGACAACAGTCAACAATCAATAGCCATAGGGTCATTAGTGTTGGCTTGTTTGTGTGCCGTTAGAGTTGCAGATAGTTATTGACAGCTGAGCTGCGTTATAATTATTGTTCGCACAATAGATTAATAATTTTTTTTCGTTTTCCATTTTTGCTTTTAAGATCGTTTTGCTTTTGAATTGTGTACTTTTAATATATAATTCCCACCTTGCGATCCATCAACATTTAAATATGTGCACACGTAATTATTCATATTTTTAGACTATTTGTTTCTCTTTCTGTCGGACTAATGAAGTTCACACATTGTTTATAGCTTGCTTAATTGGTATGGACATTAACTGATATTTTACGCTAATTATGGACAGACCCCATTGTTACGAATTGACGAAGCTTTTGACTTAATCTTCAATGATCTTCTATGACTGTAAATCCAAGCTACCGATGATTTTCCAAAACCACTTGAAACCCAAACCAACTAGCTTTGTCTATAAATATAAAACATAGTTAATTGTAGTTCTGAGCTACTGATTTATGATTTATGAATCTCTTTTCCACTTACTACAAATTTGAAACTCGAAGACTTTACTGTTACTTGAGTTGAAGTTCAGATCTATTAATATATATATATATATATGTATATATTTATTCATACCAAATGTATATTCAGAATTGGCATAAAGAAATCGTAATTCCTTCAATTTACAGGGTAATAGCATGTTCATATTCTCACTCGTTTTGCTCATTACTCACTCATTATTTGAGGCTAATATTTTTGTTTTGGTTGGGTTTGCTGCTTAAGCAAATTGTTGTCGTTGTTGTTGGCCTTTTGAACGAAATATAAGCTGTGTTATTTTTAGCCTTTTTTTTAGCAGTAGTTGAAAATATTGTCGAGTGCGGCAATGCAAGCAGTTAAGTAATCGAAGCAACAAAGCAAAAATTCGATGGAATTTTGTAGGTGGCACATAGAAAACTATTAAAATGTATACTCTAATAGCACCTTGAAGAAGGCTTTTACTATTTATTGTTAGATGAGATTACGTTATGTAACAATAAACAGAGTTGATTCGCCTACTCGAATGACCGAAGCAAATCGATATAAAGATTACTAGATTCGAAGTTCAATGACCATATAATACACATGAATGTCAATAGCTATTTTTAAAAATCCCATCGCATTTAATTGCATTTAAAACGCACTGCACGCTGACATTAAGCTAAACGATCTTTCAAAGCAAATAGAACCGGTATGATAATTATAATAAACGAAAATTAGGCTTAACTAAATTAATAAAAGCGATTAACTACCGTCACATATGTATTCATTAACTTATGACAGTCACTGAGCAGACACCAATCCAATAAAAAATTAATATCAACAAACATCATTTAAACTTATTACAAATGCATAAAAAAATTATAATTTGTTGAACTGAGCTACTCATATGAAAACGTTTTAATACAACTGATCAAAAGTTTTTTTTAAAAGAAACATATAAAATTGAACAGTAGAGTATTATTTAATCAGGCCAAGAGTTAACACTTAATAAACTTTATTATTTTTATTCTTCTCCCATAAAGTCTTAATAAATTTTACCACCCAATTAACTTGAGGGCTCATCTTTTGTGGCATGTAATTGCAGTTTTTGTTCTTCAAATAAAAACAATTTATTAGAAGACTGAAATTCAAACTGAAAAGCTGAACAATAGAAATTGAATTGAGAGGGTCTTATAATTATTTTCTGCTTTTGCGCTATAAAACATTTCGTTTGCCATTGGCGGTCTTGTTAGTCTGAAATAAGTTGAATTGCAAACTGTGCAATAAATTAAATTAAAGCCGGAAAATCTGGCTAACAACTACGAAAAACGACAACGAAATCATTGTGCTGTGCAATCTAAAAAAAACTCATTTCAAGTTCGACACGTCTGAGTTTACCATAGAGACAAAGCGGCGCCCCTTAGATAGGTGACTCGGAGCAGAGTTGTTCTCTAGCGACTTCCCCTCTACTCTGACTAAGCATAGAGAATTTTGTATTTAATACAATTTAAAACAATTATAAACAACTGATAAAAAATCTTAAATTATTTTTGTATAACTAAGCAACGCTTTAATTCATTTAAAACTTGTTAGTATTTCAGCTTTCTTTCTGCTTGTGGAGTTAAAGCACTATGTATTATACCGGTTACTTAAAATAAAGACAAAGCGTATATTGCATTTGTTGACATGTATGTAACAAGGTGAAGGAAGCATCTCCTACCCTATAAAGAATATTCATATATTCTTGATCAGCATCCATAGATGCCCGTCCGTATGAGCGCCTAGATATCAGAGACTACAAGAGCTAAAGCACCCGAATCAGTTTTCGCCGCGTCCCTTCACGCCTCCACCAATCGCATAGTTTATTATATATGTATACACCGCTTTTTACCAATATACTTTATCCACTTTTATAAGCTATCATTGTGCTTAATTGCAACCAGATGGCAAAATAAGGTAGTAAAGCGCCTAAAAATATGCAAAGTAAATATCTAATGTATGTTTAAATAGGTAACGGGTATCCCATAGTCGAAAACTCAACTAGAGCTATTCCCGTTTTTGTTTTCTTATATTGGGTGAATAAACTGCTTAAATTCACAGAGATATTGCTATAACTCGTAAGTCAATTGAAAATGTAAAAACCATAATGGAATTGCTAATTTATGTCTTCGGAATAAATTAACTTTATACACAATTTATCACGCAATTTATCATAGATGCACAGAAGCTGAACTTTATGTAAATGATGTGAATCATATTACATCCATTTGGATTTATCCACACATAGCACAGTTATTGTTTGCACTCGATATTATTAATATAATTTACAACGATACAGATGCTGGCCAAATTGGTAAATGGAGTATATTGAGCAAATTGTAAGGTGATCAAAATAATATTCAATCAATTGGACCAGAAAGAGAAATAAAAGGGGGCAGAAGTATCACAAAATCAAGTTGTCACCTGCCAAAGATTCTAGGTGTTAATTGTGTTGAAGTGCAGATCACAATGGGTTAATTTTACAGCAAACATTTCGATTTTGTAGAATTACACAGACAATGATAAAAAAATATCTGCCAAAATGTACAAAATGCTTTCTGAGAAGATAAAAAATATTTGTCTGCTTATTTATATAATATAGTATATGTATAATGTCAAGTACGTTTACAAAGATAAGAGTCCCAACGCACTTGAAAATTTTAATTTAGATTTAAATTTTATTATTGTTTCTTATGTATGTATGTACTATTATATTCAATGGTGTTTATTGAAATTTCACTTTTTAGTTGGCACGAGTCAATGGCTATTTATAAATAACACTTTAGGAGGTTTCCTTTATACATTTTTACGATTTGTTTGTTTTCTTAATATTGAATGTAATTAATTCACTTTACTTTATGTTTGCGGCGTTATCTTGGCACTGTATGCGGCACTTTGTAAACAATTTAAAAAATAAATAAATTATAACATAAGAAGTTAGTTAGTTGTTTAGTTTCATTCACTGTGCTCGGGCATCCCATAGCCGACGCATTTTTCAAATGTTTATTTTTGAAAGAGTTGAAAAGCCCGCGTTTTGATTGCCGATGCGTCGAGTCTCGATGCGAATAACGAACTGAACGCACGAACCTTTCCACACACCGGCCAGACGCATCGTCGCGACGACGAAGCAGCAAACGTAAACGTAAACGCAAACGTAAACTTGAGCGTTGGCAGCAGCGAGAGCAGCGACATGATCCACGTTAAATGGAGAGCAGAAAACGAAAGAGTAAAACGTAAACGTAAACGTAAGACGCAAAGCTAAACAAATACAAACATGTAAACACGCACGCACACTCTCATGCACGATGCAATTGCAGTTAGCAATGGCGATTGTCACAAGTTTTCGTTTTCCTGTTGAATTGCTCTTGCTGTAATTTTTGCTTGTTGTGTGATTTTGTGGCTGGCGGTTTAATTAAAGTAAACTTGGACAGAACTTATTTTATATTTGCGAGACTCGGAACCTTAACGAGTAGCACAAAACAGAAAGTTTAATTCAGCGAATTCGTTTTCAAAACGAATTAGTTATCCAATATTTAATGTATTAGTTTTATTTCAATATTTTAATTTTTAGACACACAAATTTTAATTTATTGGGTATTTGTTTTTAGTATTAATCATATAAATTATTTTAATTGTTAATGTTTTTTTTACAAAAATTAGCTTTAATATATTGTAACTAAATATAAATATTCTTATTATTTGTATGAACTTTGATTTCGCCGTTTTTAAGTTACGTTGATTGCATAAAGCTGGCTTCACACAAGCACTTTTTCATCGACACTTTCGCTCACGGTGAGTGTAAGTTTTTCTACCGAAGCTCTGAAATTTTGTGTGGTAACACGACAAGGACTGCTTTTGGACGAAAAGTGCTCGTGTGAAGCCAGCTTAAAAGATGTAACACGATGTCGGGGAATGCAATAAAATTTTACAATTGTCGAATTATATTTAAATAGTTTATCTTCCAACTGGAATTCACATACTTTTTACTGTTCTTATACTGCTCTTATACTCCTTGTCGAACTTTCGACTGAATATTCTAAAAAAAACTGTTTACAGATTATGGTACAAATTCAGTTATAAAAAAGTAAATTTTTATTTTATTTATGAAACATCCCCAATGTCATCAGGATCATTGAACCTGAGATTGTGGAATCATTTTCTCTTAGCTACTGTATTCGTAATTATGTTTTGGTGTTTTTGCTGTTGTTGTTTCTGTTGGTACCATCTGCATATTGTGGAGTTGCAATTTGAATTTCAACTTTACAGACGATGTGTGTTCGTTGGAAACCGTCGCAAGGCTGCGTGTTTCGTTTATTTGCTTAGATTACTCAAAGCACACAGATTCAGATACTACACATACGCACTGTACGCCACGCATAAACAGTTGAGACAGTGTGTAAAAGAGAGAGAGGGAGAAAGAGAGAGAGTGAGAGCGTTGGGTGGCGATTTAATTCTGAGCCTTGCATTTCCAACGTCGATTCGTATTTCAACTTGCATTTTTTTCACTGCAGCACGGCTCGCTTGAACTTAATAAATCGTATGGATGAGATGCAAGTCGAGGGACGACGGTCTTTGGGATTGAGTCTCATCTGGCACGTACATTTTGTGACTGTATGTGGTAATCCGCACTTGTTGCCCATCAAAATTCTCTCACTCATCTCTGTGGCCCTTTATACTGAGTATGTCTCACTTTCACTAGGGTGTGTGTGTGTGTGCCATTGATAGAGTTTCGGTAATTGTTTGCCATCCATTTGAGCTGCATTGGCAGCTTATGAAATGTTTTCGATATATTGCATTTTCACACTCACACCCATACCATGGAAACTAACAATTATGTGTTTGTGTACGTTGCGATTTGGCACTGGGTATCGAAACGAATGGACCATAAATTAGTTTCTTCCCGCCTTTTGTTGGTTGCCTCGCATTCAATGGCACCATTTTCCAATTTTCTGACACGAAACCAAATCATTATGGTCCACACAATATGCCTGCCAACGTGGATGCGGATAACAGATAGAACTGCTTCTAGAAATGAACAGCTTTCAATCAAACGGCAAAGAATATCTATCTCCATTGATTGGGAAGTAGAAGACTCTTTATATTGATAGAAAAAGTACTCGTATTATGACCATTCAAATACGAGTACAAATATCATTCAAGTACATTTTCTAAAGAATTCAATTTATGCATTGAGCTCCGTCTAAAAAATGTTATTTGATTGGATCCATTTGATTCAAGTTTTTAATCATCATCATCAAAACTCATTTGCAGTATTAAATTCTTAAGTACTTTTGCATTATTTATTCAATAAAAGCATACTACTATTCAACCACTTTTCCGTTGTAAGGCACAAGATCATTAGCATTTATTTTCTCTTTTATAGGGTTAGAAAGACTTCGCACTCCTGCAGTCCACATGAATTGTTAATAAAGCACAAATGAGTCAAATACTTTAGCAAACCCATTGAAAATGTTAAGTACTTTGCCATGGCAAAGTTGACATCGTTCTGCTTCCTGTCTCCTCTGGCTGGCTAACAAACCAAACAGGCGACAAAACGCCGAACACGATTGGAAAACAAAAGAGAAAATGCCAGAGCTAAGGAAAAGCGAGTCAACCAAATAGAAGTGCACGACCTCATTGGCAAATTTCCTGTAAACCTCGAGTACTTATCCAATTTGTCATGTACTGACCCCCAGCTGAAAATGAAATCAATGAACTCTACTCGTTTGTAACTTATTCCTTTCTCAGCTTAGTCTACAGCAAATTAATGAACACAAGAGTGAAATGGAATAGTTTGCTTCATGAATTTTTAAGAAATTCTCGTTACTTGGTTCAGTTTATTTTTTATTTAAATTATTAAGGAAGAAAAACGGAAGAGAGAATTTCTTTTCATAGTCTATGTTAATCGTTATGACATTGTATTTTAAATTTGTTATTAATTTCTATGTATTTGACTTCAGAATATCTTGCAGTTAATTAACTAAGGCCTTACAAGAAACTTGAAAAACGACGAAATAATTCTGACAAAGACAACAACGATCCAATTAATAATAAATGCAAGAATGCTTAAGAATTGTCTAAATACTTATGATGACTTTTTTTTTAATCACTCGGCTTAGAAGGTAGTTGCATGTTGGGATTAAAGACTATGACTTCTCTTTGGACATGTGCTATTGTGAGGCACTGTTATTTAGCAGATGGGAATGTCAACTGTATGTTGACATTGCTTCTAGATTTTTGTTCCTTGCTTTTAGCTGCATCCATTAAAATGTGCTTCGAGTGCAGATAAAACTTTAAATAACGACAAATAAAAGGTGTAAAAAGTTTCTAGAGTTTGAAACTTGTAAGATACCCTGCAATTGGGACAGCTACATGCCATTATTTCATTTTACATACAGACCGGGCTAATCTACCCATATTTAGTTGTTACAGGGTACAAATTGTAATCAAAACTTTTCCATTATACAACTGAAAAAAAAAAACAAGGTTTGTAAGTAAAGTTAAGTCAAAAACCTTTCTAATGCGAAAAAATTAATAATTAATTAAATTAAAATTTTAATGAAATGTGGCTACAATATTGGGAGGACAAAAACTATTATCAACTTTGGCACAGTAGACTTGGCATGTGCTAAAAGTTAAACTACCAGCGAGTAGGAGACATAAAGCTGCTAAAATTGGCTTAGTTCCTGTTAGTAGCGTGGTCGCCGTGTGGTCAACCCATGAATTTGCAGGTGTCAGTATAAGCAGCGAGTGTGTGTGTGTGTGCGTGTGTGGGTAAATTGTGACCGCTCCTCTGTGTCAGCTGCAAACCAATCCTAATATGACGATAACCACCTGCCAAAATGGACCCGGGACTCTGTCGATTTGGACTCTTCAATTCGGGGAAAACCAGTTATTTTAAATATCACATCTTTGTTGAAGCTTAAATTAATTTAATGAAGTTTCAATCTTTTTTAAAAACATACAAATTTATTTTCATTGAGGATTTTATTTGTAGAATCTTTCTCAAACATTATTGTAGTGAAATCATGAGAATGTACTTAATGTAAATTAACTGGATGAAAACATTTAAAAATGTCGATTAAAGTAAAGTTTTTTTTTACGAACACATTATCTTTTTGTAAATTTCTAAAAGATAAAAATAAACCTTTATAAATTAAAGCTTTTGATAATTGTTATATTCGTGTCACGTAGAAAAGAAATTTTACTAAATAGTAAATTTTTTTAAATTTTAGAAAAAATTTTTAAGTAAAAATTGAGAACACCTTACATCTCGAAGGGTATTTGATCTACAACATTCTCCAATTTCAGTTGGTCTCTTAGTGCTGAGTGGGTGGGCAGCTGTCACCGGAAATATTACCGGATGCTGTTAATGATGCACAGGCAGATTGGAGGACTCTTTGGCCACCTTTTGGTTACCCACCTGCCCGATGGGTTGATTGCTGATTTATAGAGTGCTCTTTTGCATTTTGCACTTTAAGCAAATACGATGCCCAGCTACGATTGCAACTATATAATTAAAAGGTATTTTTCGTCTTTTTGGTTAATTATTTTTCGATTACGAATGCCACAAGAATTAATTGTTTGCGTTATATGACGGACATTTTTGGGCGTCAATCAACAATTTATAATTCGAGGAAGAATTATCGATTCCAGCCTGACCTGTGAACTACAACAAAACACGCTTTAAAGTTTTCTGTTCTGTTTTGTTTAAGCAGAGCAAAAAATTCTGTTAATCTGCCAATTCGCACACGATTACAGCACATTACAATTTTAGGTGCCAATTATGTACATGACTCTGCCAAAGCAATTTTCCAAAATGTATGCTACAGTTTTTGTTATTCTTTTAGCACATGCACAGACACGATGGAGTAATAAACTCTTTTTTTAAATCTACCAGTACTCACTTGTTCAGATGGTTCCGATTCTAATATGAATCTGAAGTCAGCTAAAACTAAAAACGAAACTTGTTTTAGAAGCATAATCTTTAAGTCATCATTCTAAGCAGAGAATCTTGAATTTTGTCCCATAGTCTTGTATAGTACTATGGTGTTAACATCCATTTTTTTTTTTTTATTGCCTGATTTCTTTTAATTTGCAAATTTAATTTAATTTAATCTGCAATTTAAACGCATGAATGAACATTGGAATTTTCATTATAAAAGTCGAATATCGGTCTTACAATTTTTTAAATTATCACAATCGTTTTAGCTGGTTATTAAATAAACTCATTAAAAAAATTCCAAAGCAAACACCAATTACTTAATTTTACTGTCGAAGCTTATCATTTTAAAAATGCGACTTTATTAGACCTACAAATATAATTGTATTTATATTGTAACACCGAACCGTCAATAAGTTCGTGGTGCCACATTGATGGATTGGCAGTTGCTGTTGTTGTTGCTGTCACTGCGAAGTGGCAATTGCATTTATTGTATTTAATTGGTTCAATTAATTCTTCATGGTAAAAGTTGCCAAAAAATTACGACTGTGAATCCATGAGAACGCGACATCGATGTGGATAACTGTAATTATTGTTGGCTACAATTGATAGTTGGCCCAAAGCACCTTTTTCATTAATTGTCCATAATTTATGCCCCAGAGAAATGAGTTCATGTGAATCGATGTTCAAAATTATGTGTTTTATCAGTCTAAATCCCAACTCTCTACATGAGACATGTGGATATTTGTGGGTGTTTCTTCTTAATTGATAACTGAATGTCCGCATTTAGCTAAAATAGGTTAACTTGAAACGGAGATATCCTTGACGAAATTTTGTTTCTAATTGTATGTGACCCATGACACTGGAGACTGGAGCATTTATTTGTCATTTTGAAAGGTCATGAAGAAGTCAGGCCCCTTTCCTTTTAGGGACATTAATATCATTGTATGTAGTGAATAGAACTATTCACACACTTAAGCTTAATGAATGTGCCAAATATCAATAACATTGCAAAGCGCAAGTCACACGTTTAACTGAATATCTGTAATCAATGTACACAAAAGCAATAGATTGCTTAATTCATATTGATAAATTAATTCAACATATGACTTTTTTGGTTGGAGCCAACACATTATAGACTTATATCGAAATACATCGACAATAAAAAGTCCCAAGATTCACTAGATTGTACCAGTTATTTTATGACTACATTAAAACATGTCTTACTCAGCTTCATCTCTCTAATAAATATGGAGATATAAATATGTATTCATATAAAATAGAAGATACCCTGCACAGGACACAGAAGAACAAATTATCGAGCTATAATTAAATGCATTATTATGTCGGGTTTGCAGATTTGGATATCCCTCTGTTTTGTCAAATGACATCAGAAGATATAAGGGACACCTTTTTCTTTGTTATCTGGTTAAAGTGCAGCTTTAAACTTTTCTCTTTTGCAGCTCTGATTGTTGAATGCCTGCATTCTATTGTCATTTAAAATGATCATTTGTCTAATTTAAAATGATTAAAGTCATTTATATTAATATAACATAAAGTCATTTATATTAATTAAAGTCATTTATATTAATATAATAGAATAATACATACAAATGAAGGTTGGCTCTTAAAACGAATGAGTCCATAAGGGATTATTGTCATTGTATTTTCTATTTTGTACGTGCAATTGTTAAATGAAGTCTAAAAAATAATGAAAATTCTTGCACTATTTATATTGACATTTCTCGGAAAATATTAAAATTTTTGGGTTTTTTTCGGTGCGTTCTACCTACATCAATGTTGTTAAATAATTTCATAAACTTTACACTTTTTTTTTTTAATACTATCTATTCAAATCTAAACAGTAAAGGGCAACGGGATTCTCAATTTCGATAACTAGCTAATCAGAAACGAACACAGTTTTCCACTCAGCAAATTTATTTCCATTGGAAAACTTTTACATGTTGTCGCTGATGTGTTTGCTCCCAGGCTAATCTCTCTACCAAAACAAAGAAACTGTGTTCACACTTAACGACAAATTGTGTAATTGAAATGGATTCTAATATTCTGTCTTTAAGTTATGATTTTAATGTATTAAAACCTTTAAATTTGTAACAATTAATGGTAAATTAAACGAAGTTTTAACCAAGGCCCTGGAAGTGGTTCTGAAATTCGCAAGATAAACACAATCAGTTGAATGCCAAAATTTTAAGCTGCCTCCAAGTTTGTTCAACTTCTGTGTGTCGACTCTGCTTCTGAGACTTTTGCCACAACGTTGCGGTGTTTGTGCCAATTTATAAAGTTAAAATAAAATCACCAAAATAACATTGTTAGTGCACAATAAAAAATTTCACGATTCGCGTATATACCAAGATTACTTCTGTTATTGATTACGAGCAATTGATAAGAGAAACTCGCTGAACATGGAGCTTTGATCATAATTCTATTTTTTTTTTTTTTCATATGTCGCAGTGCAGTTTTGGAATCAGTTGTCCTGTGAGCTGAATAATTGATTCGCAATTTTTTTGGTATCTGACGGGGAAAAAGTAAAAGCAAAAATTGTCAAGTGAAAATTGCGTACAAATCTGTTGGAAACTTATCAACAAAACTGTCGCTTCGTTTTAACAATGGACTATGGTCCCGAAGCCGATTTTTTTAAGTAAATTCAAAAAATTTTAACTGTGGTTTATGAAGAAAACACATATTATTCCAATATCAAATATTCCAATGAACTTAGAAATGAAATTCTTTTTGTTTTTAAGCATCCTTGTCATTTTTCTTTGCCCTGAAAATTTACTGTTTATTTTGTGCGCAAGGAGTTGAGATTTTCACCAAATATTGTCCACTTTTATTTCCTCTATAAAATAAATAGAAAAAAGCCCATTAATAAAAATAACTATGAAAAACATAGCTCCAGGTTTGTTATACATGTTTGTATATATGTTTGTTTGTAGAAGTGTTTTGTTTATTATTGAATGTGCTTTTGTGCTGTGTTGTTTTAGCCGATTATAACCTGACATAAATTTTGGTTCGTGGAGTAGAAGTAAGTATATTATCGTAGTTATAAATACAGTCTTGTGTGTCAATGTTTTTTCAGATAAACACCAGAGTTGCTTAAAGTGTGGCTGCAGAACAAGCATAAAGCATTGTCAATTTTTGACTTTATTTTTAAAAAGTTTAATGAAAGTCTTTTAATAATTAAGGAGACGGAAATACGTTTACAATTTATTTAAAGTAATAAATTAGAATTGTGCTGATTTTTTATAAATTTGATATAAGTAAGTTAAAAATTTGATTAAAAATGCTATGAAATCAAAAAATTCGCATATTAAAATATAAGGAAAGGGCGGTGCCACACCTATTTTCGCTAGTCAAAAATTCAATTGGTATTATTTAGTTAAATGCAAAAAATCAGCTTAAAAGATATTGTGTAATTCTCGAGTTACTAATTTATGTAAAAAATAAGGGCTTTGGGACCATAGTGCAATGCCGCGAACAAATCTGAACGGGTGACAACAGAATTGCAATTACGTGTGCAGCAGCTGCAACTCTTGAGTTTTTCAACTGACTTCAATTAAAATGTTTGGTTGTTTTAATCGACTAATATAAAGTACATTGAAACATACAGAGTAAAAGACTATAAATAACTAAAGAAATGTTTTTTGAAAGAAATTAAGAGTTAGTCCGAGTTAACAACAACAATTGGCTGCCAAATTCTTTTCAACAGCAACCGCAGAATAATAAATAACGTTCAACGCATTTTATTGCCTGCCCCCAGACTCATTGTGTTGCGTGTGTGCGTGCGTGTGTGCGTTCGTGTGTGCGTGCGTGTGTGCGAGTGTGTTCGTGTGTGTGTGTGCTTATATTCCAAGTCAAGAGCAAAAGCGACTAAGGAAACAGAAAAAAGAAGAACAAAAATATGAACAGAAGCGGAAATAGGACTGGGACAAAAGCACATTTCGTGGCAGTTGAACTGAGAAATGCATTTAAGTGGCATATAAATTTCACACATTCCTCAAAGAAAGAAAAACAAGCAAAAGTGAAATAAAATAAAAATCGCTTGCGCCAGAGACCAGTAAAGAGCGCTGATAAGTGCTGCATTATTTATGTATAGTCGTTATTTTAAAGTTAATAGTATTTACTAAAGTAGAGGGGGGTCAGCTCTAACTAGAAATGCACTGAACATGTCCTCCATATTAATTAAGTTTGTTCGGCGAAGTAAACAGAAACCATGGAACATGATTAAGTGGTTGTTCGGTTCCTTGTCCCGCAATATGCCATAGTGAAAACTGAAAATTGGTAGTTGGTAAGAAAAGCAATTAAAAGAGAATTTGCATTCTTTATTAATAATAGGAAAATATAATTTAATATAATTAAGTTATCTCTAAAATAAATAAATAAAAAAATAAAACGAAAATAACATGAATTTATTACTTGCTTAACATTCTCCGGGGTACCTAATACGAATTCCGAAACTTTTTTAAAGAATCATGAATCATAAATAAGGAATTTCAACTAAGAAATTTATTTAGAGTACAAAAATTAGGAAAAAAGATTAGGAAACAAAATTGAAAGAAGTATCTATTCCTGCCATTAGTTAAATTCTTTCGAATTTTATTCAAATATCTCTGTGCCAGAACGGTTGTGATTTTTCAAACAAAAAAAATATGGAAAAGTACATAAGCATTATTAAGCAACAAACAATTTCACCAAAAATATTTATCTGATGATCTATTGTTATACTTTCGTAGAAAACCGTCTACGTAATTTTAAATAAAATATTTTTGATTTCGGCTTTTCTTAATTTTGGTTTTCGCAATTTTTGTTTTCCCAATTTTTGTTTTCCCAATTTTTATTTTCCTAATTTTTGTTTCCCCAATTTTCGCTTTCCCAATTTTTGTCTTCCTAATTCTGTATTCCTAATTTAGAATTCGTAATTTTGGATTCCTAATTATTCGATTCCTAATTTTGGATTCCAAATTTTTTCTCCGAATTTTCGTAATCTGAGTAATATTTTTCGACATTCTTATATAGAATCTTCTACGGATACCCATTTGATGGTTACAGGGAGATAAATTATAAATGTTGAAATGCATAGATCTACTCTATATAGTTTGCTAGATAAAGAGCTCAGCACAGGTGAATCTGTTATTTACCACGACCTGTGAGGCTGTATTTTATGCATAAGGTTCTCCACTGACTTCTTTCTGGCCCTGGGACAGGACGTGGACTGGATGAAGCGTAGCTTGCGTTGTGCAAAAGACTTAAATAACCGGCAGGCAAAATGTTAACGACAGAGTTGCACGGAGTCTACATTTGTAAAAAGCACGAGCAAACATTAACATGGGACATAGACACACACATAGATACAATGTGCCGCATGTGGAAAGTCATAAACAAAGCGACCAGTGTTGGCAAACAAAGGGGGAAGGACAGCGGGCAAAAATTAAATGGGGAAAAAGGCAAACGCCCACAATGCGGCCAACAAAATGGGTGCAAAAAGTAAACTTAAAACCGAAAGCTTGTCATCGCACTGTAATTTTCATATTTGTCTAGACTGCTAAAAGTGGTTCAATGTTGTTGACGCAAATTCGAAATGAAACTAAATTGAAAAAAACCAAGTCACGAAATACCGTAACGAGTTAATGGACACTGGAAATTGGATAATAGAACTGAAGAATACCACCCAGTGTGATGGGTTAATGCTCTGCAAGTACATTTGTCTCATTAGAATCGAATTAATTCGCTAGAAAGCCAACCAGCATAAAAAAAAAATGTCTAAATTTCTTACTGATTGGTTGGCAAGTGACAAATTCTGGACAAATCGAAATCGAATCATTTGCCAAATTGTCAATTGAAAATTTCAGTTGCTTTGGGGCAACTCGGCGTATCGGTAATCCAGTTAACAACTATGCCAGCACTAATAAATTATACGGCAAACAGTTGGAACTACGTGACTTGTGAACATGGATATAATCAATATATGATTCACACATACCACACACAATGTTCGTCGGGCAATATTGATGATTTACTGTTGGTTTCCGATTTTATTTGTCAAAAAATAGAGAGAAATATATATGGCTGAAATGTGTTTGCCCCTTTCTACTCGACCATTAGTGTAAACTGTTACGCTTCGACTATTTTTGTGGCAGACATAAATTACATATAAGCCACGTTGTCGGTACTTTTCAGGCAGACTTGATTTATGCAGTTATTGCTGTTTTCATTTTAAATTGTCGCACCATCACTTTAATAGCTGTTGCATTCATTGTTAAAGTTTAAAACCAACATTCAACATCAACGAATAAACATTTCTGTATACAAATGGGCAGATAGTTGATTATCCTAAGCTGTAAGCACTATGATAATACAGGAATCCATTTCAAAAAGATCGACGTCAGGTTTCTCGTCGACACAAGTATCACCTGGGACCTTATTTGAATACAAAAGCCTTTGAAACAAAACGAGTTATGACAAAGTACCTAGAGGTCAGTGTTAACAACAAAATGTGCAACACAAATGGAAATGGCAGCTGGAGAATTCAGCTGGGAGCAGGCAGCTCTTATCGTTTTTGCGACAACCTTAAAAACCCTTTATAGTTGCAATGAAATGGTTCAACAGAAACAGACAAAAGACAATATAAATTAATTGTTTTACTGGCAACATTTAATTTAATGTGTAATTTATTTGACAGCTACAAAAACAAGTAGCAGTTTAAAAAATGTATTCATTCAATATAAATTTTAAGCTTATGAGATTTTTTAAAAGTGACCTCTTATTTTTATAAAAACATCTTTCAATTCATGCCAAATCCAGCAATAGAATGTAGTTGAATGTCTGCCAAAGATTGAAAAATGCTGCGTTGGTGAATTTAAATTTTATTTTAGGTTTCTTTATAAGTTTCCTTTCAGCTTTTCAGTCTGACGTGGATTTATTGATGGCCAAAGACCAAACGCAGTCAGTGGCATTTTACAGAAAACTGAAAACATTTGCTAAACGGATTTTCCTTGTGCTTCCGATTGATATATTATCGAATGCAGGCACATTTTGCTGCCAGAATGCATACAATATTCTGTTTGTGTGCCTGCATTTGATTTGGAAACTTTTTGCCGGCCGACTTAAATACAAGTTGGGGAATAAAAAATCTAGATACGCTTAATTTATTGTAAACCAAATTGTTGGCCCATCACAGATCTGGTTACATTTTTTGGTTGCTATCTTTTTTAAATATTTTATAGATATGTAGCTCTTAACAAAGTAACATACTCATAACAAATCCACATACATTAAATTTCACTTTTAATGTATGACCTCAATGAAAAACATGAATAAAATTTTTAAAGAAAATTCATACATTGTTCATAATTTACGAGGGTGGGCTGATAAATAGTCGGCCTACCAAAGAAAACACGGTTTTTTTTTTATTTTTCTTTTTTATTTTTCAACATAATCTCCTTTTAGACGTATGCACTTAGTCCAACGGTCCTCCAATTTTTTTATACCTTCCATAAAATATGACTGGTCCAGGTCCTCAAAATAGGCGTTTGTTTCACAGATCACCTGTTCATTCGACTGAAATTTCTTTCCACCAAGCCATTTCTTTAAGTTTGGAAATAGATAATAGTCACATGGTGCTAAATCTGGAGAATAGGGGGGATGTGGAAGAATTTCATAGTGTAGTTCACACAATTTCATCATGGCAACAACGCTCTTGTGAGCCGGAGCGTTGTTCTGGTGAAACAGAACTTTTTTCTTCGCCATGTGCGGCCTTTCTTTTCTTTAGTTCTGAATCGAACTGTCCCAAAAGGTTAGAATAGTATTCTCCATTAATTGTTCTGCCTTTTTCTAGATAATCCACATGAATTACGCCTCGGGCATCCCAGAAAACCGTTGCCATTACCTTGTTGGCCGACAAACCAATCTTTGCCTTTTTCGGCGCCGTTTCTCCGGTTGAAATCCACTGCTTTGACTGTTCCTTGCTTTCTGGTGTATGGTGATGTATCCAAGTTTCGTCGACAGTCACAAAACGACGCAAAAATTCATTCTTCTTTGCGTTTAACAATGCCAAACTCTCCTTCGCAATGACCAAGCGGTTGCGTTTGTGTTCCGCTGTGAGCAATCGCGGCACCCACCTTGACGAAAGCTTACTCATATTTAAATATTCGTGTAAGACGTTTCCAACACGTTCTCGAGAATTGTTTAGGGCCTTAGCAATCTCTCTCAGCTTTATTCGGCGATCATCCAATATCATTCCGTGGACTTTATCTACCATTTCTGGGGTTGTCACCTCTCTGGGACGTCCCGGACGGTCCTCGTTAAAAATGCTTGTCCGCCCGCGCCTATACTCAGCAGTCCAATATTTAATGGTCGAAATCGATGGAGCTGATTCCCCATAAACTTCGATTAACTCATTTTTTATTTCATCGTTGGATTTCTTTTTTAAAAACAGAAATCTAATGACAGCTCGATATTCTATTTTACTCATTTTGGGGACAATGCAAAAGTGACCATGCTAAAGCTCCCGCCAAAATTACCAGTGTTGAGAAAAACGCCTAAAACTTTTTCAGCAATCAGCCGATAGAAAACACTAATCGAATAAAATATTTATGGGTTGTTTAAGATGTTTTTTTTTGGTAAGGCCGATTACTTATCAGCCCGCCCTCGTACTGGAAAAATATCATTGATATGCTTATTACAATTGAGTTGATTTTGTTGCAAATAACTTTATTGGGTTCAATAACAATACGCTGTCACTAGTATTGTTTTTGAGTTACATACTATATCTGTTTCTGTCATTTCATTGTTAACATGACACATTGCCATAATCAGACATGTGCATGTATATAAGGATGACATTGCAACAATTCTTTTATTTCGTTATCCCTACGACATTAAGTGTCAGTTGCAACTCACCTTTGCAAATGCATGGATTTTAAATTTGTCTTCTTACATTCTTTATTCGATTACTTTTCGTGTCCTTACATTGGAATCTGTTTTAGTTATAAACTCATTAATGCTTTTTGCTACTGAGAATCTCATCTCCTTGCTAGAAAAGAGATTTATGGTGCATTTACACTGAGTAATTGATAATCAAATCAACGTTGATATCAACTTAATCAATCCTAGTGTGAAAAGCTGTCAACTTGATCAACTGTTGCGTTGAAGGTAGATTGACAATGCGAAAAACATCAATTGTTGCTCTGAATGTAAACATAGTGTAAACACTTTGTGTCAACAGTAGAAGACACAATCGGAGCGTTGACAACAGAAAATTATGTTCAGATTATGTTCATTGTTTTGCTTTGTATTGACAAACTTTATGTACAGGTTAGAGGTGGCACCACTTCGCTCATCATCCTATTTAATGAATGTTGTCTGTTTTTTCTTCATCTATGCAGTTTACAAAAATCAAAAATTATTAATAAAAGCTATTTAAAAATACATTTTAATTTATTTATGTACATATTTATTGATCTTCCTCGTCCTCAAAATCTAAAATTAGCTGTTCGCATTTTACTAATTTTATCTTAAAGTAATCAAATTACATATGGAATTAGTTTTAAAATACATACATATGCATGCAAAAAAAATAAAAAAAAATTAGTTGGCAACCCGGTTTTTTTGTCACCTCCAGCAACTAATGTAAATGGCTTAAATGTGCTGTTAAGTAGGCAATGCATTTTTAGATCCATTAACCAAAAAAGTACAAGGCACTATGGGGTATTTTACCGAAAAAGTGTCATTTATCAATAACTCGTAAACTAAGCAAGATATTTTGATGCGGTTTTTTTAATAGTGTTATACAAACCCTTACATTTTTTTTGGAAAAGTAGGCGTGGTACCATCTCCGCCCCAATTTTTTATTTTTTATTTTTTGTTTATCGGTAGCAAGTTGGTTTATGATTTCTGTTGCAATTAAGAAGCTTTAACCCTATATATAATTAGTAATATAAAAAAAACGTATTTGTTGGACATAGAAAGCTGTAAGCCTTCTTAAACAGCTGTGAGCATAAAATTAAAAACACAAAATTAGGGGGCTGGGGTGTTGTCACGCCCACTTTTCCAAAAAATTTCTTAGGGTATGTATAACACTATAAAAAAAACCACATCAAAATATCTTGCTTAGTTTACGAGTTATTAATTAATGCCTCAAGAAGAGATCGAATGCTCCATACAAAAAGCGAGTATATCAGCACTTAAAAATTGTGACGTTACGTGCTAAAAAATTGAATTGCGAAAAAAGCGGTCAAATGCGGAGCTTGAGATAAACTATTCTGAATAGAGAAATAATGACTCTACACCATGGACAAGGACACACACTTAACAATTGATAACAATTTTGTTAAGCTCTCTGCAAAGTTCAACTTTACTTTTCAAAATTCGACATGGACACCACTTGCTAAATATACACATTATTAAACAGACACGTACAAAAACAACAATATACAAGCATTAACACGTAACACAAACCTGAACAGTTGACATTCATTTCAAATTTGAATTTTTAAAATGTTTCTTTATCTTCTGCTTCAATTTGAAAATGCACGTCAATTTTGCAGTTATTAAAAGCACGCGGTCATCGGTTGCAACAGCTGACTTTAACAGCTGATTTCTTAACATTGGACTGTTATGTTAACATTTCTGGTATGCTGCATAACAGTTTAAAGTGTTTATTATATGTTAGCATTAAAAAATCATACATTTGCATACTTTTGAAAAATGAATAAATGACACATTTTCGGGAAAATACCCCATAGTGCAAGGGGTTAAAAGGCTTGTGAACATTTCTGAAAGAGGCATAGTCGCTGCTTTTAGTATTTATAAAAACATTTATATTAAAAAACAAGTAGAAAAGGCTATAATCGAGCTCCCGACTATAGGATACCCGTTACTTATTTAAATAAATTTTAAATATTTTTTATTGAATGCTTTTAGGGACTTACATTGCTTAAAAACTTTAATCAGCCGTTACCACCATTGCAAGTAATTTGGTTAAGCAACAGGTAAGGTTTGCTTTTAATATTTTAATTGTGTTGGTTATGTTACTAATTTGAATGTACAGATTCCACACTTGTCAAATAAATGGAAACTTTGTTATTGTTGTAAAAAAAAAAAAATCCATTACCACCTTTCTATTTGTCCAATCTTGTTAGTAGGATTAAAGGTTATAATAGTACTTAATGTTAATAAGTAAACAAAATCCTAAAATATTGAAAACTGTGCGTTTGGTGGCTTTTCGCGATTTACGAAGACGGAAAGGGGTGTGTAAAAAATTTGAACAAACTTGATTTGAGTTGGGTTTATTGAAGTCTGTGTGCCAAATTTGATTTATCTAGCTCTTATAGTCTTCTCCCTGTTACCTTCTCCCTGTAACATACATTGCAAAGAGAACAATATCCCCTTTACTTCTTTTTTAAGTAACGGGTATAAAAAATTCCGGAAAATATCGCTTACGTTATATCCGCAAAAAGGGCTGTTTAATGAACATCAACATATTAATACTGGGTATTTAACAGTTGAGCAAATTTAATCGAATTGCGAATGACTGAGATACAAAGTTTGATAATACTGTGTTAGTAACACAGTGTTATAGATAAAACTCGAATGTAAATTGCAAAATGTAATCTGCTTTTAAATGTTTATCAGATAAAATTAACAATGGATTATGAACATTTTTCAATGAAATTTGATGATTTTGAATCTGCATGCCAGCTATATAAACATGTGAATAGTCCTATCCACCTGTATAATCTGTAGAATTTCAGTGTGTCAATGGATCACTGGGAAATGGGAGTGCAGATGTTTGCGGCTGTAGTTGATTGGAAACTCGATGCTGATGGGAAGACGATGGTGAGTTAGAGTATCTTTAGAGAATTGTAATGACTAATTTTATAATTATAAAACAGGTTAATGTAAACTTGTTTAGCAGCTATAGCGGTAGAGAAGCGGATTATAGAATTATCCCCTACCATATAAAGTTCCAAATATATCATTTTACGAGTTCCTTGATAAATATTGTATACAATTTTTCTTTTCCGAATATACAGGCCTGTTCCGGTATTCACTTGTTTTTTGCGAATTTCAATTCGCAAGATTTGACCGAATTTCCCTTAAAATTCCTTTCTATTTCCTTCGAATTACCCTCCGAATTTCCCTCCCTCATTGTGTTGAGTAATTTTTAGCAGAACAGTGCTGGAAAATGTATTAAGTGCATCACACATTTGCGTCAAAAGAATTTCCATCTGTCAAAATGTGTAATTAATTTATCGAAAATTTATTTAATCATAAGTGGAAACATTTTTCAAAGATAAAAGCTACTTTCGTTATAACTTTTGTATTTTTGAAAGCGCGGGTTGGTTTTAGTGCTGAGCAATGTCTTTTTGCAGAGTTGTCAGCTGTTGCACAGTGTTTGTTTACAAAACTCCTTAGTTTTGCATTAAATAACAACAGGCTTTGTCCACTCTTTAACAACAACTCTTTATTTTACGCGATGCTTAAAAGCACTTTAATTGTTGTTTTAAATATATACCATAATATTTACAACTTTCCTCACCTACAAAGGCAGCTCTAATAAACTTACCATTCATTTTCACAAATACTTGCGGAAATTAGAACAAGTCGAGCAAATCCGACAAAAATGTTAGGTTAGAGTCTTATCGATTTTGAGGCGTGATGAAATAAAAATGATTTAAAAATCAAATAAAACATTGGAGAATTTTATACATATTTTGTTTTCACTTTAATTTTATGCTAAGCATGCCAAAATCATCGATTTATTCCTTTCGAATTCAAACTCACTAGCTCAATATCAAGTGAATTCAATTCGCAAAATCTTGCCGAAAGTGAAAACCGGAACAAGTGAGGGAAATTCACTTTCGCAAAATCTTGCCGAAAGTGAAAACCGGAACAGGCCTGATAGATAATGGGCGAATATACCTGCTATCAAGGGACGATTTTGTATATATAAAATGGTGTACACCATTTTTGGAAAAGCTTAAATGATGATTTCTTTAACTCTAAAGTTAACATCAAAGTATGTATGAACATTTAAACAAAACAAATTGTATATTATTACTTGTAAAATTAATCAAATGTGATGAAAAAATACATAACAGCTTTATAAAACTGGTTATGGGTACGATTTCCGCTTTCGAAGTTTTCGTATTTATAATTATTTTAAAATTATTTTCACTTTAATTTTTTTTTTAACGAAATAAATATAGGAGAATCATAGTCAAGTTTACTTGATTATAGTCCTTTCCACATAATAGCTTACTATATTTCGAGTTTGCCATGATTTGTGATTTTTAAAGAATTGGGTACTGGGTCTCTTGCAGTCGAGCTTACTAAGCTAAAGCGTTTTTTGCTTTTTAATCTCATTAACACGAACTTAACTTGCAATTGGCTTTTATATAATGCTCTGTTTCGCAATAGATCTCATCTTTTTCTTGAAACTCGTAATTATGGTAACAACAATAAATAATAAGAGGTAAAATTGTGTTCAGAAATAATTGTTGGCAAGTTAAGTACAATGGAGTGCTGAGGGATGCATTTTATACTTCAGTTTCTATGGCAGTTGCATGAGATAGTAATTAAATTTCGAGTAGCAAAGACAAAATGTTTTCAGTTTGGTTTTAGTTTTTTTTAGTTCACTGTGAGTTTTCTTATTCTAATGAAATTTTGACTTGTCAACAGGATAACGTGCAACAGCAATAACTTTTGGGCCATTTCATTTTAGCAGATTTCAGTCTTAGAGGACCTCCCGTATTTAAAAACTTTTAGAGTAACTATAAGATTATACATTTACATATGGGCTATTCCGGAAATTTTTAAACCAAGGGCGAAAACTTAATTTTGTCAAAAAACTGCATTTTTTCTAAAAATATTAGTTTTCTGTTTTATTAGAATATATTTTTGGACTTCAAATTACAAAATCGAAAAGGTTTTACGGTGGTTTGGTTTTTCATGGCCGAGCCTTATCAATTAATTCCCCTTTTTGCCTCTTAATTTCAATATTTCTTGTAAAAAAAAAGGGTACTTTCAATGGCCAAAAAAGTTGGCAAAACGGTCGCCTGAGTGTTTAGCGCTTAGTTCCTCTTAAACTTTGTTTCATTTTCTTTTATTTAAGATAAAAACTGTATCGAATAGATATTTAATATATACTAATAATTTGAAAGAAAGTGTGAGTGTAAAAAGTGTAACGTCCGCAACGTAACGTCCGCACCTGACAAAAACTAAGATTTTAAATTAACGAGACTACTTATCTGAATTTTTGATGCTGGATTGATATGGTCATATATTCCAGTTAGTTTGTTGTATTTGGACATTTTTTGTTTATAATGCAAAATTCGCTAATATACGCGCAAATGCACTTTAACCTCAAATCAACTTCCATTTTTTGTAACATCCGCAACCAAACTTTCAGCAAGCCTAACTATTTTCCAAAAACAGTTAGGTTTTTATCTTTAAATAGGATTGATAGCATTCTCAATGAAATGCATTTTCCAGAAAATTACATTAAAATTCACCGATCTGAACGCGAGCTGCAACAGTTTAAACATAAAAATTTGCGTACAAATGTAACGTCCGCAACCCAGGAATAGCCCATATTCAAACTTGAAAAAGAATCGCTTGTGTCATGCATTTCTAGTATTTATAGTTTTTTCTTCCCCATATTCACACAAATAATTCTAGAAATTGTCATTTGCAGCATGCAGAAATATTTGCATTAATTTTTAAACTCTCAGACAATCCCTGATTTTCTTTCCCACTTCAGCACTCAGACATTAATTGATTTATTTTTTGCCTTAAGCCTTGAATGAGATCTCAAAAAATGCAAATCAAAAATTCGGATTGTACATCATTCGGCTCTCGAGGCAATTTTCAAAACTTTTATCTAATATTATTTTGGTTAGCTTTGATTTTTTTTAATTCTGTTTTTTTTTTTTAACAAAGTTGACTAAAGTGGCTAAAACAAACAGTTTTTATGAGTGCAACATAAAGAGTAAATTTCAAATTCCAATGATTATAAAGAAAATGGAATAAGTAATGTTAATAAAGCATGTTTCTTTTTAAGTGAGCTTTAGTTTTATTAAAAGCTAAATAGCTTGTCATAATCAAATATAAATTATATTTATATTTCAGATACATATATTGTAAGTTATCAAATTGTACGCTGTGCATCTTTGCAATCTAATGACAGGTAATAATTTGATAGCATTTGCAAAATAGAAGATACATATGTGAATAATCAAGTTACAATGTAATTTGCATTTACACTTGGCATACAACTTGTCCCATATCAATAGAATTAGGCACTGACATTGATTTGAATCCGTCGTTCTGCTTACTAAACGTGCATTCAATTGAGGCTCAGACTTAAATGGCATTTTACACAAGTCAATTTCCTGCCCCTCATGTGCTTCTAATTTTGGATCAATTTCAATTTGGAGCACTCAAATTTGTTTTACAATTCTTAGCCAACTTTTGCTGAAGTCAAATGCATGAATAGTTTGTTTTGTTTGTTTTTGACTGGCCAACCCACGTTCAGGTTCATGTTTGAAGGGGAAAAGTTTTCATACCTCTAGCTATTTTCACAACTTATGATGTTTTTACACCCTACGCCATAATTCAATGAAAATAACGAGTATTATAACTTTACGCAAGGGAATGTAATATAAAAAAGGAATTCCCCTCCCATCTTCTATGCTTTTTTATTAAACTAAAAATTTGACAAATAATTGCATAATAAATGTAGAGTTTCTTTAAGAATGCATAAAATATTATGTAACTATTAGTGAGAATGTATCCCACAGATACACGGTACCACATAATACTGAGTACCTCAAGGTCAATAACCGTAACTTAAGGGCTAAATAAGTTTTTCAACGGAAATTTGAATGAAAAATACTTGTCTTTTCTACTTTTAATTGTTATTTTCTGTTGAATTGATAGCAATTTTCACTCTGTTAAAGAGTTTTAAATGTTCACTGTAATGCTCATGTAATAAACAGTTGCTTAAACTCACTGAAAGACTTATGAAATAAAGTTTAAAATTCTTTTAAGAAATCTTGAATTTTTGAATACCAAATTTTTAAAATTGTGGCAAATATTCTGTTCAATACATACATTTTCAAAAAGACGCACGACTCAACTGCTAAAACTACTTTACTTGGATAAAATATTATATTTTTGAATTAGGATTAAGAGACTAAAAAGTTTTTAAAAAAAACATATTGTTTTTATTTTAATAATGCATTTTGAATTTAAATTTCGCAATAAAGTTTGTGATAAATAAAACGATACCTTATATCCTTAAAAGGGTTGACCTTACATACATATATTATTTTTAAAGCGAAAGCAAGACACATATTAACACATGCATGTCTACATGTCTAGAGTAGCAGCCTCAAAATCAAGCTTAAGTTTTGTAAAATGACAGTTATGCTCAAGGCATAACAATAAATGGCCAAAAAACGGCTGACAATGCTTTGAGCCTCAAACTATTTCAAAGGAACTTAAGTATTTGGTAAGGTGCATGTGATTGGCAGCTTACTTAGAAAAATACCGAATAAGACTCGTATGATTCTGCATTTATCTAAATGCAAAGTGCATTAACTTAAGTATTTGGTAAGGTGCATGTGATTGGCAGCTTACTTAGAAAAATACCGAATAAGACTCGTATGATTCTGCATTTATCTAAATGCAAAGTGCATTAAAGTGACAAAGCATAATAGAGAAAGAGGATAACAAACACAAGTACGATAAAGCACGCGTCATTCTTTCTTATAATTTTATATTGTTTGTTGTTTATGTATTCTTGTTGCAGTTGCTGATGTTGACACGTCCGCATCATTTATCAGTTGGCAGCTTTGGCCTGTAACAGTTGGTAACAGCGTTAAATGCGCAAGCAATTTCCACTTTTTATTGTATTTAAGTTGTTTGATTCATCAATTTATCACTTAATTGAAATTTATGAATTTTACTTATTTCATTTACTCATTTCCGTTGTAACTTTTCGTAAAATCTAAAAATTGACGCAACTTTGTCTTCCGGTTGCAATGGTCCGCACAAATCAGTTTATCACCGGCTTCTGGCGGCTCCAACAGCAAGCAGCTCCCACAGCGCTGCCGTTTCGATATCGAAACTGATTTTGCATGCAAGTGTGGGTGTGTGTGTGTGCGCGTATGTGCTGCCGGCATTTTGACAGTTGTATTGGTATTCGAAAACAGCTGTTCGAGGCTCTTTTCGAAAAAACATTGCACGACTAACTTCGTGTGGGAGGATTTTGGGTGGGTTTTGTTTATGTTATTTTGATAAGAGTGAAAAGGTCAGAAAGTCGATTGCTTTTAAGGGTATGAACTGGAGTTGTGAATACAATAATTGACATTAAGAGTTAAGAGAGAACTGGACCAAGAAAATTGCTTCTAATCAATTAATGTTAAATATTATTATCTATTATCTCTTTTAAATTTAATATTAAAAAACTTAATTTTTGAGTATAAATTAGAGTTGGGTTCAAGTTATTGAACAAAAGTGCAATTATTACGCCAACACAATGTTATCAGTTGAAGCGCTTTGAAAGCACATAAAGTGCATTTGGTTGTTGTCATTGCTAAGTGGAAAGTGTTGTTGAACATTTTATTAACAGTGAGCTGTTGTCTATATCTGTTAGTTGTAGCATAGGCAACTTTGGTGTCTGTTAACAACCTATACACTATGGTCCCGATGGCGATTTTTTTGGAAAAAATTAATAACTTAAGAACGAGACAGGAAATTTTGGTCTAGTTTTTTGCATTAGACTAATAGTGTCAATTGGCATCAGTGCTGTAAAAAGTGGGCGTGGCACAGAGTTTTTTCTTAACTTAAGCATATGCTAATTTTTTGTTTTTCACGCTATATGAACCAAAATTGCACGATTGATTTGTTCTCATGCTTCTAACACTCTGTTAAATAATTATTCCAATCGGACAACTAAATAAATTAAGACAAAGATAATTTTTTTTTTCAAAAACCATTTTTGAGGCATGTTTCTAAAGCAAACAGAACAACATAAGGCCCGGTGATTTTCAACAACGGAGATTTACTAACAGAAAGTGCAAGCCTCACTGAATAATATACATTATAAAATTTAGTGAATTGGCTTTTGGATTAGTGTTGAAATTCATTTGAATTTAACCTTAAATTTTGGTGTAAAACTTGCACTGTTAAACAGCTGTTAGCTTAACAGTGTTGGCCAATGTTAAAATTCTGACTATTTCAAATTTTCGTCTGATGTATTTTCAATGTATTGCCATCAAAAGATTATTAATTTGCACAAATTTAAAAATGGACTTTTTTTTCAAAATAATCGTCATCGGTACCATAGTGCAATATGGCTTGACGATGCACTTACTTGAGTGTTTATTGCCAATTTCACGGCGCATTTCTTCCGATCGGTTTGTGGTATTTGATTCAAGCGGATATTGGGCAAAAGTCATGTTTTCATTGCGCATTTGCTTGCCGAGGGACTTCATCATGAGAAAACACGTGTGCAAACCTGCCACACTGCGCTGACCATCGCGTTCGTAGTAGAATATGGAATGCGTCCAGTTGTGTCTGTTTTATAATAGAGTCTAAAATTATTGGGAAGTGATTTAAATATGATATTTTACATACTGTTTCATCACATTGATGGTCAACTCAGATATGGACTCAAAACTTAACATTCCCGTGCGAAGCAGCATATAAAACTCATCACCACAATCCGTTTTCTTCTGCTCAAAGTCATAGGTGGAGCCACCCACTGTGATAAGGGGGGTTCCCTGGCTATTGAAGTACTTGGTAATGCGACTGACAGCAGCTAAATGTTGAGATTAAGAATCGAATTTCAATTTAAATGCGAATAGGCTCACCCTCAACTTACCCAATGAATAGTCGCAGACTGGTCCAAAAATGACCTGTGCACATTGCTTAATGATGCCGTCCATGGCTCGGATAACGCCCAGCGAGGCATCGCACTTCGTGTCATGGGCCAGCCAGTGAAAGTCTATGTAGGATGGTATCAGTGCCGTGGCACGTATCTGTTGCTCAGCCACCTTTAGAATGGGCAGCACACGCTGCAGAGATGCCTCGTATCCGTCATCGTTGGGCAGCAGCACCAGAGCCCGAATGGAACAGTTTCCCCCATTAGCATCGCAAATGGCCTCGCAATCTCGTGCCGGCTCGTCTCGACACTTGGCCTGACAGCTCGCCAGGCAGAGCAGGCATAGCACCAAAGATATCTGCCTCCTCATATCTGCATTATTTGCACCTGGACAATGCCATTGACCGTCTCTGTGGTGCAATGTGGCATCCGCAATAATTTCCAGAGATTTACAAATCCGCAATTTGGCAGATGCTGCGTCATTTAGAAATTTCACTTGCTTCTCAGCTTTGATTTGCCTCATTTGCTTTGGCATTAATGCCCTCGACTTGTGTTTGGCTTTTCGCTAACCACTATGATTTGACCACTGACTAGTTAAATTGCATTGATTGCTCGGATAATAGAAACATTAGCGAGTTTCGCTGCATGATGTCGCTAAAAAAAACAAATACAAAAAACATTTTTATCGGTTATTCACTAGTTCACACAGGTATAATGAGTTCAGAAAATAAAAAATGAGACTTAAACCTTTAAGATAACTTGAGGCATCCAGAATGTAAGCAGCTTCAATTTATTTAATTTTTAAGTTAATTGTAAATTTATCATGTTTAATTTGTATAAATAATCTTCACTTATTGACGTTAAGTTTAGGGACAAGGCTTATAAAATAAAAACTAGTGCATTTCACTTTCCATTAGTCCTCGCCTCATCAAATTAATGTTATTATATGTGGTCTCCTATAAGAAGTGAAGACTGTGCTATCTTTATGACATAGCTTTATGCGTAGTTATTATTATTTTTTCGTTTTTGGCTCCTATAATAAAAGCTGTATGACTACTTTCTAATTATTTATTCGATGGTATCATGGAAAACAAATAGAATAGAATAATAAAAACTTATCGTTTTTTGAACTATGTATGAAGCTCATTGGTGTAATGTGAAGAAGAAGAACTTGACATTTATCTCCTTTAGTCGATATGGTGAATACCAGAAAAAAACGGAGCTGCCAGCAGTGTTGCCAATTTAGCTATTTCGCCGAATCTTAGCTATTTTCCAAGCAGAATTGGCGTAATTTTATATTTTTAAAAACATCTGGTAACTTCATATATCAGGTGTGCTACAGAAATCGCAAGTGAAAACGACCAACCTTTTCGAACTAGGTTTCTAGGGTTGGCCCCTTCTAAGATTACATTTCCCAAGGGTTTGATTAGCAACTTTTTTAAGTTTATCATTGCAGAATAATAGAATAATAGCAGAATAATAACTACGTCTGCTCCTGTCTTGGAATGCATTGAATTAATTTGCAGTCGATAAGAATCGTTTTCACCTCTTTTATCATTTGAATTGTTCGCTAATCTGAATAGTCTAAAAAATCTGGAATTATATATTTGCGATATCACTGATTAGCATTTACAAGCGCTCAAGCATTTGAAACAACTCAAGAAACTGGATCCATCATACGACAATAGGTTGACTGGACAGTACTTAAATTGTTTGCCAAATTCCATTGAGTCGCTGTCCCTGAATGGCTAAAATAAATTGAAGCTGAAATTGGGGAAAGAAATGTTAAGCAGGCTATCGCTGCTTAAAGAATTGCAGTTACAGATTATTGATTTTGACATTAGCTCAGAAACCCAGGAACCTTTAAACGAAAATTGCTGTAAATCGTTGGAGAACCTCACAATTCAATATGCTAATAAGAGACTTGCTGATTATAAAGAAATTGCAATCAACTGCACGGACAAACTTCTACAAAACTAACATTTAGATAACTACGAACATACCAGGATATATCGTCCACTTCCTAGTCAACTGTCTACAGATCGACACCAAACTCAGTAATCCTTCACTACTGAAGGCGGATGCGGCTGCCAAGACTGTACTGCGATGTTGACATACGCTATACTTTTGCCAATGGCGTCTACGTGATCGCTCTGCTACGTTGGAATTACAAGAACGCTAAACCATACATTATATAAAACTTAAAAATATATTGTAATTCGGTATTTATACTTTTAGAAATGTATTAAGGTCGGTTACTACACCTACACTGAAACTACAAAATAAAATGCGTCGACTATCAAGAACTTGTAAGAAGCACTGAAAAAAAGTCAAATTTATCTCTATATTTTTACAAGAAACTCCTTTATATTTAGCGTAGACTGTCGACCACAGTGATAAATTCTTTTTCAATAGAATTAGAAAAATAATTCTACGTAAAACAAATTGCTTCATAAATTAAACGTTTAATATTTATATTGTCAGTTTGCCACTTTATTTACCATTCACAATGGCCCATATTTCCAAATCTTTCTAAATACGAGTACAAACACATGTACATATCAGTTGAAGAATTGTTCATGCATTTATTGTTTAAGTGACGTACGATATAATTTTATGGCCCTTTATAAATGTGATTCACGGTGGAAATAAAAGGAACAACCATATTTTGTTTTGGTTTTCTGCATTTGCTGTGAAGTTCAACGATAAGAGACAGTTAATTATGTACACAAATTTCAGTGGAAAAATAATATATTGAATAACGTTATTTATTGATAAGGTGTCAATGGAATAACACGTTTTCCATGAATTTTCCGATTTAAGTGCGATCAGAAAAAAGTAATACTAAAAGACAATACCCTCACAATACCGTAAAAGTTTCTCAAGTATTATTTATTTTATACATAAATACAATTCAATATTTTTTCGCATTCTCTTGCTTCACAAATTTTGGTTTAGGTACATGGCATAAAGATATTTTTGGATGTTTTGAAAGTCTCTGACAACCTGTCAATGTACAAAACTTGAGGTGTCATTTGCCTTAAAAACAACTACCTATAAATATAACAGCAAATTCAAGAGTCGAAATTTGTACATTTTTATAAATAATTACCTACACTGATTTTTAATCTTATCGGCCCACCAACAAGTTTTCAAAACTATAACTCATGAAATGCATATAGGAGAATGTTACGTCCGTTTTAATACTATTCATTAAAAACAAACGTAAAGTTTAATGATTCTTTATGAGTCTTTCCATGTCAACAAATATTTAAATTTAACGGCCATTATTATTTGACCCTTTTTAATTGTCTCTGAATTCGTCCAAAATGCTTTATTAAATGAAGGAGTTGAAACAAATTTGTGATTGCATTGACGCAGAGCAATTGAATTAAGAGACCAGGTGCTAAAAATGCTTTTAAAAGGCTTTACACAGCTAAAAATCGAAGGGAAATTTGAACAGAACACAACGAAATTTTTGGAGATGTGAATATAAAAAGGTAAGCCTAAATACCAGAAGCAGATGTGAAGTCAGGCGCCAGAGCCACAAACTGATAGAGGTGTCGAAGCCCAACTGTAATTAATAAGAATTCATCACAAGCTTTTGACAGTGCAAATAACGAAATTGGAAAAGGTTATTGCGATCTAAAGACCGAAACGCCATTGATACCAAATATCAAAACTGTTTTGGGTCATGTGCTACATTCATATCAGTACAGCACTATGGTTGAACGATTGAGTACCCTTCACAATGACATGGCAAACATCAACAATATTATAAGGCAGCCAACATCAATCATACGGAAGCGTGTTATTTGCATTAACAATTCACTTTGCCCACTACGTAAAAGGATTCTAGTGCTCAACTCGAAGATACCTAGTAAATTTCAGCCAAATTTGCATTATAATTTTTTAACTTTCATTCAAAATATAAGAATTTAAGTAACCCGATTTTAAGTTATAAATATATTTAGAGCTTTTAGAAATATTTGTAATAAAAAAATCTTCTCTTTTAAATTTATTACACTATTTAAATAATAAATAAATATTTATCTGCCAGCACAACCTTTATATCTATTGTATCTAGGTAGGTTTGGCAAATACCAACAAAGTTACAACTATAAATAGACCATCGAGGTAGTCTCATTAAAAAAAGTGAAAAAATTGAAATCAAATAAATTAATAACAAATTGGCTGGAACATCGAAACGCTTATCAGTTGGCAAACGTCAATTTATTTTTAGGCCGTTAACAAAATTAAATAGCTGCTGATTGATTAAGATCGGCAAAAATGACTGTGGGCCACTCAGGCGACTTTGTTTTTCGACACCCCTTAACGAACTGCAGTCCGGTCGAATCAATCATGTTTACCCCTGGTTTTAGTATGTGTAGATAGTATTCGACTACTTACCCATGTATGTATGTTGATAAATACATATTTATAGTGTGTAGTGTGGGTACTTCAACATTTGCCTGCCCTGGCCATAAGCCAGCCAACCCAAAGCTGGCACTCAGACACCTGGACACATGTGCACAATTTGTGCGGTTGCTGGAGATACGTAACATACTATATTTGTGACAAATGCCGAATGTGTACAAGTATTTAAAATAAAGTGGAATGCATTTAGCCTCGTGTTGTGCTCGTATTTACGCTGCTTTGTTGGACTTACTCATAATTTGTGTTTTTATCAAGCACTCAACTTGTACTCGTAATACTAACAAATGCGAACTATGACAATTGCGAATGGTGAATTTACTTGTGGTATTGTGTGGCTTTATTGTGGATTAGACTGAAACATATGTATTCTAAAGCATGCTCTATTTCACAAATATATTTACAAGATCCCGACATATCACAAGATACCAGGCTAAGGTCAGGGTTTCTGGCATTCAAGCACTTGAATAATGATATCAAGTTTTCTATTTATAAACTTGCCACTTAATTAATGGCAATGATTAACTAAGTAGCACTTGTTACATAAAATATTGAAGTGGAGGTGAAACAACCTAGGCAAAAATCCAGATACTTTTCTTGCTATTTATCGAATCTGAAAACCTTTGAGGCAATTGGTAAATACACTTATACTATGTTCAAAGACAAAGTGTCTAGTTACACCTATTTATAGGCATTTGTTTATTTTTAGTTTGCAATCAATGAGCCCTGTCGGCTGATAAGATTATTAAAAGTCCACAAATTTGTGAGAGTGCATTGGGTAAATTCATAATATATTAGATATCAAGTTTCGATGGTTCAACCGAGGCTGAAACATTGCTGAAACTTAAATAAATCACCGACTCATTAAGTTTATGGCTTCCGTTTAACTAATTGCTTTTAAATCCAGTAATTTGCATGCAACTTAAATTTCCATTCATCATCAGCAAAATGAATAAATTCCGACTTTGACACAGCTAAAATTATATTATTTATGAATTTTTAATACACGCATAATTTGACTTAAACCACGATATCAAGAAAAAGATGGAAATATTCACAAATTTATTTCGAACTTTTTTTTGGGGAATGGCAATATCCGATTTGGGCTTTGAAAAAAATTACAAAATTGCAAAACGCGTTAAAAATATAAGTTTCTTTCACACACCGTGCGTTGCAATTTAAAAGCAATTTAAGTCAAGATGTGCGAATTATGAAACAGTTTAAGGCGAGGAAAGTTTAGAAGGCAAAAGACTTGAAATGGGGCAAGTTGGCCATATTTAGTGTAAATAAATATGATAATAAAGTAAAGTAATAAAATAAACTTAAAGGGTCTTACATTTTTATTATGCATTGATGGCATGCATTTTATATTAATTCTGTAATTAAGCGTGTTTAAATGTTGACCAAAAAAGTGAGACTGATACTGTCTAAAGTGTCGACTACCAAATACCCTGTTCGCAGAGCTCCGATATTTTATTCATCATGCGCCAAGTGTCGTTTGTCGTTAATATACCCTTCGTTGTCCACTTCATTTGGCATAAAATATAAACAATTTAATATTCAAACTGTCAACAGGGAGCAGCATGCGTGACCGTTAGTGTCGATTAACTAGATTTTATTAAATTGGTTAGCATTAAATACTGCATGCAGACTATTAAAGCAGATTAAGTGCATATTGTACAAATTTTGAGCCTGTGTTCTTATATGAATTGTTTTTATACAATGCTTGGAGAAATGAAGAGTAGCAAACATCAATGTTTTAGGCCATGATTAAACTTTTTCAATTGCCTTTTCGCATTGTCTAAAAACATCCCCTGAGATTCTTGGACTAGTTCGATTGCGAACTTGAAAGTATTTGCTAAACGCCAATGTACTATAAAAAAAACTTGTTGGTTCATTAGGTAATTAAAGTCACGATTGCTGCATTTAATTTTCATCGATTTCTTTAAATTATTTTCTGCATCGTCTACAATGGATCCAACCGGAAGTACTTAAATTTTGGGGGTAACAGATCCTGGTGTTTAATGTGTTAAATGAAATGAGTTGTCAATATATAGCCAAAGGCATTACACAAAAGCAACTGCATACAAACAGTGTTGATAATTATAAAGTTAATCCATTTGATGCTGGTGGATTCATATATACATATGTGTGTATCTTCAATAGGTGTTAACCCCAAACGTTTTTATTGGCTGGCCTTTGCAAATATTTTTATTTGTATTTGGCTGCCGATAGTGGCAATTGTTTATTTTTTGTCTACGTGTCAGTTGGCACATATTTTGCTTTTTGACTTGTTGTAAAGGCGAGTTGGTAAATGGCGAGTTGTATGAAAATCTAAATCATTTATTATGTTGCCAGAAACAGAAAGTATTTTAGTCCAGTCAGCAAAATGTGTGGTCTTTATGCAATACAGTACTTCACTGCATCACGCATACGCACTGTGAATCGAGTGAATGGAGGGGGCTTGAGTGCTCGAATAATTTAGTGCATACTTCTGTGGGTTTCCTTCGTGTCACAAACAATTTCGTTGGCAAACAGAGCTTAAAAATGTATGTTAAGCAGTTAAGTATAAAAAGCCAAACGATAACTCAGACTGACACTGTTGTGAGTGCAAAAGCAGCAGCTCTTCTCGAACCCATTGAACACTTTGAAAAGTTGCTAATGCAATTAATAATATGAGTAGAGAATTTCTCTCTAATAAATACAGAGAGTGTCACTAGCTAAAGAAAAAGAAATATGCGGATAATTGATTTATTTTTTTTGCCATTGTTTGTGGATGCTAGAATATACACAAAAATAATTAAACTTAGAAAGCTGCAGATTAACTTTTATCTATGTATTCTAGTGGATATAGATTTCATGGAAATAACTTAAAAAAAGTTAGAAAACTTCTTATATTTGGATAAAGTCTTGAAAAACTCAAAAGAGCAAATTGGTTTGAAACTTTATTTTCTTTCGAAATAATAATATTGATTTTTATAAATTATCTTCACTGATATTTAGCATCTTTAATGGAGTCAACTTCAAGATGCATACAAAATAAATGCTTTGTCAACCCACAAGTTAATAACTCTATACGTAAGGATGCAAGAGTTGATACCAAGCAGGAAAAAATGACATTATGAGATGTTTGGGATCACAATAGACACACAAATGGGCGTACTTAAACATGACCTCTGTGTGCAAGTGTGTGTGTGTGTTTATTTACTATCTCACTCTAGGGAGGTCAGAATTGCACCACAAGAGAATCACAATCTGGCTTATATTCAATTTATAGAAACAGTTTTCAGTTTGTCAGATTTCAGCTAGCATAAATGCCCTCGAAGTAAATGCAAAGAACACAAGAATTTAATACTCTGTCAAAGAAGCTTATGAAATATGTTTGGCCGACTATTGTATAAACTCTATTGACAAGCCAATAAAGTCTTTGAATTCTTTACGAGTATGACAGGAGCTTACCTCTTTGGCATAAGACGGTTGTAGCTTTTGTGCACCCAATAATACTTTCAACGAGACTCTTTTATGTACTCTCGTATGTATATAATATTTACGTCACTCACTTGTTTATGGATAGAAACCTTAAAAAATGTTCTCATTCATACAATTTTGTAGCACTTCAATTTGAAACAATAATCTATTTTTATTGATGATTTAACAATCTGCAGTCCATTAACTAACTTATTGTACCTCCTCAAGAGTTCATAAAATACAAATAAAATACTGATATGCGTGCATTGAAATCAGTCCACAATAATTCTCACAATCTCAAGTTCACGAAATTATATTCGCGTCGCTTTTTTGTTGACAACTTCAGCGAAATTTCCGCCGCGGTCTTAGCCCGAAACGCGCGCTTTCCGTTAAACTGTTACTTTTCGACTATTATTGGCCAACTATTGAAAAGCTCAGCGGCACTTTTACTAATCGACTAACATTCGCATTTCACCAACGCAAAGAACTCAACAATGGGCCATGTTACTGATAAGAAAGCACTCCGATAACAAGTAACAGTCTCTGTTAACAATTGCGCATTTAACATAGATGCTGTTAAGTGTTCTCTGTTAAGCGATGTGTTATCTGCCTTTCGCTGATAGGTTTATTGTTGACGCCTACTGCCTTAAATTCCGAATATTTTGTAATTGAATTAATTACTGATGAAATGCTTGGATTCGATAGCCATCTAAATAGTATACATAATTCGAAAATATTCAAGTCTATAAGAATAAAAAAATTATAGTTTTAAACTAATCCCTAGAGCAGAGCTCAGGAAATATGAAATGGGTCAATGGATTAAACAAAGTTTAATTAAAGCCAACATTGTTCAATAGTATATCTGGTTGTTGTTACTTATAACATTCTTGGCAATATTATGTACATCAATTCTATTCAGGTAATGAAGGCAATATTTGTAAATAACAACAGCTAGAAAACTTAACTGAGCATTTGGTTTTAAATTGAACCGTACAGATGTGAATATCTAAGCACCAAATCCATAAGACTCGCTACTATACAGAAATTATATTATAAAGATACTTAATTTGCTTCTGAAAATTTCTTATATGTTTTTTGAATTGTGATGTACTCGAATGCGCTATATTAGCTTATACATATTGCGCATACGCCATGTGTTTTTTGTTTAATTATTGCAATTTTTTAATGCATTATGCTTTTGAAGAGCCTCTGACGCTTTTTTTTACAGACTTTTAAATAGCACTTAAACACTCAGGCGATTAATTACTCACAATTTTGGTTTTAGCAACTAAAAATTCAGTCTATTATGATTTTGTTTTTGAGAATATTGTCTGCATTTTACCCAGTGCTTTTTAAATGATATAAAGTGAATAACATCATGATATTATCACTTAATACTTACACTGGGTATCTTCAAGTCAACTCCAACCCAAACTTTGTACCACAGCTTGCCAATTTGCTTACCGGAAAATCTACTTATGTGTTTGTGTCTGTTCTGGAAAATGACAGGAAATGGCTTTGGAGTGCGGCTGGCTCTTATTCAAAATGTGCATCTAGATTCTAGATGCTCTTTATACCGAACATTTAACAAGTGTAAGAAGCTTTTAAGCTTGCACAACAACAAGTTTGTGTAAATTGTTCTTTTATTTTTGCAGAATATTTAAATTGCTATTGTTTTAGACAGCAAGTCGGCAAAAGTTTGTTCACTCTTTTAAGAAATATAATTATAGTATACATTTTAATATTCTGTTGCATATTTAAATCTTTGGGTCTTCCTTCCTTAAAGAAGCAATTGCTCTTTTAATCAGATATTAATAACTATTATCCGTTACATACTTTGAAGAGTCAACAAGATTTTGTTTTCATACTTACTTCTATTTATGCTTACCTACATACGATCTTAAAAACCCTAAAAAAACTAAACTCCCCCAAAAAATGTGTTAAAATCTAACATAGGAAAAATTATGTTTAAAAAATATACCGAAAATTTCGGGAAATGTTAAAATCTAACATAGGAAAAATGATGTTTAAAAAATATACCGAAACTTTCGGGAAATGTTGATGTCGAGATTCAGTAACTGTGCAGATCTAGTGTTAATGAATTGCTTAAAATGTTAACTTAATTCAGGAATAATATCAAGATGAATATATAAATAAATAAAACAAAGCGATCTACAGAAATATTTAGCAACTAATCTGTTGGCGAATTGTTGCTGACAGAAACTATTTTAGTTCAAAAGATTATGCTTTTAAGCAATTTAATAATAGATGTCAAAAATGATACACTTTATTTACGGCTACAAGCGATTTCTTTATTTTGTATTTATTATTATTATTAAGTGCTTAAGGCTGACAATGGGTTAAAGCTTTACAGAGCAATGTGCGATTGTGTTGGTGTACTGTGTGTATGTGTGTGTCTGGACATTTACTCATAAATACAAAATGAAAATAGCTAACATTTATCATTAATCATTTACTTAAAACTACATAAGCCGTGCCTTGCATCATTGAGCTACATTCTCTGCATCCCATTCCCGACCCTGACTGCAACTCCTTAAACGGCGTCACCGTCATCGTTAATGGCCTTGAAGATGATCTCGTAGACATGATCGACCAATTTGGCCCACGCTTGTGCTTGGCTCTCGTTCAGACTGCAGGCGGCGGTGAGAACTTCCAGAATAACCTCCCTGAGTTGCTGTTAAATATAATTTTCAATTACATTGAGAATGCGAAAATTTTGAATATTCAATAGTTTCAGTTTCCGGTATTTACATTATACGATTCCTTGGATATTTTACGCGGTATGTGGCTGGTAGCCACCTTGGTCCAGATCTCATCTAGCTTCTCCAGATCACCATCCTGACCGAGCACCTGAATGGACTCATCGAACACGCGAATAATGCGACCGGCATGTGCCCGGAAACGTGGATTGGTCTGCAGATCAAATGCAAGTATCTTAGTTAAGGACTTGGTCTTTAGTGCATTTTGAGCTTACGGCTAATTCGGCCAAGGGCACATCACGGAATGGAAATTTCTCCAAGTTGGACGGATAACGATTGAAGAATGTTGTCAGTATTGCAGCCCCCGAATCGGTTGGTGTCGCCACGGGTATTTCCCAGGTCTTCTTGATCACTTGCACCTCATCGCTGTTCATGTTTTCGGCTAAAATACTCGTCTGCTTAGCTGCTCTTCAAAATATAGCCTCACTTTTGGGTCTTAAGCTGCAAAATATAGAGAATTTTAAAGACATTAACTTTTATACATACATATATACTATTCGTTTTACTCTCTCTCTCTGACTATCTTTTTTTCTGTCTCTTTCTCCGTTCCTATCTCTGAGTGTCTGCCATTCAGAGGCAGACAATTGAGATTGACAGTTTTACATTGCAATTGTCAGTTGCGATTCGCATTGTTGATGGGCCCGGCAAACAATTAGCGCTCACTCGAGAGCAACGCTCACAACAATTGAAAATCAAAACAACAACAGTGGCTTTTATAAATACGCGCACACCACGTGCTTGAAGTCAATGCCTTTGCCATGACAACAACCACATTGATGTACAAATTAATCCATACATGGAAACCAACCCCATCCCCTTTAAAGATTTTCATCCATAACGACATCATCATAATCCGCTTAGGTTGTTGTCGGATGTGCGGATTATCACATAACTTCTTACATAATAATACTCTCTATATATGAAGGACTATGTAAGCATAGATAATAATTAAATAAAGTACCAGATGAGATTTTCAAGGTTTATTAAAGGAGTCACTTAACTAACTGCATGGTATTTTGAAGACAATTTCATTAAAATGAATAATAAATAAATGTATACTACTATACCATATACGCAATATGATAGCAGTATGAATAATTTAGCTGGAATATTTAAGAAGGTTTCAGTTCATCCAAAATCTTAAGACATACTATTTTATGAATAGCCGCCATTCCCCTCCAACTTTATGGTCGTTCATCCCAGTAAGCAATTGTTGTGATTCGCTCTAGTATAACTACACAAATACTGGGTGCCACTTGTCCATCATTGTGGGCAATTCTCATTCTCCGCGAGAATATTTCGTAAAGAATAAAGATTGACAAAGAGCTTAGCAATGAGTTCGCATCCGGAAAACGGAAATGTAAAAAACAGGGATTGCAAATAACAGTTATGAGGCGGAAAAAAATCAAGCACTAAAAAAATGAGTGGGACATTAAAAAAATTCACAAATGCTATTTTTGGAAGGAGTATCCAACAACAGGATACATTTTTATTTCTAGTTTTTATTTTTAAAATTATTTTTAACTCTTTTTTTCAATTTTTATGATACAAATTATAAATAAGAGTTCTTTTTCAATGCTTATTTTAAAGTTGAAAAATAAGAGTTATTTTCCATTTTTATCATAAAAATCGAAAATAAAAGTTATTTTCAACTTTTAACATAAAAATCAAAAATAAAAGTTGAATTTAAATACCTTTTGATCGGGAGGGCCCATTTATTGTACCACTGTATAAAGGTATGATAATTTTATGGGCCATGATAGAAAGGTAATGAAGTGTAGATAAAATATATAGGCTGTTTAATGAAATGCGACCTTCAGATCAAAATATATTTCAAATCAACTTTTATTTTTATTTTTATGATGAAAGTTGAAAATAACTCTTATTTTGCAACTTTTAAATCATGGCAGAGTAAGATTTTAAAAAATTTGCAATCTTTCACTTATCGAAGCAAATTTTAGTTAAATATAGCAAAAATTTAAAATTTAATTTGAAATATTTGCGTGAATACTTCAATTGCTGCTCATTAAAATACAAATAATAATCATTATTCAATTCTAGAAAATACATTAATATTTATGAAGAGAACTTTTGAGGAGAACTTTTGTGAATAATAAGTAGGAGTTGTAGACAAAGTGCCTTAGCATAGCATAACCATATAGGATTTTGCCTTCTCGTTTCTTGATTTAATGACAAAAGCACTTAAGCAACAACAACAGCAACAACGAGAAAAATAAAAGCAACAACAATGGCAAAAGGAAAAATTCAAAACGGCAACAGCAAAAGTAAACAGAAAGTTTATTAAAAATTTACAAGCTGACAGACCAACCGCAGGCAACAACACACACACTCACAGACATAGAGAGAGAAAGAGATACAGAGAAAGAGAAAGATGGGGAAAAATAACAAACAGATAGCAAAGCAGTGAAATGAACTCAAGTGCAGCCGCAGCAGGTGGCAGCAATGTTATTGTTGAAACGGGTTGAACGGTTGAATAGTGATGTTAAAAAAACATCGAAAAATCGACAGGTTTTGGCGGGAGCGATTTGCAAGTACTCGCGATTATGTTTTTGACGATGAATCGGAAGCTCGATTTTTGTTTTGTTTAAAACAAGCATTAAAACGATGATTTATTTAAAAGTAATCTCGATATATCAGTTTTTTTTGTCGTTATACTGACAACTCGATTTTAGCGTTGACGATTTTTACATATCGATTTAAAATTCGATCCATAATTTGGATTTACAAAACCGTAATCGTAAAGATTCATGCATAACGATTAAGTTCGGTTTGGTAAGCACAAAATTTAATTATGATGTAAGATGTAATCATCGTTTGTAAATTCTGAATTCTGAGTTATTTCTATGTTTTTTAATGATCTCAATAAAAAGATCTTAATTTTTGAATATTTGTTTTCAAATTAACATATATTTAACATTTTTAATTTTTTTTTTGTAAACCAAAATTATACCGGTAACCGTTACGTAACCGATATACAATAATTTTACGTAAGCGATAACAGAAAATCTAAACCGTTTCGGTTTGATACCCTGGTTTTAAATATGATTCATGCATTTAAGACACCCTACGCTAATGTACCGGGTATTTTAAACTTGCCATCTCTCGGTAACCTTGTCTCGTTGCTCCCCTCGGGGCACAAACGTTGGAGCAACCATCATCATCAACCACAACAACAACAACCACAACAACAACAACAGCAAGAAGATGAAGAAGATGAGGCAGTAGCAGCTCTCGTTATACATACAGACAAACATACACAATATCCTTCATGTCAGAATGTCCTGTGGCTTTTGTAGTTGATGTGGTTACAGGCCTGTGCCCCAGTATATATGTATGTATGTGCCCACATCCTTCTCTATGCGTGTGTGTATGAGTGTTGCAGTCAAGAGTAAAAAGGCAGCAACAAATCAAGCGCTGCCTTATTTACCTATGAACATGTGTGTGTGTGTGACTCTGTAAGGACATTGAGCGCTTAATTAAATTAAGGCAGATTGATGGACAGCAGCTACTAGACATAGAGACGCAGTCGACAGGCAGCCCAGTCATGCCCATGCCAGACATCCGCCCCTTCCGGCCACGTTAAAGCCAACCAATCAACCAGGTGTTGCTAAAGTGCCGTTCTAGCCTTGCCAATATATTTCTATATTTTTTTACAAGAGTGTGTACATCCGTGAATGTGTATTTATGTGCGAGTTTACTTTGTGTGCTGTCATTCAAATGTCACTCAACATTTCCTTGAAATTTTACAAAATAAATATACATTCATGTATACTTCAATTATTATTAACTTTATTAAACACAAAACATTAACGCTTCTCGATAAATTTTTTTAAAGTGATTCAAATAAAATGAACCTCTACTGTAAAATAAACTAATAACTTTAAGCTAAATAAATATTCAAAAGTGTGCAAAAAATTTCTTGATTTTTTTAGATAAAAAAGTAGGAAGTAAATTAATGTACATAATAAAAATATCAATAAATTTTATAGAATAAAAAAGACATACAAAATAATTTAAAATAAAAATGGAGTGTAATGGTAATAACGTTGTAAAAAGTGGGTGTGGATGAGGTTTTTTTGTGTTGTTGTTGTGGTTTTTTTTTCTTTTTTTTTTTGTTTTTTTTTTTTTTTTTTTTTTTTTTTTTGGGGGGGGGGGGGTGGTTTTTTTATTTATGGAATAAATTAATGGTTCTTTTTAGTATTACAGTTGAACTTCCATAACTCGAACTTCTATAATTTAAATTTCTCTCTAACTCGAGCTAAATTAGTGGCAGTAAAATAAATAAACTTAAGAAAAAGGACTCTATAAGTCGAACATCTCCATAACTGGAACCCTTTCTTTGGATGATGGTGATACGAGTTAGGGAAGTTCGAATGCATGTATATTTCTTGATATTACTGCATTATGAAAATACATTGTACAATATGTTTTAAAGTAAAAAAAAAAATAATTCAATATTGCCTTTTACCAATCTCTTTAAAAAATCATTAAAAATGTATTTAATTACGGCAAATTAGATGTCGTATCTATGTAATTGAATAGATTAATAATACATGCGAAAATAACCTGAATAAAGTGAGACCCTTAAAGCGCTCTCAATGTTGTGCAAGTCCAAGTTTAAAGCACTTAATCAAGCACACAGACACACACACAGACACTCACACACACACGCACACACACACACATAGACAAATGCTCATCGGAAACATTAACGGTAATGACAACAACAACATTGGAACGACACTTGTTCGCAAGGACAACCGAGAAATCCATAAACTTAAAGTATGCTTTTGTGCGCTTTTTTACTGCTTTCTGCTGAGAGGGTGGAGGAGAAGGAAAATAAGAAAGCAAAAAAAACAGGCTGATAATTTTAAATCAGCTGTATCCTGTAGCCTGTTGAGCGAGCGCGGCACTTTGAAACGACTATCAAAAGTATTTCACACTTCAATTGTGCTTTTGTGATTGAATTCACTAGTTAACTACAAGCAGTGGGAATCTTTTGATATTCACACCTATTTTATTCACCCAATTCTTTCATAATTCCACAATCAATTCTCCTAAGCGCTTTCTATAGCGTTATGCCTTAAGAATTTCACTTCTTTTTCTTTTTTAATTTGTTTATTTTTTTTTTTAATATTTATTCTCAGCTTGTTAGCTGCCGTCTTTGTAGTCGTCGCTATCGTCGCCGTTTGCTGTGAACCAACCGCACGCGTTGCGCTCGAATCAAACACTGAGCGCAAACCAAATGAATCGTGTTCAGAGAAAAGCAAGCAGAGAGCACACACTCAGCCGGCAAGTACAGATTTGCACGGTTGTTGTTGTCTGCGCGCCAAAAACGTGCGAACGTAGTGGGAGACGAGCTAACGCTTGCGGTGAGAGAGAGCAACAGCACAGTGGCGTCGCTTGAGAGGGGCTGCACTCTAGGTGACTTTCGACCAGCTCTCTCTCATAGCTTCTAACTACGCATTATGCATTTTAGTTTTCGCTAATTTATTAAGTGTGTCGTTTATTGATGACTTGTGACTTGTGGAAATAAACACTTGCACCTACACCCGAATGTGACTTAGCGCACAGTCAAACATAACCAAAGGCCACCTGTAGGCAGCGTGAAGTAAACTTTCGAGAGAGCCAACGAGCTTCACAACTCGTACACATTCAAATTCTCTCAAAGTTAAGAGTCGAGCTTTACTGCCGGTTGACAACGGTAACTGTTGCCTTTCATTCCGAAGCAAAAGAATTTGGATTCATCCCATGTTTTAACTTTTAGCATTAGGCTGGTAATTAACTTTTTACTAATTCTCTGACAGAAAATCTTTGAATAATTATGATAACTTATAATACACTTTCTGTATACACATAATAAAAATTTAACACATAATAAAAATTTAAGTGCTTAAGCTCTCTTTCTATAATGCAAGGCCAAATAAAAACTTTTCATTAACAACATTTTTAAAATTATTATAATTATGAAAATTTTATTTTTTGTTATCAATGTAGCTCAAAGCATATTATAGTCAGAAGCACATAGTTTTAATCTATTTAAGTATTTGTAGATATACCTATATATTTTTTTTATACATATTTTTTTTAATATTTAAAGACCTTTGACTGTTTTCGGGTGGAAACGTTGTTAATGCAAGTGCACTTATCTATAGAATAATTGTGTTGTTTCTAGATTTTCACTTGTTATCAGCATAGAGTATGACGACTATTAGATTACTAAAGGAGAACAGGAAAAACAGACAGCCAACAGCTTATCAATAACTGGCAACAACAAGACTTTAAGTCATAAATAGATCGTGGACGGTGCAACAGTCGAGCATACTCAACTGTCGGAGTCCTCGTACTTACTATGGAAAAGCAAACACTGCCTTAAATAAAATAATATAAATCGCTAAAAAAATATTAATATAGTTATGTACTAAGGCCCATTTTTTCAATGTGTAAATAAGGTATTCGATAACTATTGAAAAGAAAATGTTACGTAAAATGTATAGAAATTAATGTCAAATTTCTTACTATATGTTAACTAAACTTTATATGTACATTGAAAAAAAACGGCCCTAAATGTACTTTTCGCCCAACAATGGGGCTTCGAGTGGGGTCTACTGTAAGATACCCTGTGCCCTGGCACACCGATAGCCTAATACTTATTTGCACGCCATTAGGCATTAGTTTTCGACTAATTGTTTGTATTACATTTGTGTGTTCTAGTGTACCGATTTAAACCAAATATGAATTCAAAATAAAAAAGACAGAATGTTCCCAATCTATGAGTTCGGTTGAGATACTAAAAAAATTGCATACTAAATCTATATTTTCGATCAATCGTTATGGTAGCTAACGGTCAGACGGACAGACGGACATGGCTATATCGACTCGGATGTTCAAGAATATATACATATGCTTTATGGGGCCCGCCACGCCTCCTTCTGCTGTTACGCACATTTTTTTATTGTGACAAAGTTCATAGACCCCAGTACTTCTTTTTAAGTGCGGGGTCTAAAAACAAGGTAACTAAGAAAGTTAAAAGTATTCCAATTCGATTAAGTTGCATAATTCAAATCACACAGCACTATCACACACTTTTTATAAATATTGTTTTTTATACAATTAACAATAGATAGGATCAACCATGATTATACTATCAGAACTCACACTTCTCAACAAGGCAACCGCTCACAACGCCGTTAAAATTCAAACTGAGCAGCATCGCTGACCCGCTCGACTATTTAAGTGTTTGCCGAACCGCACGAACACAAACAAATATTATGTGAATATAATAATAACAAAAATCAACTTCTACAAAAACTAGTCGACGGTGCTACAGTCGAGCATACTCGACTGTCGGAGACCACGTACTTACTATGCAAAAGCAAACCCTGCTAAAAATAATATAAGTCGCTACAAGTATTTCATATATTTTAACCAAAAATAAAACAAAATAACACAAATATCGAATTGATGTAAACATACAACATTTATAAAAATGTAATTAAAATTTTCATTAATCATAAATCAAAAAAAAACATCTGTCCAACGTGAGATTCGAGCCGCGGATAAATGTTCTAAAAAGTCTGCTAATAAGAAATAATTTTTAAAAAAATTTGTTTATGGTGGGGAGTTGAACCCGCGACTCCCGATCATTGCAAAATTGACGGGAATTTAGCACCATAGGCCACCAAAGCCCATGGGCGGACGTGGCCAAAATACAAATATGTTAAGACTTTAGCGACTTTATATTTCGCAGTTGGGAACTCTGCCAACACCCTTTTAAAATTGAATAGCATTTAAAAAAAAGTATGCCGATCATATACTAAGAAATTAATTGAATATAAAATATATTAACAAAAAAAAAAATTTGTATGTCCTAGAGTTCGAACCCGAGACCTGAACTCAGAGTTCCGACGCTCTGCACATCGCGCCACTGCCCGCTTGGTAAGCGATGGTCTTACGATAGATTTCATTCTTACTAGAGTGTAAGCCAGATGCAATTGTTATCTAGTTGTGATTGTTGTTGTTGTTATTGTTGCTGATAAGACAAGGCAAATAAAGGAGATTTTAATTGCTTGATATCTTGGCTGTTTATTATCCGATCGCGATGAAATTTTCAGCAAATGTGGATAATAATGTTATCTTTGCCTATGCCTTATTAGGAATGTCTATCTTTTAAATTGTCGCTATAATTAAGATATATCTAATTTGTGGGCGTTTAAGGGGGCGTGGCCAAAATCTAAAACAAACTCGATCTGCGTGCAATAAAGACAAACCTAAATACCAAGTTTGGTATCTCTAGCTCTTATAGTCTCTGAGATCTAGGCGTCAATACAGACGGACAGACGGACAGACGGACGGACGGACAGACGGACAGACGGACAGACGGACATGGCTATATCGACTCGGCTATTGATGCTGATCAAGAATATATATACTTTATGGGGTCGGCCACGCCTCCTTCTGCCTGTTACACACATTTTTTTTGTGACAAAGTTAATAGACCACTGTACTTTTTTAAAGTACGTGGTCTAAAAATACGAAGAAGGGAGAAACCGAAGACGCGAACAACAAACAGTGTTGTGTTCGTCGACACTATTATCATTCATTCATTTTGTTATTGCGGGGGGTTATCGGAACAAAACTGCCGAACATTTCCACAGATCTAGCGTTCATTGCGTGTTCTCTAAAAAACTTTGGCTGTAATCAATTCAGGGTCGACTGGGAGACACCCTATATACAGTTCTTATCTTATAAAAACATGTGTATTTTCTCTGGAACATTCAAATTTTTCCTATGCGATTTTACTTTCTTAAGTAACATTTGCAAAAATTGATGAAATACTACTGATATAACATTTTGCGTACGATAAACGATACTTATCGTTATATGATCGATTTGTCGATCATAGTTTGGTCGTCTGAATGTTTTAACGGGTATTTTTGCTTTCAATTAAGACCCGAAAGAACACTCAGTGCAAATATCAAATATGAAAGTATTCGTAAATTTGCATACATTTCATAATTAATTTGTTATCTTCCGCCAGCATACTCGTAACAGCAGATATTCCTACATATATTTTGGTTTCTTTATGTTCTTTTTTCTATTATTTTAACTAAAATTAAATGCTCGTGCTTCACTTTCACTTGACCTTTCAAGTGTTTGCATGGCCAACAATTATTTTTGACTATCGTGAGAAATTATCTTTAGTTATAATTCATATTTTGCATGTTGACAATGTACTTTCGATATAAAAAGTATGACAAACACTGGTCTAAAAGAGATGACTTCATAATCTGCTAATTAACAGGAAGGAAACTCATATATCAAACTCATGTATCAATATAATATATGAGAAAATTTTAGTATTTAAAAAGAGTATTTAGACATAATCATGAAATAAATGATGGCTTTCATTATTGATAATTATTCGTCTAATTCAATTAACATGCATAGGAATCTATTATGAAATTGTCTGAATAATTCAGCAGACAAACAAAGAATTTTAATACGCACATCAAACTTTTATCACGTCATCATTTCCTTTGGTTTTGGTTTATGGAGCCAATTGTTAATGCCAAAATGGGAGTTCATTATAAATCGGTCGCGACCGAAATACTAATCAAAATTCTTTAAACCAAAACTAACAAAAAAAACTTTATAGAGTTTTCTAATTGTGTGAATGAATTTAGTTTTGTTCTCTAAATAAATATGTAAATTGCGTTGCCATACGCTGCTTGTCACGTTGAGAGTCCGGAATTAGGAATTGTTATTATACATACTCGTATTCGTATGCAAAGATAAACATTATACTATGATTATTTATTGTGCTTAAATTATTGTTTGCACTTCACTTGTCCACTCGCTAGAAGTGCCACTGGATAGCAGGAATTTTGTATTTCGTATGGCAAATATAAACAAAACAAATTCAAAATAAGCTCAAACATTATGGGGTGTTAAATCGGTTATGGGCAACTTACCACCTGTTATTTGTTATTGTTTATGATGCACTTTGCTGGAAATATGTATTATAATATTATATTATATGCACGCGCAACACACGACACACAACACTAAAGTGGAGACCGAAAACCTGAAACAGACTGCAAATGAAATGAACAAAACACAAAAGTGACAGATGGATGCTCCCCAGAGAGTGAGAGCAGCGCTGAGCTGAATCCCAAAGAGAGAGAAAAAGACAGAGTGAGAGGGAGATAGTAACAGATTGGGTATCAGATATGGGAGCGAGCAGTATCCAAATTTTAGTCATATTCAGCGCGAGAGCCAGATCGCAACTGAAGCGCAGTGTATCAGACTCTCTCCGTGGTCGCCGTTTTGACAGTTGGCTTTGTCACGTTGGATAAGCAAGATAAAAACCCAGATGTACTAAGAGTAATCACAACAAAGAAGAAAAGGGTGGATAAAACAAATGTAATTAGATAATAATGGACACAGAGCAGCAACAGCACCAAACGAGCAACATCAACATCAACAGCAACAACAACAACAACAAATGTGACAGCGAGAAATGTCAAAAGGTTAAAAGATTTGTGATCATCGCACTTCTCGTCACCATTGGCATTTTGAGCTGGCATTTTTATGGTGCGTAAGCTGCTGATTGACCTTCACTCTCTCTCTCGGCCAAGCTAACCAACAACGCGTTGTTACTTTTACAGAGTATTTCCACAGCAAGCCACTGCCCAAAACGCCAGACGATGTTCTGTCATTATCCCAGGCGCTTTTCGCCGAGGAATCCGCGCCCAGTGAGTATCTCTTCAAGGTGAATTTGCAGGGTAAAACAAGTTCAAGTGCACGCGATGATCGAGCATCACAACCGTAAGTACAACAACATTCATACATGATTTGAAATAATTCAAATGTTTTTAATGCGATCCCAAACACCAAAATAGTCTCTTTGAGCTGCACAACGATCTGCTCGCCAAAAGTGGCAACTCCACAACGGCTCTCTTACAGCGCCTCTTCAACAACTACGAGCTAGATGTGGGCGTGGCAGAACGGATAACGCCCGATCATGAACAGGAGCAACTGGACTTTCTCCGGGCTGTGATGAACACTCGCGTCATGAAACTCTCCATGCGCTTTCTTGTGAGAAAGGGTAAGCACTTGAGATACCCCTCAATCTACTTTTTGTATCTGTGATTAGATTCGTTTCAAAAATACGTTTCATCAATGTGATTTCTCGACATAATCTAAATTTATTTGGCTTATAATCAAAACTAATTGGCAATTAACAATATATTAACCAAGACAAAAAAAAAAAATTATATTTATATAGGCATAAGCATAAGGCAATAAAAGAAGATAAAAGAGCATTTTTAGAACGTCCTCATTTTCATGCAAAAAAGTGGACCTTTATTTGCAGTTTTCAAAAAATTATAAAATATACTAGCGAAAAGATATTTGAAAAATAGTTTTTGCAGTTACTATTTGAATTGTTTGAAGAAACTTTTTGCATCAAAGTATTTTTTTTTAAATCCAGGAATAAAGTGGAAGAAGTAGACGTTTACAAAAATTCGAAAATTTCAATGGGTACCTAATGGATTTAGAAGAGTTTTATATCATTCAAAAAAAGCTCGAATGACCTTTCCATTGATGCCATTGCCATTGATGCCATTGCCATTGCATGAAGTATGTTCAAATTATGAGTAGAATTAACTTTAAATAGTGCCAAAATACTTATGCCTATGGCTGTATATTCATTTTGATAATTATATTTGCCTGCTTTCTAGATAAGTTATGAGATAACGAAAGAGTTTTAAATAGATAACAAGCTAGAGCTTCTGTGTTTGTTATATGCTCCTAATCTGGTATTGATTCAACCAGAACCAGCCTGATAATTTATCTAGCTTTTTATATTTTCTGTTCATTGGTAGCAGATTTGTTAAAAAATATTTTATTATTAAAAAAAACTAATAATAAATTATTTGCACTTATTCTTATTATTATTACTTATTGTTGTTAATCACTGTGTTGACGGATACGTGACAAATGTTGCGAAAGACGTTTTTTAAATTTATAATAAAACTTACTTAATTTATAATTATTTTAATTATTATAATCATAAATACGAGTCGAATGATATCTTTAAATTTTTATTGGTCCCAAAATGAGATGAAAAGTTTGATTGTTTGTATAAAAGCATTGAGATAGCTTAAATGTTTAAATGTGGACTCATTCCCTATTATAAATTTAGAAAATTTTGTTGCACGACTTTTTTAATCGCAAAGGCGCGCTAAAACTGATAACAACTCAGTTTTCAAACTGATATACAAACTACGAATATGTTCCATTTGACGTTGAAATGGTATATTTGGTACATTTTGGTACATGAAAAAAACCACTCTTCAGATCACTTCGAAACCATGTTGTAGTCAAAACAAAACGATGTTTTTTGATATATGACAGATCTATCAAAAATAATTTCGGCATGATATTGCTTTTAAATAAATTTCTTGGGCAGTGCCGAATGAAATAAAAAAAAATCAGAAAATTTAATATCAGAAATTTTAATGCATGAAAATGTTTTCGTCAATAGATTATTACCTAGTAAATAGATTTTTTTTAGAATATATTGTTTTATTTACAATTTATTTGACACTTTTATATTTGTATCTAGAAATTGTCAGTGACGACTACGATGAACAGCTGAAATTACTTCAGGATCTTTGGTTCACACCTTATTCTCGAGGAAAAGGTATTGTGGGCAGCTCCAGTTTTGAGCACGTTTTCCTGGCGGAACTTCGGGAACATTCAGTGCTTGGTCTCCACAATTGGCTGTACTTCGCCGAGCAGGAGCAACAGGGACACGTGGACTACAAGGGTTGGTTGAACCGCGCTGACACGGGCAGGGTATGTAAAACGAGTTAATCATCTTACCATTAGTTCTGATTGCAAATCATTTTTATTTGTAGCATAATCAATTTGCGCTGTCGCTTCGGTACAGTTTATTTGGCATACAAAAGCCATATGGTGGATTTTTGGTGGGCGTTTCGCCCGAGCTGGATGTGAGTCTGTATACGGTGTGCTTTTTGGTCACTCCCGAAAAGGAGCCTTGCGAAATCCAGCTAGGCAAAGCCAAGTTGACAATTGTGTCGCATGTCTGGAAATGGAATAACAAGCGACTCATAGCTACCGCCTATGTCCAAATTCCTTAAGACATAATAGACAATAGTTTAATTTTTATAGCTAAACAACCTAATTAGCAGGGACCGTTATCATTATGAGTTATATTATAAAAATTACATAGTAATGATTACTTTAAGATTTTTAAGGATTGATTTCAATGATAATGATTAATCTTGAGCGAAAAAATAAATCTCACAAGTAATCATTATTTGTGATTTTTATTTTTTCGCTCAAAATAAGACTCACTTTTCAAAAAGTTTACGTAATCATTTTAAATATTTTTTTTTTGCATTTACGGGTCCCCTGGGTTTTTTTTAGTGGATATGCAAAAATACTGGGTAGAAATCATACATAAAAGCCATGAATTTAAAGTGAGTTTTATTTTGAGCGAAAAAAACCAAAAATCATAAATAACGATTATATGTGTTTTATTTAATCATTATCATTATTTTTTTGTAGATGTATTTTAGTCATTGATTTTTTAATGTGAAAAACTTTTAATAGTCATTTTTTGCGGTCCCTGCTATTTAGAAATTTTTAATTCTTGCATAACAGAATTGGTTGCTTTTCTTAACCGTCCGTAGATCCAACTGTGAATATTGTTCATAAAGTCAATAGAGGCTTGCGAATTTGTATTTGTATATATTTTAAGTATTACCAGTTATTATGAACTTCTGACTAGTGACGGCTAAAGTGCGTGCCACCATCAATTTGCTGAGCTGTCAGTCTCCATTCAGTTTTAGCCAACAGTTTGGTTGAGTTGTTTTGACAGCTTTGCATGGGATTAAGTCGTTTGCTGTTACAATATCCCTCCAAGTTTTTATTAGTTTTAACGTTTATGTTTATGGATTGTTTGCCGAATTGTATTGTGACCTCTAACTTGACACTTGACATTGAAAGTACCCACGATAAGGAAGCAATAAAGAATCAAGTAATCAAACAGAAGTCATTTAAAATCTATAGTCTAAATGGAACATTATTCATTATACCATAAATGTCACGACCTGTTTTGCAAATACTATAATTTTAATCAATGTTAATTTTTGATATCTAAGTATCCTATTTTTGATACATCTACTGTATGTAAAAAGCAACATATTATTTTTTACAAAAGATACACATTTCTATATATAAATAATTGATATTAAAATCTGTTTGACTTGTCATTGAATCTATTTTTGGTGTTACCAAAAAAAAAAAATGTATTTATATTTGATTTTTATATTTCTCTCGGTTGATTTGTGAATGCCAAAATTATCTCACAGCCAAATTGTCCCATAAATATGTCAATCTCTATAGAAAAATTTTAAAAGTTATATTTCCAGCAAGGGACACTTATGTCGGAATCAGAAATGAAAGTTTGGTATTTTCATACTTACTCATACACTGTTTTTCAAATGTCTTGAGCAATTACAAATTTTTCATTACTGAAAAAATGTTAACAAGCAATTACTTCATGTTATTAGACTTTCGAATTGATTCTGCTTAATTTATTACAATTTTAATTTCTCAATGCGCCATCTATTGCATGATAAAATTGTCTCAGCTCTGTTGTATGAAAATTTCAGCTTTCTAGATTTAACCATTTGGCCTACACAATGATTCTTAGTCAGTTCACTATCGATTGCTTCCAAACTCAGTACCTTTTTTGGAATGGAATGATTTGAGCTCTTATAAATATCGGCGCTATTTATTATGTTTGTGATATACAGGGGTGACACAGAAATAACTTTCTCTTAAATTTGTATGAAATTGATGATAAATAAAAAAATATATAATTTGAATATCGCAATTGAAACAACAGATTTAATTAGTTCAGTTTATATTATTGCAGTTGAGTTTAATTTAATTACAAATATTAATATCCGAAACATATGAGTTTATGGGTGGAATTATGATGGAAGCCTCCCTAATGGAGTATGTTGGAAAACTTGTGCTTACAACTACAATGCACGATAGTCACGCTCTATGATCACCGTTGCATTGACAATATCAGTAAGATCCTCCTCCTGCTCCTGCTGTTGCTGCTGCAGTTGCTGCTGCTGTTGCTGCTGCTGATGTTCCTGCTGCTGTTGTTGTTGCACCACCGCTGGAGCACTCGACCGACGCACGGTGACAATTGTGGTGTGTGCTGGCGATAAACTGGCATCGGAGTCGGCTGCCTGCAGCACAAAGGTTTCACTTAGGTCGGCGCAGGATTCATCTTCGGGATTGGAGGTGTCTGTGGAGAGCATAAGACTGGGACTGCTTATACTGAACTCCAATTGCAGCGGATCAATTGGCGTGCAATCGGTCGACTCTGGACTCCAGCTACTTCTTGCCGGCGGCTGGCGCGGCAGACTGTTGTGGCAGCGCGGATCTGCTGCTGCTGCTGCTGCCGCTGCTGCCGAGGACTCCAGATGCAGCTGCTGGCCCCACAGTTCCGCTGCTCGGGCGCGATTGTGTGCGGCCCGTTGCTGGCGTGCCGGAGACTGCACCACCGACTGCTGGTAATGTTGCTGATGTCGGGGATGTTGCAATTGCCGGCGTCGTCGTCGGCGGTGACGATCGGCTGTAATCAGTAGCGGCTCCTCCAGTTCCTCCTGCTGCTGGATATTGTGGCTGCTGCTGCTGCTGCTGGGCTGTGGTTGCTTCTGGCGGGGCATCATATTGGTATCCGGACTGTGCATAGTCCGCGGCGCTGTACTCATAGCCGGCATTCGCATCGTAGCCATATTGCTGGGCATCGTAGGGTTGCTGGGCATACGCACTGGGATCGTAGGCACTCGCATCGTACTGTTGCTGATCGTAGGCACTGTAGTCGGTATTGTAGGCAGCCAGATTGGCGCTGCCGGCGTTTGAGACGCTGCCGTCACCAAGTTGTTGCTGTGGCTGTTGCTGTTGTTGTTGCTGTGGTTGCTGTTGCTGCGGTTGCTGCTCAGAATTGCTGTAGCGTCGACTGAGCTGTTGCTCGGTTTGCTCACGCTCTCGTTCACGCTTCTCACGTTGCTCACGCAGCTGTTGCAGCTCCCGATCTCGTTCCTCGCGTTCTCGTTCACGTTGTCGTTCCCGTTGTTGCTCCAGTTCCTGCTGCTGTTGTTGTTGCTGCTGTTGTTGCTGCTGCTGCTTTTCGCCCATGCCAAGGTTGTCCTTGAGATTTTCGTCATCGTTATCGTTGAGTCCATAACTGTGGTTGCTGTCGGACAGGAGTTTGGCGCTGCCATTGCTGATGCTGTTCTTGCGCGCTGCTGCAGTTGCGCCAGCAATTGTGTTGCTGTTGCCTCCGTTGATGTCTGCTGCTGATGATGATATTGCTGCTGTTGCTGTTGGTGTTTCTGTTGCTGTTGGTGTTGCATCGTAACCATAGGAGCTGCTTGGCTTGCTGTAGTCGTCGTCAACGTTGTTGTGTTGTTGTGGGGTGCTTTGTATGGGTTCAATTGTTGTGCCATATGTGGACGGCTGGTAATCGTATGCGGCTGTAGTCACAAAAATTTTGATTAGTGTTGCAAGCCAATTCAATGCAAGGATCAAGTGTAATTATATATATTTGTAAATGCATGTATTTGTGACTGATTAATTAAGCTGTTGTTGCCGCTATAGACGCAATTAGTTGCAATCACTGATTGTGTTTGACAGTGTACGAGCTTATTTGTAAGTAACTGTTGACTGACTGCTGTTCAAAATTTACCTTTGCCGGCGCCTAAGCTAGTATAATCATGTGGTGTGGTATCTAATTTACTCATATGCTCTTCATTGCTTAACATGCGATTAGACAAATACTCTAGATTCGATTGTAAAGCAGATATTTCCTCTCTGTGTTGATATTTACAAAATTGTAGAAAAGACAGACACAGAAAAAAAGACAAATTAAGAGAGAGAGAGAGAGAGAGAAGAGAGAGAGAGATGGGAATAGAAAGAGAAAAATACAGATTAGTCAAATACAAATTCTCAATTAACAATTACCTGTAAGGGCTCTAAGTTGTGCTTTATGGGTGAGAAAATGCGTTCATCATTTGCCGTTGTCTCCTCAGAGCTAAGTTCATTAACGCTATTGCCATTGTTAACTAATTGTGACTTGTATTTGGACCAAATTTGCCTAAGACGCGCCATTAGCTGTTCATTTGTAGCACGTAGTTGTAGCTTATCTGCACTGCGAAAATCAACAACAAATTAACTTAAATTTAAATAAAAATGTATAGTAAATGCAATTAAGAAAATGGCTTAACATAACAAAACTTGTATAATTTAAAGAAAAATATTTAAAGACTATAGATCATCTAAGACAAAAATCTAATAAGGTGGTCTAGGTGGCTCAGTGGCTAGAGTCACCGACCTGCCACAATTAGAACTCACAATTTGAAAACTGAGGTTCGATTTCCCCAAATGCCAAGTTTAAAATTCGTCAAAATTTAAATAATTAAAGGTAACATTTAGCATCGTAAGCTTTAACGGCTTATAAGTAAATAGCTAAAGCTACCTAATGTATTGCTTATAATTTTGTATTGTAAGTAAACTGTTTATAAATAAATAAACAAAATAAAAATATAAAGTTAAAAAGTCAATATATATAATTTTTTAGATTACTTAAACTAAATTAGAGTTAAAAAACTGAATAATTCTGGGGAACTATACTGTATAGAATTTGTATCCGTATAAATAAAATCAGCAAGGTGAAGCGCGAAATCTGAATTCGTTAGCAGCCGCTGGCTCCCGGAGCCATTGCGTGCCCACCGCTGGTTTAAAAGGTTACCTATGTTATTTTCCACGTTTTTTATCTTAAATAAGTCTAATTAATAATCTTGTCATTAAATTTTAATTTGCGTCACAGTTGGTATTCTATAATCAATTTTTATTATTTTTTTATTTTTGTTTTTTAATACCCATTTTATCTAATTTTAATCGCATTTTTATAACTCTTGATCCTGTAAAAAAACCAAAATAAATGTTGTATATTTTCTACGAAATTTGCAAGGTAATTTTGATTGGTGTTTTCTAAATATTGTGTTTGTTTTAGCTTGGAATATTAACATTATCAAAGTTTGGTCGCCTGCTCCTGGCCATCGTCATCAACAACCGCATTCTCGAATTGCGCCAGCTGCTCATCAATTTCCGCCAATTCGGGGGATTTGTCCTTTACGAAAGTCTCGTTTAGGGCATGGGCCATTTCATCCAATTCTTTGACAAACGTCTCATTCAATACACTGACTTTTGGCTTTGACTGTTTGGGCACCAGGCGCACATTGACATCGACTTTGACTGGGGGGCGTGGCTTCCTGTGGCAGCCATCGCGTTGCAACAGTTGCTCAAAGTAATGTTTCGGCTTAATGCTGGCGCTCAGAGCATTGCTGTTGCGACCCTTGCATGTTGCTGTTGCTGTTGTCGTCGATGTTTGTGTGAGTGTTGCTGTTGCTGCTGTGTCAGCGTCCACCGTCAAATGCGATGTTTGACATGGGGGCTGACAGCTATTGGCACTGCTGATGGTCTGATTCAAAACCAGATGCTGTTGCAGCCAAGGCAACAGCTCCGTTTTGTGTGGATGACAGCAGGTTGTCGCTGCCGTGCTTGCTGGTGCAGTGCGATATTGCTGGTGTTGCTGTTGTTGCTGTTGTCGGTGTTCGTGGTGTGTGTCTATGGTGAATTCATGCGCGTGACAATGCATGCTCTTGCTATTGCTTGTGGTTTGTGTACGCGCTAACTTCCCGCTGCGACAGCGACTGTTGCTGTTGCTGTTGATGTTGTTGCTGCTGCTGCCACAACATGTTGCGCTAATTTCACTGCGGTGTCGCATTGCTGGCGTTGCATAGACGTGTTCATGCTCATGCTTGTGCCTCATGAAACTGGGACAAAAACATTTCGGTTTGGCACCCATTGCTGTTGTTGTTGTGCTTGTTGCTGTTGTCTCTGATCGGATGCTGCTGCTGCTGTTGTTGTTAGTGTTGTGCAATCTGTGCTTTTTGTAACTTGTGAGCTTTGGCAATGGCGGCATTTTGGCCAATTCCTGGGACAAACGCTCATTGCTTTTGATGATGTTCTTTAGTATCTCATCTCCATTGTCGACAACATCATCATCATCATTATCATTAACAACAACAACACAATCAGGTACAACCATGGGCCTAATATCATCTAGAATTTGCAATTCAGGCGGCAAAGTGTACGCGTTTACGTTTTCGCTTGCAATTGTTGTAGTTGCTGGTGTTGTTGTTGTTGGGGTTGCAATTGTTGTTGCTGGTGTTGCAGTTGTTATCAATGGCATTGCGCTTATTGTTGTTGTTGATGACGTGGCGGTTGATGTTGTTGTTCTGTTTGACATCGCATAATCGCACAGTGGTTCTACATAGACGTTAAGTATAACAATTTGCACAGTGTCGCATTCAGGGCAGGCAGCACGAAAGAAGTTTGAAGAAGGACAGCGTGTTAATCCAGTGTCAAGCTCTGGTTCAATTTGTGGTTTGTGCAAATCTCAAAAGTCAAATAACAAATTGCACTGCGTGTGGGCCAAATGTGTTGTACACTCTTTGATTTGGCCATGAATTTCATATTGCGTTCCTTTTAATTCTTAGTTTATAGGAAAAGCTACAAATTTCAGATAAATTTGATAAAATTTTCGTATCTTTTAATTAAATCGAATTACTTAAGAAAAGTCTTAAAAGTCATCTCTGACAATGATTTTCAGCTTTAAGGGTTTAGTATATAAGGTAAATTGCAGTTTTCTGGTTTATGGTAAAAATCTAAATAATTACTTGTGCTTATAGCTTGTATCCTCTAATTTGCCGGTCAACGTTTTACACTCATTCGTCAGTTTATCCATGAGTTGCTTCTGTGACGTTATCATTTCTTCAAGCTCATTCACCGTTTCCGCTACAAAAAGTAGACAGACAGACAAAAAGGTTTTGAGTATTATTAATGGATACAGGTGTGAGTACAAAAATATCATTTATGGAAAGGACAAACTCATGGATAAACTATTGACGTATTACTTGTAAATCGAATTCGATGGATTTCTCGGATTTAGTTTCAGAATATATCAAGTCAGACGCTTTTTTGGACATGCACACAATATGAAAATCAATAGCTTAACCAGAGTTCATAGCAAGTGATTGAAAGAAAGTGAAACAAGTGAAAGAAAGTTGCATAATTTGAAGCATAAGTTTCTAAAAAGTGTGTGCTTTAGAATAAAAATAGAATATAACTTTTGAGGACATACCATGTTTGTCCTGCATTTCCGTCATTCTTTTATCCAGGTCCTTTTTGGTGGGTCGTATTTCGTTCTTCAGTTCCCCATAGGCAAGCTGTAATTGCACAAATACATACAACAATACAGTCATAAATAATGATAGTTAGTTCAATAGTAAAGACCTCCTTCTCCAGATTTGCAATCTCATCGTTCAAACGCAAAACCTCTCGCTTCGAGTGCAACAGATCGGCATCCCCGCGATCCAGACGCTGACGCAGCGAATTGATCTCCGCATTTAGACGAGCTGCCTCCGTTTTGGTCTCCCGTGCTGCCCGATCCAACTGCAGACGCAGCGAGGTGATCTCCTGTTCCAGCGATTGCTTCTCAGCGTTGATCTGGGCCATGTCTGCCAGAAAAGTGGTTCGATTCGCACGCAATTCCATTTTCAGCTCCTCGATTTGAGAACTGCGATTGGCCACATCGCGTTTCAGATCGGTTTCGTAGCGCTTCTGGCGCTCCAGCTCCAACTGCAGTTTCGCCACCTGCTCCCACTGGCTGCTCAGATCCCCGCCCAGCTGATCCACCTGGCTATTGTACCGCCTCTCGGCATTCGCCCGCTCGTCGGCCAACCGTCGGGCCATCTCGTGTTGCAGTTCGCGCACTCGCTCGTGCTGCCTGTCCAGCTCATCCCGTAGATGGCGAACCTCCAGCTGGAAAAGTTAGACATTAAACTTATTTAATATCTTAACCAGCTTATAAAATTATTAAAGAAATTTAGAGACGCCTCTATGGAACTTGTGGTGAATTATGTATGATTTCATTTTATTTACACACATAATTTGATATTACTTTGCTTCCTATATTTATCTGTTTTAAATTCAACAAAAACCAGCCAAGTAAAAGTACATAAATACCTACGTCAAAATAATTTCAATAACGCACAGCAAATGCTTCGTTATAATGCTTCGTGTTGAGGCGCTTCTCAACTATGGTATTTTCAAAAACAAAAAAAAAAGATGTAAATTCTTAATTCTTAAAAACAAATTCAGCAAATGCTCTGCTTCGAGTAGAGACACTGAGCGCAAGAAATTGACAACCCTACTGATGTTGTCGTAGAGCTGACTCAACTCATGTTTAAGAAAACCATCTTCATCAAATATCGTTGATATTTGCGAATATTACCAAATTTAACATCTGTACTAAGAACAAAAATTGATCTACTATAAATTCAGAATAAATAGCACATTTTTGGGGAATGCAGATCTCTACAAGAGCTTATTCTTTGACAAATATAATCTACGAGGGTGGGCTGATAAATAGTCGGCCTACCAAAGAAAACACGTTTTTTTTTTTATTTTTCTTTTTTTTTTTTCAGCATAATTTCCTTTTAGACGTATGCACTTAGTCCAACGGTCCTCCAATTTTTTTATACCTTCCATAAAATATGACTGGTCCAGGTCCTCAAAATAGGCGTTTGTTTCACAGATCACCTGTTCATTCGACTGAAATTTCTTTCCACCAATCCATTTCTTTAAGTTTGGAAATAGATAATAGTCCCATGGTGCTAAATCTGGAGAAAGGGGGGATGTGGAAGAATTTCATAGTGTAGTTCACACAATTTCATCATGGCAACAACGCTCTTGTGAGCCGGAGCGTTGTCCTGGTGAAACAGAACTTTTTTCTTCGCCATGTGCGGCCTTTTTTTCTTTAGTTCTGAATCGAACTGTCCCAAAAGGTTAGAATAGTATTCTCCATTAATTGTTCTGCCTTTTTCTAGATAATCCACATGAATTACGCCTCGGGCATCCCAGAAAACCGTTGCCATTACCTTGTTGGCCGACAAACCAATCTTTGCCTTTTTCGGCGCCGTTTCTCCGGTTGAAATCCACTGCTTTGACTGTTCCTTGCTTTCTGGTGTATGGTGATGTATCCAAGTTTCGTCGACAGTCACAAAACGACGCAAAAATTCATTCTTATTTGCGTTTAACAATGCCAAACTCTCCTTCGCAATGACCAAGCGGTTGCGTTTGTGTTCCGCTGTGAGCAATCGCGGCACCCACCTTGACGAAAGCTTACTCATATTTAAATATTCGTGTAAGACGTTTCCAACACGTTCACGAGAAATGTTTAGGGCCTTAGCAATCTCTCTCAGCTTTATCCGGCGAACATCCAATATCATTCCGTGGACTTTATCTACCATTTCTGGGGTTGTCACCTCTCTGGGACGTCCCGGACGGTCCTCGTCAAAAATGCTTGTCCGCCCGCGCCTATACTCAGCAGTCCAATATTTAATGGTCGAAATCGATGGAGCTGATTCCCCATAAACTTCGATTAACTCATTTTTTATTGCATCGTTGGATTTCTTTTTTAAAAACAGAAATCTAATGACTCGATATTCTATTTTACTCATTTTGGGGACAATGCAAAAGTGACCATGCTAAAACTCCCGCCAAAATTACCAGTGTTGAGAAAAACGCCTAAAACTTTTTCAGCAATCAGCCGATAGAAAACACTAATCGAAAAAAATATTTATGGGTTGTTTAAGATGTTTTTTTTTGGTAAGGCCGATTACTTATCAGCCCGCCCTCGTAAAATGGTGAATAGGCCATTAAATTATAGAAGGATCCTTATGGAACTAGGAGGTACAATATTAATAAATTAAGGGCCGTTTTTAAATGTAAATATAAACTTATAAAAAAAAGTGTTTACGAGGTAAAAGTCGTTTGAAAAGTTTCCAAACACCTTATTCAGACATTGAACAAGTAGGAAAGGCTATAGTCGAGCTTCTGACGCACTACGGTTCCTATGAGGATTTTTTTTGGAAAAAATTAATAACTCAAGCGCGAGACAAGATATTTTAGTCTAGTTGTTTGCATTATACTAATAGAGTCAATGGTCATCGGTGCTGTGGGCATGGCACCGTCTTTTTTTTTAATTAAGCATATGCAATTTTTTGGTTTTTTACGCTATTTAAACCAAACTTGCCTGATTGATCTGTTCTTATGCTTCTTATGCTTATGCTGATTTTTAACAACGGAGATTTACTAACACAAAGTACAAACCACGTTAAATAATATCACTAAGCAAACAATACATAGAGGCGTCAAACAAGCATTTTTTTGAGCGCAAATGATTTGTATGGCATGCGACCCCAGAGCCTTCGGCAAAAGCCGAACGCTCTTCTCAACAGAACCCAGAGCGAAAGAACGCTACAGAGAGAGAGCGCACAGAAAAATGTTCAGTCTTGGACATGAATCAATAACATAAGGATGTCTCGTCGGCAAAAAGCACTCCATTGACTGGCTGATAATCAATGCGAGGGAAAGGGATAGAGAGCATCGAATTGCACCGCACTGAATCGTTAAGGGACAAAAACCGAACGATTCTGAGGCCGACGAGACATCCTTATGTTATTGATTCATGGTCTTGGATAGGCACCAGAACGGTGAGCACGTTCTGTGTCGCTCTCTCGCTCATTATCGTTTCTGTATGTGAACATGCGCACGCTTCTTTGTGTGCGTGAATGCGGGCTCGATCACCCGATACCCTGTTTTAAATGAAAGCATTATTTTTATTTTTTTCAGCGAATTGATAAATTGTTGTGGCAATATTTTATTATTATTATTATTAAAATTTAAAAAATATAATAAAATTATTAAAAAATAATAATAAGTAATGATTAAAACAGTACAAAATGCCGCTTTCATTTAAAACAGGGTATCGGGTGATCGAGCCCGCATTGCAAAAGCGCTGTTGGTATGTGTACATTCACGCACACAAAGAAGCGTGCGCATTTTCACATACAGAAACGATAATGAGCGAGAGACCGACACAGAACGTGCTCACCGTTCTGGTGCCTATCCAAGACTGAACATTTTTCTGTGCGCTCTCTCTCTGTAGCGTTCTTTCGCTCTGGGTTCTGTTGAGAAGAGCGTTCGGCTTTTGCCGTTCGGCTTTTGCCGAAGGCTCTGGGGTCGCATGCCATACAAATCATTTGCGCTCAAAAAAATGCTTGTTTGACGCCTCTATGTATTGTTTGCTTAGTGATAATATCCATTATAAAATTTGGTGAACTGTCTTTTGGATTAGTGTTGAAATTCACTTGAATTTTGGTGTGCTCGTCTTTTAAAACATTTCTGTTAAACAGCTGTTCGCTTAACAGTGTTGGCCAATGCTAAAATTCTGACCATGTATAATTTTTGTCTGATGTATTTTCAATGTATTGCCATCAAAAGATCATTAATTTGAACAACTTTAAAAATTGACTTTTTTCCAAAATAATCGTCCTCTGGACCATAGTGCGAAATATTTAAATGTGCCTAAAATATTTTATATTGTGTACTTTTAGCCACTTGTTCAGCTATTACCACCATTCTTTTTGTCCAATCTTGTTACGAATTAGCCAATAGGATGATAGCCAACAATAGTAGTTAACGTTAACGCTGTTGATGCTGATCACGAATATATATACTTAATAGCAGCGGTGCCCAGAGCCTATGAACACAACGTACATTTGCTTTTATTTTGTTTTTGGTAAGCTTCTGGCGCACATTGCAAATTACACAAACAATTTTGCACATTCCGCTTTCCCTCAACTTTCGTTTGCTGGCGAAACAAGAACAAATTTTTCACTGTCAGCACATACATTTTCAACGAATACAATATTACTCTTTTTTTCTTATTTTTAAAGAAAACGGTATAAAAATGGAGCCTAATTTTAAATAATTCAACTAAGTAACGTAGAATGAGTGATCTTACCTCTGCCTGGGAGCGTTCCATTTGCACGAGATCGCTAATGTAACGCTTGGAGCTGGCGTTGTGCTGATGCGACTGGGACTTGGCCTCGTCCAGCATGCGTTGCAGTTGACGCACAGACTCCTCGAGAGCTGATTTATCCTGCTGCATAACTTCCAACTGCTTGCGATGCGTCTCGCAGTTGGTGCTGCCCAAGGTGGCAATAGCACTGAGAGGATCCGTGTGGGCCAACTTTCGTTTGAGCTCCTCATTTTCGGCTCTGACGCGCTTCAGATCGATGGTGGCCTGCATTAGCTCGGCCTCCAGTTCGCTGATACGTGCCTCGTAGACAATGTTCGGTGCGCTGGCATAGCGTGGGGATTGCACCTTTAAATTGCCCTTGCGTGGTGTGCCTGGAGTCTTGCGACCGGCATAGAGCAAGTGCTCGTCGCTATCCGAGGAGGGACTGGTGGTAGTGGTGGTGTTGGTGGTAATTGCTGTCGGCTGTGACAATGGCTTGGACGTGCCAGTTCCCATTGCAGCCAGCTCACTACGTGCATGCTCCGTAAGATGTTCGTTCTCGTTGATCACATCCTTGACCTTGCCCAGCAAATTGGTTAGCTCGTTGCGACAGTACTTGGACTCCTTCTCCAGCTGCTCAATATAATCCTCTTGCTTCTCAATAAAATTAAAGATCTCGACCGGAGCCTGAACACTGTCCGTGGGAATCGTTGCCACCGGCACACTGCTGGGATAGAGAGTTGGGTTGCTGGCTAGATTCTCCTTCGAGGCGGAGAGATAGCCAGACGTATAGCTCTTCTTTGGACGATACGTGCTCATCCGCGACTTCTGACTGGGCGACAGATACTTGGAAATGTCCGAGAAGACGGGTCTTTCGATGACCTAAGAGTGTGCAAAACGAACTTTTAGCAAGCCAATTAATTTATCAGCATTTTCAACATTTATCTACCGATAAGTTATCCGAGAAATTATCGCCTGAGTCCTCGTTGAAGTTGCGCAGATAGGCGTTGGAGCTGCCGACCATTTTGGGCGTGGCCACGTACGAATTGTCGGCCAGCATTACCTTGAGGCGACCCACCGCCTCATTATACGCATAATTGGTATAATCCATGGTCTTGCTCTTCTTGCTGATGCCCTTCGAGGACTTCATCGAGAAGTTCCTAAAGTCGTGTATAGAAAGACGCGAGAGTTTAGCACTTTACATCCATTTAAGATCACATCCTATACAAATTATATTTTTTATTTTTCCAGCTAAAGAACAATAATGTATCTGCTCGTTGTACGCGAGTTGGTCAGACACTGAAACTGAGGCTGCCTTTTCAGTTGGGGTGACAAATGACGGTTGCCGGGACAACAATTTGGCCAAAATACAAATGTGTTCAGTCCTTTAACCCTGCTAGCGTATACGAGCACACATACGAACATAAAGTTGTGTATATGCGTCATGGTTCAGTAAGCTCTCATAGTTTATTTCTTCTTTAGTTTCGTTTTTGTGGGGGTTGCTAAATCTATATTTTTTAATCAGGTTATAATACATAAAAAACTCATTGCTGCTTCTCAATGCAGAACATCTAGTGACGAAAATATTTTCACGCTCCAAATTTTCTGATTTTAAACTTTGTGACAAACTATGTATATTAAATTTAACATATAAGCTATTTTCAAAAAAAAGTTTGGCATTCGGCCAATGGTCCTAATTCTTCATACTTGAACAAATTTTGCCGAACGCTAAACTTTTATTTGAAGAGTTATTTATGTATTAAATTTTGTATCGTTCGTCACAAAATTTGATATCTCAAATTTCATCTCATTTTGAGAATGTCCCAATAAATTTGAAATTGGGATGAAAATTAGAAAAATGTATTGAAAAAATAATTAGTTTATTCAAATAATCAAATGATCGTAGTCAACGTAAAAGAAATACGAAATTTTATTGATTTGGAACACAAAGTATAGTATAGTCAGCATTTTTGTTTCTCCAATTAATGTTCATTTCCAGTATTCAAATTAAATATTCATATTTACAGTTCACTTGCAACACCGAGAAAATATTTAAAAATAATATAAGAATACTAAATTAATTTGTAAGATACGCTTACATATTTGAATAGCTTGCAATACAAATACGAAACAATAGAAATATTTGGTAAATTTTTTAGTAAAATCAGAAAAAATGAGTTCAAATATAATTTACAAAATTTTGGTTTTTAGCAATATGAGTAACCTATAATAATCCAACTCTAAAATTAAAGCCAAAATCAAAAACTTGTTTTGTTTAACTCAGATTTCTTATTGGATTATAAAAAATGGTTTGCTTAGTTAAAATAATAACCCCTATTCCTGTTTTCACTTTTTAGTGACATTCAGTGATATGCATTTATTCACTTTGCAATTTAGACTTAGTGTTTGAAAATGATCGTTTTTCGCTTCATTGGACTTTAACTCATCAAAGTGATATCAATCCGCTATATATCGCCAAAATGGTATTAGAGCAGGTTCAAGAAAGTCAATTCCGACAAGTCTTATTGAAACTGAAATTCGGAAATATTTTTCTTTCGGGCTTAGCCATTAAATTTTCTTTATGGAATGCATTTGATTTATTCAAAAATGAATACGTTCCTAACCTTCTGTTTGACATATTTGAAAATCCGTTGCTGTAATTAATTAGACTTCCAAGTTGGCATACTCGTGCAGCATCGTTAGTATGAATATGTTCTGTCATTACCTTGATCGGCGTTTAATCCTGCCCGCGGCGCTGCTGACGCTGCAGATGCTCTCCCTGTCGGAATAACCGGATCCGCGGTTTTGCGTCAGATTACGCAAATTCTCGCTTGTCAGCAACGATGTCAAATTGTTTAGGTTGCCGTTGCTGTTGATGTTGCTGTTGCTGTTGCCGACACTCTGCGGTTGGGTTTGTGAATGAGCGCGAGTACTTTTCGAGTTGTACAAAGGGGCGCCGTACTTGAGGAAATTTTCAGTTTTCATTTTACACAAACGGTGGCGAGGAGGCCAACATAGGGTTACAAGGAAGCACAACAAAAACAATAACAGCAACAGCAACAACAACTAGGTCTTGAAGCAAAAACAGAAGGCGAGTCTTGAAAACTTTGTTGCGATTTTGTTCAGCAATTTTGACAGGCATGCAACGTTAAGTAGAGAAAGCACTTGTGGTATGCACTTCCTTCCGGCTTTGCGGTTATGCTTTAATTGTTTCTTTGAGTCAACCTCAGGATGCGAACGCGACAGAACGACAGACGACAAAGCGGCAAATCGACCAGGCGACAGGACGTTGAAACGCGTTGAAGTTTAACTGAAACGGCTGCGTTACAAAGTCAAAGCTTTTATAGACTCGGTTTTTCAACACAATCCCTCCGACATGACATGGTTGGCAACCAGGCGGTACATGTGGTATATGGATAAGGTGTACGGGGTGTGTTTATATGCATAAGTATATAGTTTAGTGTGCTTTTAATGTGTTTGGTGCCATGACGTGCCCAGTCGGAAATTCCACAGCATAATGTTAACATTTGGACTGCAGACGATTTGCAATGCATTCAAAAGCCAGTGGCGTCTCCCCGTGGGGACGACAGAGTCACAGCTCAAGGATCCTCGTACTGGGACGCCGCTGGAGGACAATTTCGCGGTGCGTCTGTTTGATCGATAGCTCAAAATGCTCGACGTTTGTCGCCACCAATGTATTGAAAGCACGCTCAGACATTTGTGCCAATATTGGCTTGTTTCTTCTCCTCAGCTCCTCCCTCCTATTGCCCCTTCAAACCCTATTCCGGTTGTTCAACTTCCAGCTGAAATGAGGCCAAAAACGTTTTCCCCAAGAAAAGAAAAAAATACTGCATATTTTTAGGGTTTCAGTTTCCGCAAACAGTTTATAAATACAAATGAGTTGCCATTGACAGTTACACACTGGGCCCTGTCTACTTTATATTGTATAATCAACATATTGACAACTGGCTTGCAAGGGAATCCGTTGCTAAACGCCAACAAATTAGTGCCCTCAACTGGGTTTATATTTATGTTTATATTTATGCCCTGCCCAATAAAAGTTTCCCACTCGAGCATGCAAAAATAAAACTCAAGACATAACAAGGTCAAATGGCAGGCACCAAACGCATTGGAACTTGACACCAATTAACGTTATTTAAAGAAAGAAGAAACCAAATGAGAAGAAATGAGAAATGAGTTAAAAGTCAGAATATATGAGTCTATTAGAATGAAATTGTGTAAAACTACAATAATTTGCCACTAAATGTAGCAAAAATAAAAATTAAATAAAAAAAAATACTCTTGAAATTAAATAGACATAATCATAATTTTTAGCATATTATATTATGTATATTTAAATATACCTACCAATTTGAAACAAAATAAATATTTAATATAAATATAAATTTTAAGAGCTTACAGCTTGCAATTTCTGTCATACTTCAAAGAGATATTACATGTAGCTTCTGCCAATAGTTTTTTGTAATTTAAAGTGCCCACAAAATTTTTTATAAGCCTTAGCTCATTACTTGTTTTATTAGAATAGAAGTATTCGTGAAACGAAAATTGTTGAAAGTTCTTAAACAAAAATTCACATTTGTAGGCACCTCAGTATCCAGGCAGTTGGAACTTCTTTAGATGTGCTGTCGCAATTCGTGACGCTTTAAAAATGACTTTCCGACCTCATTTATGTATTGTCTCAATCAGGACAACAAACTGAGTCCATTTGTCTGGGTCTCAACAAACTAATCTCTTAGTTAATTACAGCAACTATGCTTTTTAAAGTTGTAGCCATAGTTATTGTAAAGTGAACTCCAAGCAATAACAAGCTTATATTAATAAGCCATAGAAATTTTTTAAAAATGTTTTTAAAGCAATGACCACAGCTGTTATGTGGAATAACTAAAAAATTCTCTTTTAATAATTATTTGTGACTTAAAATTAAAAAGCAATATTAATTGTTATTAAAGACTGATTTAATAAAAATTAAATTCACTTTTTATTTCATATGAACTAATTAAAAGTTACTTATAACAATTTTTTGTAATTTTTGTTTTTGAAGTCTTGAATATAATTTTGTTGTCATACTGTTATTACAAACCATTTTATGTATTTAAAAAACAAAATCAAATTTGTTATTATATGTGATTTTTTTAAACAATATTTATTTGTTTAACATTCTTGAGCAATAAGTTGCAAGGAACTTAAGATTATGGCACTAGTTACAAAATAATATAGTTGATTTAATCCAATGATTGGCATTACAATTATTTTATAATTATATTTTACTATTGTTCTTTATTTTATAATTATAATTTTATATTACAGTATTTTATTTAGATTTATATAAATAGAATTTTATAATATTATTTGTTTTTGAACTAAATTTGATCAATAACAGCTATTTTCAGTCCCTGATTTTAAGTTATAGAAACGTGCTTCAATTAACTATAATATAGAATTAACAAAGAGAAATTAATTGTAAACACAAAGAACCTAAGTAGTATTGAATTCCAGCAATGCCTTTGTTCAGTATTCATAAATAGTTTTCGGAGGGGCAGTGAGTAGTGAGCACAATAACCACGGGGGCACAGACACATGTGGAAGCAACAATTGATCCGAAGATCGCATGTAGTAACTTATGAGCGAATCACAGACATTTAATAGCTCAAATAACTCAAGCTCCAGAGCTGGCTACCAACAGGGCAACAGTGGAACCCAATGGAGTCGATCGAGTCGATGGAGTTGGCCAAGTTGGCCAAGTTGAGAGCTGGCCAAGGCGCGCACACACAATCAATCAATGCAATCTCTGTTATCATGAATAATTTCCTAGAGGCATATTTGGGGTCTGTAATTGTGAGTGAGTGTGGAGTGAATAAACCCTTTTGCTGTTGCTCGAATACGCCCGTGTCGTATCATTATCAGTTTCTTGCGATTTAATTACCAAGGCCGCAATGCCGGAATCTAGAATAAAAATATATTAACCCTCTAAGATAAACGCATAATGCCGTACTCGTTTCCGATGTGAAAATCTGCAATACAATTCATAAACATAAACAGTGACTAGCATGTAAGTATTCATGAGTGTGTGTGTGTGTGTGAGTGCGTATTTTTTTATCGATCGTGGTCAATGTTGTTGGAAACAGCAAAAGGCCCGTACTCAAGACCTGGTCAGATCCAGATCCAGGTCCAGTCCAAGTCCAAGTGGAAGCCCTCGGGGCGCTCTCAGCAATTTTCATTGCTGCTGCCGCTGCCGCTGCCGTTGCCGCCGTTGTCTTGGCCATGGCTTAGACTTTTGCTCTGGCTTTGGCTCTGTTTTCAGTGAACCTCTGATCGTTGTCGCGATCTGCGCTGCCTTGGCAGAGTCTTCTGGCTCTGTGTGACTTGCTCTGATTCCGCGTCGTCCAAGCCAAAGACAACAATGTTGACGTCGCCGTTGCAGCAGCTATTTACAACACTGCATTCCTGCGTCGCAGTCATTCAAGAAGCCAAAGCCAGAGACTGAAGCAGAGACAGAGACAGAGCAGCAGCAGCAGAAACGCTGAACTTGTTTCAAGCCACTTTGGCTTATACTCGAACTCGTATGTGTGCGGTTGAGCGCGCGCTCCTTCAACAAATGCTGTCCAAGCCGCCTGCCTCATAAATGCTGTAATAAGCCCACAACAACAATTACAACAACAATTACAACAACAACAACTTTGTTGAATGTGCGCTCGAAACATGTTTATGAAAAGAAAGAAATTCCATTGCAAACAAAAGAGGCAAAGACTGATCGTTGGGAGAGGCGAACAGAGGCATGTAATCCAACTCACACACAACTCTCTCACAGCTACAGATGCAGATACATTTACAGATACAGATACATCTACATATTGTGCTCTTTCGACTCTTTTCCATTGTTTTAGCTTGCATCAACAATACAATGGCCATTTTTATGAGTATATGTTTACACTTCTCTCTCTCTCTGTAAGTCGTCTCTCTCTCTGCTCACTCTCTTCTCAAGCAGCTGCTTCTCTTCGAGCACGTTCGTTTGGCTTGTGGGCATATTTATTTATGCTATGGTGAAATGTCTTGGCCAACATAACGTGTGACCACTGCAAAAGTAGCACAATATTTTCACCAATGGAAAGACCCTCAACTCAATAAGGAGGATGTAAAACGGCACCCCTTATATGTATAAATATTTTAATTTCTTTCTAAAATGCAATACAAAGATAGTTTTATTCACAATTACGAATTTTTTGTGAATGTCATTTTGATAAAGGACATAAGAGAAATAAGATTCTTTTATTTACTTATTTGCAATTGTAAATATTGTCTAATACTATTAAAAAAATAATATATAACACTCTCTTTCTCTTTAATAAATTTGCACAGTAATTAGAATAATATTAACTAATATTACTAGCCGACGAATTTTTAAAGTATAAAAAGATTTCAAGATGATTTTTAAATGATTTTTTAACATTAATTTTTATTTCACAGTTGATGCTAGTGTACTAGTATCTTCTTATATTAAGCGAAAGCAACAATTTTAACCTTGAAGAACTTGGCAAGAAATTTGGCGTACTTGTTTCCAAAGACAGCGAAGTAGTCAGAATCTTTTGATAAAAGTTGCAGAAATCAACTACAAGTCTTATCGAAAAAAAAAATATATCTATTGAGCTATTGAGCAAAATATTTGAAATTAATGAAATTATAGAGAAACATGAACGCAAAGCAATTTCAATTGTTAAAACCAGGGATCGCAATTAAGTCTTTGAGAAACTGGATAAGCTTTATATTGAAATTTTTTTTAAGTCATGTTATAAAAGTTATTTTTATTAGAAGAATTCCAAGTTAAAGTTCAATCATGTTTTTCAAATAAATATTGAAATTTAATTTTTATTATAAATTTATTTTTTATTAATTATGTAATTTTTTTTATTTAGATGGAAAAATAACAGTTTTCTTTAAATTTTTTGTGATAAAAGTTAACAAGGTTATTTGTTATTTAAAAATATGTTCTTAAACCTATATTTTAATAATATATTGTAGATGCTCTTGCTCATCAATATGCCTATATTTGCTACAAAGTATATTTTCAAAGCCTCGCCATTAGTTCATTTCAATTTTATGTAATAAATATTTATGAATTTAGACTTTCAATACATTTTAACAAAAAATCGGTCAGTTATTTAACCAAAACCTCAACTGAATATTGTACAAATAGATTCAAGTATACAATTTATGCATCTTTTTAATAAAATCAAATTTCGTAATTACAAAAACGCAATCAAATCTTATTTGGAGATTAATGTACAGTCGAACTTCCCTAACTCGAATCACCATTATCCTAAGAAAAGGTTCGAATTAGAGAGATATTCGACTTATAGAGTGCTTTTTCTAAGGTTTATTTAATTTACTGCCACTCATTAAGTTCGAGTTATAGAAGTTCGAGTTATGGAAGTTCAACTGTATATCTTTTATACTTATTAGGTTTAATGTATTTCGATATAAAATTTCTGCCTAAAATTATATATTTTACAACAAATCACAAATACAATTACAATTATATATACGATTTACTTTTGCAAATTTTAAGAACAATTAGATCAAATAAATAGCCGATTTCAAATGATTTACGAAAAGCCAAAATATTTACCTATCTGCAATTTAGCATATTTTCTATATTCTTAGAAATATACATTTGTGCATAATTCATACGAAAACTGGATATTCCCTCAGTGTTTTCAATTTTGTTTGAAATATACGCTATCTTATAATTCAATTTTAAAGCGGAAAATTAAAGTAATAACTTTTTAATTATTTTAGTTTCATGAGCCATAGCTAAATATATTAATCATGGGCTTCCGCTGCACTTTAAATAAAGCCAGAATCGGTTTTACAAATATTACTAGAGGATCCGCGAAGCAAGTTGGACATGGCAAATTCAATTCAAGCTTATCTACTTATTGGTGGTATGTGGCATTATTTATTCATGATTTTTGTAACATTGTTTTTTATTTCACAGTAGTGCTAGTGTATCTCCTTCCATTAGGAGAATGCAACGATTCTGGCTTAGGTGATCTTGAGACTCTTGGCGAGTTTATTAGCAAAGGTAGTGAAACACTTGAACATTTGGGAAAACTTGCAGAATCGTTAACAGGTATTCTTGAAAACAAAGTGGAAATTCTTGACTCATTAAGTAAGATGATGGAAATGAGAACGAAATCTGGATGCGATACGAAGACTGCTGACGGACTTGTAATAGATGTTAGCCCATGTTGTTCACCAATGTGCCTACATTTACTTAATCAGAAATATATTTGCATAGCCCCGTCTTTTTATAGTGTATTTCAATTAATAGCTGAGGGATAAATATTTAAAATTGACATTACTTTCATTCAAGGATTAAAACCGAAACGAATATCGGAATATTTAGGTTTTCGGTTATCGGTTACGCAAAATCTTTGAATAAAGGTTTTGTAACGGTGAACCAGTTTAGGTATGTTTTGGTTTTGAAGTACCGGTATGATTTTGGTTTCAGTCTTAATGTTTCATTCACAAATTTATTTCACATATTTTTCAGTTTGATGTAGTTTATTTCAATTTTGACAATTTTAAATTTTTGTTTAACAAGTTGCGGTTACTCGGCTTTAAGGTTTCGGTCAAATGAAATTTTTTTTTTCGGTTACGGTTCAAGTTACAGTTTTAAATTCCAATCGGTTTTTACCGGTTAAGGGTTTCGGTTTCGGTTAGGGTTTCGCTCCCTGCTTTCAATGCATTCTAGATTTAATTTTTTTTTGTACAGATACCAAAATGGTTATGGTATAATCCAATCTTTCGTTTTTTATGGTGATTACATAAAAGTAAAATTTGTAGGGCAGCCTGCTTATTAGGATGAAAGTTCTGTTTTTTCTATACGTTAAATGTAATACATTATTTTAAACAAAAATTTGAGGTTTATCTATTCTTTGTAAAAGTTTTACAGCATTGACATTATTAAGCTTAAACTGAAAGACTCTGAATTTCCATCTAGCACTATTTCTTGAGTTGATGACCTAATTGTTCGTACTGGTTTAGTTACAAGTTACTTGACTGTGAAGTTTTCGACTGTGAAAAATTTCAAAACAGATATGCTACAGTTTTCAAATTTAAATAATTTTCTTCGCCTATTAAAAAGAGAAGTTATAGAAATAGAGCGGTTATGCAAAAATAAGTTAGATCAAATTATGTATTGCTTTCAAAAAACTTTTGTGTTTGTTAAAATAAGCTAAATGAAGTTAAAACATTGCTCTCTTAGAACATATTTAAAAAACATATTTTAATTGACTGAAGCCAAGTTACAAAGTAGATTGTAATAAACTGTGCATTTTACTTTATTATTAGTTGTAAAAATAATATGACATTTATATTATCGTTAAAATTTCAAATAAAATCTCTTGGCTCCATAAAACCGCAAGTTTGTTGCTTAAGTCGTTTATTTCGACTGGCAATGCTGCTCAGTAAAGAGTGACAGGCGCTAAGTTAAAGAGAAAATGCTCTCTCACGCACACAACAGCAGTTAACAGATACACAGACAGAGGCTGAGCGTAGTCGTAGTAGCTGAGTGAGGAACTGTGCGCTAGTCGCACACTCAGTTGCCATTTACCTGTTGCCGTGCGCTGTAATTCGTCCAGTGTCGTTGCGGATGAAACTAATTCTTCAGGCGCCGCATTACGTTGCGTGCCTGCCTGTCCGCCTGCGCGTGTGTGCGAGAGTGTAAAAGTGTGCGTTCGTGGTGTGCAAAGCAAAGGCAGCAAAAATAAAAAGATAACATAAAGCAAAGTAAAAGAGCCATAGTGAAAGATCAGCGTATACGTATACATACACGTATATGTTTATGCAAGTGTGTGTACGACTTGCAATGAAAATAAAGTAGAGAAAAGTTGTGTGAAATGAAATAACAAAAGTAAATTTAAAAAAAATACATGCACAAAAGTTATTCAATGAAGCTGCAAAAACTGCCAAATACTAAATGGAAAGTGCAATGCATAAATGAAAACTAAACGTGTGACGTGTATTAAAAAGGTAGCAACTGCTATTTATTAAATTGCAATTCAAAATCTCGTTTCAATCTTCCAATCTCTCTCTCTCTCTCTGTCTTACTATCGCTCATTCGCTGTGTATCGGTTTTGTCTTGTTTTTGTGTGGCTTCAGCAAATGCAAAAATATTCTATCGTTTTATTTTCTTGTTTTATTTTTTTCGGTCAGTGTTTTGTGCATGCTCGTAAAACGGCAGAGGAATAATTGTACCAAACGGATATCCTAGACTCTGTCTTTAGCTGTGTAAATTATTACGCATTTTCAGCAGAACAGCATTTGCAGAGACTGTGCATAGTTCCAAACCAGTTGCAGCGTTGTCACATTAAAATCACACCTTCGAAGAAATATTTATTGTTGTTGTTGCTGTTGTGGTAACTATATATATGCACCATTTTGCCCATAACTCGTTCGCGCTCTCACAGATACATGGACATACACACACACACAGATACACCCTCTCTAGTTTGCCTGGCAAATTTGCAAGCAAATTATACGTAAAGGAAGTCAGACGGAGGCTCAACGATCGCTGCTGCTGCTGCTGCTGTTATGGCTGGCAACTGGTTGATCTGCATAGAGACGCCCATTACAAGTAACATGCTGACATTCTGCACGCAGCCTCCTGTCGTTTTTGCTTTGCTTTCATAACTGGTATAATATTGGCGGAATTAGTTATAAACATTAAGGCAGCCACCAATGCTAGTTAGTTGCTCATTATGTGGCATTTAAGCCAGACTGAAAAGTCATGCAACGGATATGCTCATTGCCATATCGTTTACTTTTATAACACACATTTGCAATTGTGACCAGAGCAGCACAAACATAAATTATACATGCTAATCGGGACAGTGACTTTCAGTTTTATTTGATTTCTAGGAATTGTCCGTTGTCGATATTTATACGCACATTTAAGATCTCTGCTGTGCCATCTGCAAAACATGTCTGTGCCAAATGTTTTCAATTCTATCTACAGACACATGCATGCACATACATATGCACACATAATATCATTAATTTAGTGCCTGGGGGGTATTCGCAACAACACGGAAAACATGTGGCAACTTTTTCATAGCTATAGCCGCTTTCCTGTTGTTTGTTTGTGGCTTAAAAAGGTTAAATGTTTTTAAATTGTTAATTTGATAACTGTCAAAGATTTCGACGTAACGTTATGACATTTGAACAAAGCACTTTTTCTCCCCTCTGCATTAAATCAACATGTCCCCGCTGTCATCAACAGCTCCAACTCGAGCGCGGACAACAACAAACACTGACAAGTCCCTGCTGCTTGCCAATTGTTGGTTTGCTTTCCAAATGTCCGTGGTACAACAAAAGACTTAAGCGACAAACTTGATCGACTCGCAAAAATATCATAGGCCAAAAGTTATGCCCGCCTGGCGCAGCCATTTTATGCATTTACAAACAATTTAAAGTATTTTCATAAAAAAAACAAAAGGAAAAAAAATGTCAACATATGCGCAATGCAATGACAAGCCAGCCAGCAGCCGGCCTGGCCAACAGGCCAACTAGGTCCAGTCCAGTCAGCCATGGCCCGCAGCCTCAGCGCGCTGGCAATCAAAGCCAAAAAGCTTTCAAGCCAAAAGCAGCCGACGACGTCGTCAACGACGCCGCCACAGACTTGGAAAAGCCGCGCGTCGATTTCAAAAGATTTTTAACAAAAATTTTAAATACCCTAACTGGGTATAATAACTTTAGCATTCAGTTGTGGCACCATCTGGAAGAGAACTTACTACCTTGTTGTTATTTACACTTTCAAGAATAGATTGATCTTTGAGTGGAAAAATCAGTTGATTTAACAAATATTTATATTCATTTATATCTATGAAATTACTACTTTTATAATCATATTAATCTGCATTATTACCATAAAATCTATTTTAAATAAATAAATACTTTACTTATTGCACGTTCAATTACTTTTAATTCAGTTTTCGAATTGCCATGAAACTACATGAAACTGAATAACTATGTTTGTTAATAATTATGAACTTCAATAACAATGTTTTACTAAAATTAAATTCGAATCAACTCGATTTAAGTATATTCGATACTTAATATGTATACTTGATATTACAGCTAATTCCTTAAGCATACAATTTTTTGAGTCAAGTACTAAAAATCTTGATGTAAGTACAACCTATCTTGAATCAAGTAAAATGAGCACCAAAATTCTTAAAATAAGTTTGGGACAATCTTAAATCAAGTTCTTTAATGCTTATATCTTTTTTGCTTTCGCTGGCTTAGAATTCCCAAGTAGTTCTGGCTTGTCTGCTATGAGGAGTAGTTTGACGGGTACTTCGATATTAAGACTATATTTAACTAAATAATTTCTGTAGTTAGTGTTCACTTACTTTTTCAATAACTGAAAACTTTTTAACATCCATACTGATTGCTTTGATTTTTTTATTAGGTATCGTGAGGTGTGGCTTGATAAGCATAATATTTATTTATAGAACATAATATTTATTTTACAAATCAAGCTTACACGATTATGATTTAAGTCTGCATTACGCTAAATCAATTACCATATTCATTTGTCTTTGTACTCAGTTTCAGAATTAAATTTAAATTGAATCCAGTTTGAGGTGTATCTCAATCAATAATTTAAAGATTTAAAAATAAGTTAATTGTTAGATTTCGTACTTAAAATATCTTACTTGAAATAAAATCAAAATACTTGACTATAGTAATTTCAATCTTAGTGAGAAATCAATGTTTCGTTTTAAGTACGAAAGATTTGGTTCTTTCCCTCTATGTGTAGTAAGTAAACTCTATCAAGTGATGAATTGTGATAAACAAAAAAAGCTGAGCTGTCCCTATAGACTATTGAACTTACAGAGTAGTATAAACGTCGTTGTGCCTTGTCTGTGGAATTTTTGTCTCTCTTGTCTACAATTTTTGTTGTATGGCTTTTCTTCTACTTATATATGAATTCATAGCGTTTGCAACGGCGCAATAAGCAATACTAAAATGCATTGCAATGGATTTTTTATTATTATTTATTTATTGTTGTTGCTGTTGTTGCTGTTGCTGTCTGCATTGGTCGGAGATTGTGCCACAGTCCGAGTCAGAGACTGAAACAGAGACAAACACAGATACAGATACAAATACAGAGACAGATACAAATACAGAGACAGATACAAATACAGACACGTTCACAGAGAGTTGCAGTGCAATTTTGCAGCTCTCACGGCCACAAGCGACAGTTTTGTATTAGAAACGGCAACTTGTAGCTGCAGCTAGTTACGGGCTTGATGACTACCGGAATAGGCGAGGGGAGGAGGCAAGTGGGCAGTTGAAGGTAGCTGGAATGTTGTCGCTGCTAGTTGGCAATGTTGCCAAGTGGCTGACATAGTTGTTGTTGCTGTTGTTGATTTTGTTATTGCTTTTTATTGGAGGCTGTTCTTGTTCTTGCTCAGCAATCGCAGGGCAACTTTGGACTGAACTTTTAAAATTTAATTTGTTGTACAATTTATGTGTGGCATATTAGAAGAAAGACTTGCGTTCTAACCAAATAGCAAGAATCGTCACCCTATGCGGGCGTTCTTATATGCGGGCAATGCCAGCAGCAGATACAAAGATACAAAGATACAGATAACCTGTTGTTGTTTTTGCTGTGTGTGTGTGTGTGTGTGTGTGTAACACAAATCAGACAAAACGGTGCTTTACATTCGTTTTTTATCTGAGTTTTCTCTTCACTTGCTCATCAGGCTGGCAACTCAACTAGCTGGCAGGCAAGCATCTTTCTTTCTTTCTAACTTACTCTTTTGCTGTCCCGCTTTAATGAAATGTAATTTGAAAAATTGCGCACGGCAAATTGTTGACTTGTTGCTGCAGCTCGTTGTCGTCGTCGTCGTCGTCATAGTCAGAATTTCAAATATTTTGTCTTAATTAAAATTTAGCTGCCAAGCTGCTCTGATACGTTGTCTTTGTCCAACCTCATCGCATGTTGAACAAAAGTCGGTTAAATCTTTTAAATAAATTAGCGCTGTCGTTCGTCAAGCATTTGTCGCGTTTGCATTTAGTCGACATTTTTATTGGATTAAGTTTGGCCTGGATTTAAGCGCTGTCTTGTCTTGGATTAGATGCGCCATCATTCACGTTTGCGATTGTTGTTGTTGTTGTTGTTTTGGTTTTTGTGGCTATCGCACAGCATGTAATTTGCAGTAAGTTGGCTGTTTTTTTTTTTTGTTTTTTGTTTCTTTGGGCTTTTTGTGATTTATTTTGTTTTGTTGGACATTACATTTTAGGCTAAGTGGCGTTTATGCACAGTCGCCGCATTGAAAATGTGGGTCATAAAACAAAAGACTTAAGCAACGAACTGGTTCGTCTTCTTCAACTTTAACTTTGGCTTTGCTTTAAAATTTGAATTCTTCATCCAAGAAACAACAACAATCGATACAACACCTAGGAAGAAAGAGATAGAGCAAAAGAACCTTAACTATTTCCCATTGATTAATGACACGTAATTTTCATCCATTGGCCTCGCATATGGGGAACCAAAGCAAGGCTATAGTTGCAAAGGGCATTCGCCTCGTCTCCATGGTTCATTATATAAGCTTCGCTTTAATTACTTTGGCTAAAAATATTGCCGTTTTTTAATGAATTTGGCGGAGCAGAGTGAAATTTAAGTAAAGCTAATGATAAAATCGTACAGAATCATTAACGAAATGTTTACAATTTTTGCTCAAATATGGGGCATTTGTAAATTTGTATGGAATTTCAATTATATTGGCCAGCATGTATTGAAGAGTGATATATATTAAACAACTACATATTATACGTTAAATTAAACATGAGCTTAACTAAATATTATTATTACTTATGCTCATAAATGACACTTTACTAATTTCTGAGTCACTCTCGAGCATGTTTTGCATATTATTATTGTTTAATTAATTAATTCCGCAAACTGTCCTATAATGAGCCATTCATAAGATAACCGTTCCAATGCCTATAAATCAGAATACATAGCAATTTTATAAAACTGTGCCCATGCATATTTCATAAGTTCATTTCACACATTCCAAACTCCCTTTCGAACTGATTTCGCACTCTTTTCAGTCATTAAGTGTGTCAGCGTCTCGACAACTTTCAGTTCTTTTAGTCGCATTTACATAAAGTATCTTGAGAGACAACCAAAATAAACAGTTAAGAAACTTAACACTTATATTCACGACTGGAAATCCTATGTTCCCACTAAAATGCAAAGACTCGTTTCTGAAAGAATTAATTGTATCTCTGAGTTAAAAAAAAAAACAAAATTGTGAAAATTCTTTAATATCAACACTCTTGAAATTATTTTTATAAAAAAAGAATATTTTTATATATTTTTCATGTATGCTTAATTTAAGTACATTCACGTTGAGAGAACGAAAACAGATTTATTTACTTTTAGTATGTATACATTTTAGGGTATTTTTAATGCAAATAATTTCAAAACAAAAGATGACTGCGTTGCAGAATGCAATTAAATAAAAGTATTTTTATTGTGAATAAGAACAGCGCAAAGAATATTTACGAATAAAGGTAAAATGAATATATAATTTCATTTTAAGACAAATATTTATATTTGTGGATGATAAACACAAGTGAAAGCTGTTTAAAACAAGCAATAATTCTTCAAAAGATTGTTATCATTATTACACTTCTAAAAGGTTTAAGCGAGCTTAAATTTAATTTGCATTTTTTAATTTCTTCGGCGGAGGCGCCGCTGACGTGCGGCCTCTTTTTGGTTGTTTGTGTTGTGAAAACAAGACTCCTCTTTTTAAAAAAAAAAATAATTAATTTGCATTTTAATAACAATAATAAGTGCGAGAAATTCGTACAACGTAGGACAATCACGTGTACTTCAATTCAAAGCGATATCATATAAAAGAAGCTCGTAAATTTAATAATTGAAGTAAAACAGATTTATTTATTTCAGTAAAAAGCTTTTCTTCTACATACAAAAGATAATCTGTTTATTTAATGAGCTCCGAATTGCTATATAAAAGCCGTTCAGCAGTAAAATAATTACACTGAAATTCTGATATAGAGTCATGTTGCTGAAGTCGACAAGTTTGTTGCTAATCGTGTTGGTGTTCGTGGTGCAGCAGGGCAATGCTTGTAAGAGGATTTGATTTTATATAACTATTATAATAATATTATAATAATCTATCTATCTAGTGAGCGCCGCTTGTTTACAGCCCAGAGATGTGGGTCCTTGCAGAGCAAGGATAACTCGTTGGTATTACAACAAGCAAACTAAAAGTTGTGAGAAATTCGATTACGGTGGCTGCCATGGAAACAGCAATAATTTCCGTACATTACGTAGTTGCCAAAAGTCCTGTTCTTAAATAAGGACAACGCATGTATTTAAATAAATGAAATATAAAAAAATTGCATTTCGAACATACTCATGTTTTATGAAGGATAAATGCATCATACTTGTCTTGTATGTGACTAGAATGTACTTGCAAAAACGGTCTTTGTTTTCACTCTACGTATCTGCAATTGTCATTGTATTGCACAATGAACTTACTTACAAAAGAATTCATTGTATATAGTAATTATACAGGGGTGACACAGAAATCGCAAGCGAAATAGAATTTCGCAGAAAGCAATTCCGCACGGAAAATTCCGAGGTGCCACAGAACTTCGAGAGATTTAATTTTTTTTAGCATTTTCACCAACCTTTTCGAACTAGGCTGCAAAGGGTTGACACCTTTTCAGATTAAATTACCCAAAGATTTGATTAGCAACTTTTTCAAGTTTATCATTGCAGAACACTAAACTTTTAATTTTTTCCTTGTTTAATTAATATAATTTAATTTATTTATATAATAATTGATTTTGTTTAGCTGAAAAAAATTTAAAAAGTAATTGGCGCGAAAAATTAAAAGTTACTCGACAGCTCTAGCAATTGTCTGCCATTAGTCTGGCAACTCTTCGTGAAAAATGTTTTCACAAATTGCACAATAAGCTTACGGTTTTTTTCGATAAAACTTGATTTACCTCAAAAGAGCTATTTTTTTACTGCTTAATTTAAAGAAAACTGAAGTGGTTCCATATATATTTTTTAATTATCTTACTTCGAATTTTGACTAAAAAATGTGGCATCGCTGACCCTGACTTCGAAAATCTAAATCGGACTTGGTGGCAGCATCGGACGAAAACCGACTTAGCGCTAGTTCTTTCCGCACAAAATTATTCTGCGAATTGACCTGTGGCACCGCGAAATGAAATTGATGTGAAATTCAAGCGAAAGCGATTTCTGTGGCATCCCTGATAATGTCTTTTAATAAATACTTGCTTTCGAGCATTGTATCATAACTATTTAAATCATAAAAACAAAGAATAATATTAAACAAAATTTGTAACAACGTGGGACAACACATGCACTTAAATCAGGGATGAAAACCGTAAACATAACCGTAACCGTTAACCCGTATTAACCGATTGAAATTGGAAGCCATAAATGAAACCGTAACCGGAACAAAACTTTTTTATTATGTCAAAAAAGAAAAACCGAAATTATTCCAACCGCAAATAACCGTTAAACCGATTCATGCATAACATTTAATTTCGGCTAGGTCAAGCATTGAATTGAATTAAGTTGTTAAGCTATTATTATCGATTTTTTTTAACTAAATTTGATATTTTTTTCTGCCCCAAATTTAAGTTATATATATTTTTTCATATTTTTCTCAATAATAAGATCTTAATTTATGAAATTTTTGAATATTTGTTTTTCAATTTATATATCTTTAAAATTTATAATATTTTTTTATAAACCGAAATTATTTCGGTATTTGGAAACCGAAACTTTAAGAAAACCGGGAACTATTCGTAACCGATATACGAAAATTTTGCATAACCGATAACCGAAAACCGTAATGCGAATATAATCGAAAGCGTAACTACAACCAATATTCGTTTCGGTTTGATACCCTGATTTAAATAAATAAAATATAATATTATTGGATTTCGTATCTGAATATCATGTGTTTATACTTACCATATATGTGGGTGAGTTAAAGTAGTAGAGCTACAGGGTATATAAAAAAAAGCTTTATTTTCACTCTACGACCCAATATGAATTTCATTGTAATGTGAATACAAAAGAATTGAATGTGTATAGTATAATAATATTTGTTTTTAAAGATAATACAAAGAAAAAAATATTAAAGGAAATTGAAACAAAGTAATTTCGTTATAATTGGAGTAAGAACCCTTTAATTTGATTCTGTATACGAAACTCTTTTATCTCTTTTTTTATATCGTACACTTTTCAAAAGATGAACTAATTCTCACTTATGAAATTAATATGTATCTTGTACATATATATGTATAAAAGTCAACTGTAGCCAATTATCGTAGTAGTTCCGCTTAAGAGACATGTTGTTAAAGACAATAACCTGGATTTTTGTTGCTATTTTTCTCTCAATGTACCAGAGCAGTGCTTGTAAGTGCCAATGGAATGTCATTATAAGAATTATTATTTTATATATTTTAATTTCATCTAGTGGATAGTATTTGCCTGTTGCCCCAAGTTAGAGGTCTTTGTAAGGGGTATTTCACTCGTTGGTATTATAACAAAGAGTCAAGAAGATGTGAGGAATTCAAATACAGTGGCTGTCGAGGAAATAAAAATAATTTTGAAACAATGCAAATTTGCAAAAGAGCCTGTTCTTAAAGCATTTTAATGATCTATTGAAATAAATAAAATAAAACAAATTTGAACAAATAAATATTGTGTACTGGACTCAACTGGAGGTCATAATTTTATAATAAAACAAATATCATTTCATGTCAACTTAAATGGTTTAGTACTTAAGCTTGAAAAGGAAAAAAAAAATATAATCACTTTGATGCAGCAGCTCAGCAGCTGCACCCACTTTCTGTTGGGTTGCAAGGAATATTTCTTGTTTTTCAAAAACTTGTCAGCGCCACCCACTTTATGTTTACTGCAGCTGTTTGTGTGCGTGTGTGTGTGTGTGTGTACGCTTATTTGTATTTGTATAACTGTATGCTTGTATGTGTGGGAGTCGAAATATTTGCCTGGGAATATATCGGGCGGGGCGCTGACAGCACGATATACTCGCACTCGCACTCGTGTTCGCAGCCGCAAAGCGGCAACTGCAGCATTTTGCTAAATCAAAATTGACACTATGCAAAAAGCCAGCCCACGGAGCGCAAATTGCAACACGGTAGCTGCACACACCAACACATACATGTGTACTCAAATAAACACTTACACACACATACACATACATACCTAGATGATTGTCGGGCCAGACTGGGGCCAGGCGCTCAGCGTGCCGTGCCATAGAGGCCAAAAGGTGCACGTTGTCCGGCTCCATAGTCATACATAAAGATACATACATATGTGTGTATGTATGCATGTTGTTGCTGTTGTTGTTGTTGTTTTGTGGCGCCAAGTAATTTCTATGTTAGCGTTAGATTTCAGCCATGTGCAGACATCGAACGCCACACAAACAACAAGCACAGCAGTTATTAGTTTTGTACTCCGCACAGTGGTACAAATCGTGTGTGAAAATTATTCAAATTAGCTATAAATATAAATAAATATAGAACAGAAAATTTAAAAAGCAAATCACTTTTTCAGAGATTAATACAGTTGAACTTCCCTAACTCGAACTTCTCTAACTCGAATTTCTCTGTAACTCGAACTAAATGAGTGGCAGTAAAATTAATAATCTTAGGAAAAAGAACTCTATAACTCGAATATCTCCCTAACTCGAACCTTTTCTTTGGATAATGGTGATTCGAGTTAGGGAAGTTCGACTGTATTCATAAATGATCAATTTAACAATTTGTGCAGTCAATTTATTGACATCAATGAGCGATTTAAAAAAAGGCGTTTTATTCAAGTGATTACAAATCTTATTTAAATTTAATTTAATTGCATTGCTGAAACTGATTTTCGAAGATGATTCGGTTGTCATTTTGATGGATAATTGTACTTTTATTTTGTCCAAATATAGCATGATGTCGTTCACGGTGAATTATTAGATGGATATTTCTTATGTGAGTAAAGTCACTGGGTTGAGTGAGAAAACGATCTCTATTCTCAGGCCTTATATCTTTAGATTCCTATCTAAATATCTAACTAACTATCTCCGCTTTGGCGTCTGTTTGCTTCTTTGATATATATTTTTTCATAGGGATAGGAGTTTACCTGCATATCTGCTATCACTAGCTATTTCGTCATTCCTTTGATGCACATAAACATTTGATGACGAGTTTTCAAAAACTCCGTTTACTCCAGGCGCTGTATAGGATCCTTCCTTTTTATCTCGAATATAAAGATCATCCTTTTGATCACCATTAACTATTTAATTAGGAAGGGAAAAATTTTATTAGTTTTCAAATTCTATAAACACCAGAATTTATAGTATAATTTTAAAGTAGACTAGAATTTTAAATTAACTAAAAATACATTTAAGCTATTTGCAAGTTAAATAATATAATTGTTTTCTTAAGTAACTTCCCTATCGACCCACTGTGCAAAGGTGTCAGCATAAATGTGAATCACGCCGGTGGCTGCACTGTGACCACCACCGCGGTGACATTTTCTCATTAAGTGAATTAAATAATTAGTACTTGTTGTTGTCATATTTTATATGCTCAATGCTTGTTCGGCCCGCTGAGAGGCTTGGCCTGGGAACAGCTTGACCATAGACAAGTACCAGTTTTCAATAGCCAACACAAGTGGTGGCCTTTTGGCTTTGCTCGAAAATATGCAGCTTAATTGAATGAATATTGACTTGCCCATCTAAAGAGGCTTCGTATACTTTTAACTAAGGCAACCTCGGGCCATATTGTGAACTAATTTTGTATTGAAGATGATATAGCTTGAGGTACTTCTAATAAAAATAAAAAAAAAAACTTGAAATACAAACATAAAAGAAAACAATGACAGACAGAAATGTAACGCCATTTAAACTTTTCATTTGAGACAACTGAATTAAATTATATTATATTTTTATTATTTCTCTCTATCTATTAAATAAAAGATAATTATGCTAAAAATATTTTTTTAATTGAAATAATTAAATTTTTAGCTTTTTATAAGTACTTTCAAGATTATTGCAATATTGTCTTTCTAAATTGTTATTTAGGTCAGATAATATTTTGGGATTTCCTATTTATATAATATCTCTCCATATATTAACTAATATTTTATATTATAAATTAAATATATATTTTATTAATTCAAATAATTAAATTGTTGGCTTTTTATTCATTCAAAATTATGGCAATAATGTCTATGGAATTGTTTGATTGTGATTTAAGTAATAGAATATTTTGGGATTTTCTAATAGTAACAGAGTTTTAAGATTAAAGAATTAACAGACTCGAAGGTAGTGGAATGCTGGAACACTTTCATATATTTGGTTATTTGGGGATTTTTTGTAACTGTCAAATAAACTCAAGATGTAAATTTATGCAAATTACATGCTGTGTTGCCCAATGAGCCATTTGACACTTTTGGTGGACACGCAGCTGATATTTGTTATTAATTATTTATTGTCTAAGTATTGTTAATTATGGCAAACAAATACCAAAAAAAAAAAAAAGATATCTCTCTCACTCGCTCTTTTATTAAATCGAGACTCGACTGTGGGCCTTTGGGCCTTTTCCTTTTCTTTTTCGAGCCGAATCGAACCAGTTGAGCGACATTCCATTTGAGGCGCGACAGGCGGCGTCCGTTGCGGAGATGCTAAGATTAATCAGCTGCCATAAGCCAAATGACAAGACATATTTTTGTTTTGGACTTGTTGTCTCCTCGGTTGCCTTTCAAATGCGGTCGGGCCTAGTGTTATTATTGTTATTATGTTTATTTATGGCATAGCTCGAAAAAAAATTAATTTCAAATTTGATTACAATAAAAATAAAGCCACACGCACACACTCTTAGACTCACAGAGCGACACACTCCCATCTCGGATCCAAATTCGAGACACTTGTAAGCGGCATTTGATTTACGCGTTTCAAAGTATGCCCAAATTTCATCTAGGTAGGCAAATGAAAGACCCATCACAAATCCCGCATCTCCTCAAGTTGTATTCTGTAGGTGTGTGTAGCGTGACGGCCCAACCCTAAATGTCAAAACAATACTAAAGAAGACTTCAGCAAGATTTAACGAATGCTCAAATAAATTTATTGTTTTCTACTTAGATAAATACATGTGTAGTAAGTAAATTATGCAAAGCCGCCGTTGCCGCTAAACAAATATTATAGATGAGTGCCTGATGTTCCCTTGTTCTATTTGCCGAATTGGGTTACTTTCAACATAATTTTAGGTCTTAGGTTACACCAACAACAACAATAATAATCTAACAATCAATGCTGCTGGCAGCAAACGACAATCGACAATCGACTTTCTGGCCAAGCTACAGATGGCCACGGACTAGCATTAGAACAGCCCACGCCTGGCTTTGGCTTATGATTAGAGTTTCCAATGCTCAAAGAGTCACTCCAAACTGGTTTTCGTTTTTGCCATAACACAAAAAATAGAAATAAGCTTTTGCCAATAAATGGAGATGGAGCTGGAGACGGAGACGGAGACGGAGCTGTGCCTCAATGATCATTGATGGCAATGGAAATATGACAGCATACGTGTGTCTACAAAATCCAAAATAAACAGAAACAAATCTACAAAAAAATATCCAAATAATTGGTAGACCCGTGGGTGTGCTGCTTATTACTTAGTTGTTAAATTGTTAAAAAAATTATATTTTAGTTAATTTTTTTATATATGTACATTCATTCTTATAACTGGCACCGAATTTCAATAGCTAATCAAGCTGACAAAATCTTTGTAGACTCGCGTGGGCTGCAGCACAAATTTCTGCACAATTTGGCCAGAAGTTAGTTATGAATTCTCCTAAAGGTCAAATGCACTCCACTAAGAGGTGTGTCCCAACCAATAAAAATACACGCTCGCTTATAAATATTTATATGAGTGTATATTCGTACGCATTTAGATTGCCCACTGAAGTCGTAGTCAGAAACCTACTTGGAGCTGCCCACACTCCAATCCAATCCCATGACCATTGAAGCTTAATCGTCGCTAGGCGCAGGCTAGAGACAATTTATATAAATTTTCATTTATTTTACTTTGCTTTGCTTGGCGACGACCATCGATGACCCAAATTCCAATGTGCGATTGCTCATCCACACAGGCACTCCACTCCGTTTAACATGTTTGAGCTAAAGTTGGAAGCGTGATCAGTCTGGTTCCCCTCGTGTCACGAGCCCATCAAGAAGCAAACAATATTCTCAGTAAATAAATCTGTTACCTTGTTTTTAAAAAATATTTATTTTTTCATTTTTATTTTGGTAAAAGTACAAATAAAAATCCAAATAAAAATCGTGATCATAGAATTTTTTAGCAGTCTTATAAGCAGGGATTTAAACCGTAACCATAACAGTAACCGTTAACCGGTATTAACCGATTGAAATTGGTAACCGTAACTAAAACTCTAATCGAAACAAAACTTTTGTATTATACTAATATACAAAAACCGAAATTATTCCAACCGAAATAGTCGTTAAAAAACCGATTCATGTAAAACGGTTCATGTCGGTTCAGTCAAGCATAAAATTTAGATATGTTTTTAAAGTTTTTATAACTACATTTAATTTTTAATTTGCACTAATTTAATTGTAATAATTATACAAAAGTACCTCAATGATTAGATTTTAATTATTAAATTTTTTTTAAATTTGTTTTGAAATTTATATATTTTGATATTTTTTAAAATTGTTTTGTAATCCGAAATCATTCTGGAATTTCAAACAAAAACATATAAAAAACCGGTAACCGATAACCGAACAGTTAAATGCGAACAGAAACGTAACTGAAACCGATATTCATTTCAGTTTGACCTGATTGTTGGTCACATCAAATATTTTTTCATCTCTTTTACCAAATTTGTTGTTATATTTTTTTTAAATGTAATAATTATAATAATTAGATTACATTCTTTTTTCAGACTTCCGGCTTAAAAGCGAAGGTAGCTACATAAAATTCAAGTAGAGAAAATCGAAGCAAAAATGTCACACAAGACAAGCAACAGGCGGGCGACAGATCTGGAGTGTCCGCTGGCATCGCTGGGCCGGAATAGCAATGCTGTGCGGGATCAACTGGCGGCGGCGCATTACCATCATCCGCATCCATTGAGCTCCAGTCCCTTGGATCCGCAGGCTTACAAAATGTCCCGAAAGTCGCCAAATCTGAGCATCAATGTGAACGACGCCGTTGCCAGCGGGGATCTCTATCCAATCGGCTCGCGGAGCTCCACGCCGAACAGCGACCAGCAGACGCCATCGACAGCGGCAGCGGCGGCGACAACGGCAGCTGTGTTGCACATGGTGCAGCAGAAGGCTGCCACGTTCGAGCTGCGTGGCAGGCACACACGGCACGAGCAGGCAAACTATGGCGCACACTCGACCGCATCCGTGGGCCGCCACGTTCAATCAAAGAAATCTCCTGAGCTGCAGACGCTGCCGGCACCGGCGACCAGGACCACAGTGCCAGTGCCCCAGCCACGTAACTTTCTAACGCTGGACTGGTTGCATGGCAACAGCGCCGACACCGAAGATTCCAGTGACAACAATGCTGGCGGAGGCGCCGCCAACGGCCGACGACGCGTTCAAGCCCAAAGCGGACGCTGCAGTGTGCCCACGGTGCTCGGCAATGGCAACAACAGTGCTCAGTATCTGCTCGACAAGAAGATGGAGTCACTGTATCTGGGCAACGCATTGCGGGCTCTTCCCCTGGGCGCCGAGGCAAGCCAGTACCAGAACGAGCGTTACTACCTGGAGGACTACAGCAGCGGCAGCGGGAACGAGCGTCTACCGGGTGAGTCTGACAATCTGTAAAATCAAAATAAAATACAAATTAGTGCTAAGATAATCAGGTCTGTTCCGGTTTTAACTTTTAATTTTGTAGCATTAAGTGAAATGCTTTTATTGACTTTGCATTTAGGTTAAACATTTAAAAATGCTCGTTTTTCACTTTACCGGACTTGAACTCATCAGCTCAAAGTGAAATAAATCCGTAATACTACGCCGAAATGATATTAGAGCAGGTTAAAGAAATCAACTTCCGCAAAATCTTACCGAAAGTGAAAACCAGAACAGGCCTGTATGCTAGATTTTTATATGCATTTGTTAAGTAACATGAATATATACTGTAAGTGAGAGTATTACATTGGTAAAGCAGGTGCTTAAAGTCTGACAATCTGTCCAATCAGCTGTAGAATAAGATACAGATTAGTGCTAAGATTATCAGGGCTGCCACAGAAATCGCTGTCGCTTAAATTTCACTTAAATTTCATACACCCTTGTATGTACGATTTTTATATGTAATGTTATGTAACATGAGCTCAAATTGTTATTGAGAGCTGTTTACATACAACTGCTAAGTACATACACTCTCTCTCTCTCAAGATACACACATTGATTACGCTAAGAAACATATTTGAAAGAGAGTAAACTGCTTTTACGGGATTGAGATCAAATTGTGCAGTTGTGCGAACTTTGTTTCGCCTTGCTGCCCAAGTTTTACTATTGGTTGCAAACTATCTGTGATATAAAAATATCGCATGCGACATGATTATTTTTCTAGTTAGCTTCTGTGTAATTCTTCTCCACGACTAACTCATCCAGAGAAAAATGATCTGAATTAATAGAAAAACTTCTCTATTGCAATATTTTGTGTTAGGTAATTCAAATTACAGTCAAACTTCCTTATATTTGACTTATAGAGTTCTTTTTCTTAGGTTTATTAATTTTACTGCCACTTCTTTAGCTGGAGTTAGGGAGCAATTCGAGTTATAGAAGTTCGAGAAATGGAAGTTCAACTGTACTAATCGGAAAATTATAGCAAATTTTCCATTCTTCCTGTAAATATGCTGCTTTCGTGACTAGCGCCGACTGCAGTCCGCAGTGATATATAATTTCTATTTGACTTACCTTACAATTATTATTATATTATTATTGATAATTATTAAAGGTCAACTAAAGGCAGTAAACAGATAGTTATTTAATACTGAAAATATAACAATTAAAAATGGCGAGTATATAAATAGTCCAAAGATGGCAGTAGTATTTATCAATTTTTGATCGTACCCTAATAACATGTCAGAAAAGAAAGTTGAACAAAAAATGGCGGACAATTAAAATATTTATCTACCACTCAAGACAATTATTTATTAATAAGAAGAAAAAGAGGGAAAAATAAAATAATTTTTAAAAATAAATAAAAATAATAAAAAAAAAAGGAAAAAAAAAAGTATTTAGAGGGGGGGGAAAGGGAGTTGGGGGGAAAAAGGGGGGGTGGGGGGGGGATTACTTCAGTAATTAAATGTAAGCTTCAATAAGAATTGTTAATTACACACAATACAATTAAATTGCAAATTCCTATTGAAATGAAATGAAATTATTGAAGTAATTGTCATTGTAGTTAAAAATACAAGTCCAGCTTAAAGTTATAATATGATCTGATTAAGCAACTTTTTTGTTGACTCTTTCACTCCCATAGAGCGTCTGCATCATCCGCGCAACTCGAGTCCCAGCGAGACGAGCGGATCGGATCGGTATCTGCTGAACCGCAGCACCAACTCGCCCGCCAATGCCTTCCAGCTGGACCATCACCACAACACCAAAGTGCAAAGTCTCTCCGACGGCCTGTGCAACATGGGCCGCTTCTCGCCCAGCCTGGACCAGGGCTACGCCACGCTGGTCTCGCCATCGCCCACTGGTCACCACTCCAGCAGCACGGGGGGCATGGCTGGAATGGTGGTGACCAGCAGCGGCAACAAGAATGCCAATGCCAGTAGCGGTGGCATTGCCAGTTCAACGCCCGCGACGACGCCGCGCCGGGGATTAACCAACAGTGCCAACGTCACGGCCACCGCCATTGGACCGCCGCCTTGGAACCGCAAGGGTCCCTACCGCTGTGGACCGTACTTTGAGCGGCTGCCCGACGAGGCCGTTGTCCGCATCTTCAGCTGGCTGGACAGCTGCGAGCTGTGCAACGTGGCGCGAGTCTGTCGCCGGTTCGAGCAGCTGGCCTGGCGACCCGTCCTCTGGAAATGCATCACACTGCGCGGCGAGCATCTCAACGGCGACAAGACGCTCAAGATGATCTTCCGGCAGCTGTGCGGTCAGAGCTGCAACGGCGCCTGTCCGGAGGTGGAGCGTGTCATGCTCGCCGACGGCTGTCGCATCTCCGACAAGGGGCTGCAGTTGCTCACGCGCCGATGCCCCGAGCTGACGCATCTCCAGCTGCAGACCTGCGTGGGCGTCTCCAATCAGGCGCTGGTTGAGGCCCTGACCAAGTGCAGTAACCTGCAGCATTTGGATGTAACCGGTAAGTAATCATCACAAGTGCTCTACCCCTATCTCTCTCTTTTTCTCTGTCACTCTTTACTCTCATTTCCTCCCTCTCCCATCCCCGCTCACTAACACTCTCCCTCTCTCACTGCCTAACCGTCTATTACATCACATTCTCATGGTGTCTCTCTTCTCTCACTCTTTCAAATTCCCTCTGTCTCTCTCTGTCTCACCCCCCCTCTTTTTTTTTCTTACTCAATCACTCCCTTTCTCTTTATCACTCTCATATTCTCTTTATCACTCCCTTTGCCTCCCTCACACTCACTCTATATCTCTCTCACACTCCCTATATTTCTCTCTCTCTCTTTCTTTTTCTCACCCTTTTATTCCCCTTCCCCTCACTCTCATTCTTTATCCAACTTTCCATCTCCGTATCCCTCACTTTCCTTTTCTCTCTTACTCCTTTTCTTTCTTACTTCTTCATTCCCTTTCTATCTCACACTCTTATACTCCCTCTGTCTTTCTTACTTAATCACTCCCTTTATCTTCATCACTCTCACATTCTCTTTATCTTTGCCTCCCTCACACTCACTCTATATCTCTCGCCCACTCCCTATATTTCTCTCTCTCTATTTCTTTTTCTCACTCTTCTTTATTCTCACTCCTTTTCTTTCTTACTTCCTCACTCTCTTTCTCACTCACATTCTCATACTCTATGTTTCTCTCTTTCTTACATACCCACTTTTTCTTTTTCACACTATTCTACTTTCTCTGCTTCTTTCTTTTCTTTTCTTTTCTTTTCTTTTTTTTCTTCTCCTTTCTGTCTTTCTCTCCCACTACCAACCCCCCCCCTTTTTCTCTCTCCCTCTTCATTTCTCTCCCCCTTTCTTTCTCACTCACTCACTCACTCACTCACTCTCTCTCTCTCTCTCTCTGTCTCTTTCCCTGCCACACAGGATGCAGCCAGGTGAGCAGCATTAGTCCAAATCCACACATGGAGCCACCGCGTCGTTTGCTGCTCCAATATCTCGACCTGACCGATTGCATGGCCATCGACGACATGGGCCTCAAGATTGTGGTCAAGAACTGTCCACAGCTGGTGTATTTGTATCTGCGACGCTGCATACAAATTACAGGTGAGTCAATCAACCAAATTCCAACTCAATTGTACTCGATATTCATCCACTGGCATTGCAGATGCGGGTCTCAAGTTCGTGCCCAGCTTTTGTGTATCGCTCAAGGAGCTGAGTGTCTCGGATTGCGTCAACATCACCGACTTTGGCCTATACGAGCTGGCCAAATTGGGCGCGGCGCTGCGTTATCTCTCCGTTGCCAAATGCGAGCGAGTTTCGGATGCGGGTCTCAAGGTCATTGCCCGTCGCTGCTACAAGCTGCGCTATCTGAATGCCCGAGGCTGCGAGGCGGTCAGCGACGATTCCATCACAGTCCTGGCCCGCTCCTGTCCCCGCCTGCGGGCCCTGGACATCGGCAAGTGCGATGTGAGCGACGCGGGTCTTCGGGCTCTGGCCGAAAGCTGTCCGAACCTGAAGAAGCTCAGCCTGCGCAATTGTGATATGATTACGGATCGAGGGGTTCAGTGCATCGCCTATTACTGCCGTGGACTCCAGCAGCTGAACATCCAGGACTGCCAGATATCGATTGAGGGATATAGGGCCGTCAAAAAGTACTGCAAGCGCTGCATCATCGAGCATACAAATCCGGGTTTCTGTTGAGGTGGACTTGGAACACGGTTTGATCGGATTGATTAAAGCAAAGAGGCAGGCCATAAATACGATATGAGCAAACATGTTCGAAGCCAGCGGTGGGCACGAAATATTTTCTACAACAACACCTGTAAGAAACTTCTGAAGCAGTGGTGTCCAAAATGCCGAAAGCCTATCCTATGCGCTTACTGAGAGAGAGAATGCGTGTGTTCTATAAATAGCACTAGTTCTCTCACGACGCGTGTGTTCGGCTTTTTATTCTCTCACGAAGCATACTGATGGGCTGATCTAAGGTGAATTTACTATAGGGTGATGTCTTCGCCACAGCTGCTCTCTTTACTTCGCCAACTGTAACGATGCGACAAGCGCAATATTTGATTGTGTGAGATTTTGGATACCACTGTTCTGGAGTCATAGATTATAGTGACAACACTGCGTAGCAACCACAACGGAAAGAGTTTGGGAACATTCTATCATATTATAGTTGTACTCCATATTGTACATAGATACTTACTTAGGCAGCTTGTACATATATACAAATATATACATACATATATGCGTAAGTCAGGATTAGCGTAGTTTATAGAGCATTTGATAGAAGTTAAGTAGTGCGCCTTCTAGACTAATTCTTGCTTAATAAATTATTGCAGATAACCCCACGAAATCTCAATTATTTTATGCTTTGAGATAACCGAACATATCGGGCACCAAGTTGGGAATATTATGCCATTTGTGAATCTCACTCATGTCCGGAATATTGCGCTGGTGTTTTCGATTTATCCAACTGACTTGTTTCATTAACGAAATCTCTTTGGCCTTTGAAGCATCATTCGCGTTCTTCACATATTCGATGTAGGAATACAGATCGTGAATATCGCTAATTAGCGACATCATCTTGTCATCGATGCGCTGCAGTTTTTTGACATTGGAATCCATTCTTTTGATTACCTTGTTCAAACCTTTGCCATTCCAACTGCCCTGAAAATCGTCGGGCTCTGGCGAGTTGAACAGCTCCGTGATTTCCATCAATTTGATGCGATCCAATAGAGTATTAACGGGTAATCGCTTTCTTATTTTGAGCAGCTTTGCTTTCTCTTTGGCTGAGAGTTTTCCCTTAGTTACAGCCAAGTATTGGTCTATCTGGCTAGCGATATTTTTGCATCTGATTCATTTTGTCTGCGTACTTTTGACCATCCTTGGCAACATTGAATCTCAAATGCATGCGCGTGAGTAAAAGCCAATGTATCATTTGCGTTAAACGTTTTGCGCTTATCTGATCCGTATAGTGACTCAGGCAAAGACGATCAAATTTTTTTCGCCATCCTTTTTTCTTTTTCACGACCATATTTCTTTTTTAGTTTTTAATTTTGAATTTTAAACAAGTCACATGTGATCCAAAATGTTTGTGTCATATTTAAATTTGCGTTAGTTTTGATTTGGCATTCGAACTGACCACCACAATTTATCGATGATGAAATATTCGTTTCATGCATGCAAAGAACGGTCACACTGCATTGCAATTGTAATTGGGTAGCACTTAGCTGCGACATAAAACAGTGCTACCAATCATAATTGGAATCAGCTGATGCCGCTTGCTTTATACGCTGTGACTTGTAGGTTAGGTACGTTGTATAATGACAAACTCGTCAATTTACGTCTAAGCTTACTTAGCATAACAAATTAAACGTACGAATTTGGACCATAAATTAGTGTCACCATTGTAGATAGACATGGCAAAGTATATCGCGCAAATCATTGTGCTCGGCGGTCAAGCGATAGGCCGTGCTTTTGCCAAGGCGCTGAAACAAGAGATTGCCGCATCACAGGAGGCTGCCAAGCGCGCCGGAGGCGGCCGACAAGGAGATCAGAGTGCAGAGTCTAACCTGCGCACAGGTGAGCATATATAAATGTGTATGTATTGGCGCTCAAAATTGACATTGTTTTCCCTCTTTTCAGGCATGACTTTAGAGGAGGCTAAACAAATCTTGAACGTGGAGGACGCGAAAAACGTGGACAGCATTATCAAGAACTACGAGCATCTGTTTAACGTTAATGAGCGCAGCAAGGGCGGCTCATTCTACATACAATCCAAAGTGTTTCGTGCAAAGGAGCGATTGGATTACGAGCTGAAAGCGCAGCAGCAAAATCAAAAGTCAAAACCAGACGAACCGCAGGCAGAGGAAGCGCCACAAAGTAGAGCAAGGCAGCGACGTTGAGCGATTATTGTGCAGTCTATCTACCTCTAAACGAAACTAGCTTTAGTGTGTTCTTAATTGATTAAAATACCTGTTAAGTAGAAAAGCAGATATATTTTGTATAAACAAACAAAAGTTGTTATTAAGCACATTTCCACAACATTTTTGGTATTGCCAATAAAATCATATGCTCGGTGTGTAACATCCCTGTTACTGTCTACGCACAAGTTGGCAGCCCCATCAGCTGTTGTTGGGCAGCACTGAACGAGATAAAAACGTAGAAAAAGACAGGGTCAAAGCATTTACAGCTACGCAGCTGAATTGTTATTGTTGTGAAATATACATTTGATTTGTGTACAATCAGACGTGTCAATTGTTTGTTTAATTCTGGCACTATAGCCACAAATGAACGGCGTCAAACAGCTGGCACATGCGCGAAATTACATAGAAATTCCAGCACAAAGCAAACGCTGAAAAACAACCACTAAATTCAACAGAGACAACTTTCCAAAGAGTTCTCAGCTTTTTGGACTTGGAGTGGCTTTTCCTAGTGAGAGAACCAACGAACGCACCACCAAACGGTATTTGAGCAAGGAAAATTCCGCTGCTCATTCAGTTTTCAGAGGACCTTCGACACAGGCAGCCGAAAATTCAAGTTTTGCTCGTTTTAACTGGCAGACAAAAAAAAAAAACAGAAACTCTAACTCAAGTGGTAACGTTACGTTATATCTACACACATAGTATAAAAGGAGTCGGAGAAGTGCAAGAAAAGCAAGCGTGGCAAAATATCGATTAAACGCGACATTTTTCACTGTGCGAATAATTTTGACAGTTTAGCTCTGGTGTAATTAATATAATTCACTTTAATTTGAGCACATATTGATTTTCTCTTAGCCATTGGCAAATGTTCCATACGCATTGCAGTACATTTTCATTGTTTTTCCATATTCAATTTACAGCGTGCAAACATAATAAACAGTAAAAAAAACAGAAAAAAAGAAAAGAACGCAGAAATTTACATAACTTGCTGGTTGAAAGTGAAACTACATTTGCAGTGCAAAAGAAAATCCTATTACAAAATTCCTGCCAAGTGTAATAAAAGTAGCTCGAAAGCGATAGAGGGAGACGAAGAAGCAGCAACAGCAGCAGCAACGTTTGCAGAACACGACAAGAGAGTCATTCGCAGCGAGTGAGAGAGAGAGAGTGACGGCCAGTAAGAAAGGACTGAGCGGGCGGCGAGAGAGCGAGCGATTAAAAGCATCAACAGCCCCCAAAAGAAACGCAAGCGCCTCCTCTGTGTGTGCGAAGCTTTCGTCGAATCGACTTTGACTTCGTTTTCATAGAGATATCGAGTTGTGTATTCACGACGACGACGAAGACGACGACGCCAGGCTAATCCTTTCGAGCGCACACCAAATAAAGCAAAAAGCCAAACATGTTTTCGGGTCTGACAAATCAATTCACCTCGCTGGTGGGCGCAGTCAAGGGCGGTGCTGGCGATGAGGATGTGCCAGTGCCCACAGGCGCCGACGCCCCCGCTGGAGCTGCTGCGGCCACATCTTCAGCCGAGCCAGTGGCCACATCAGCGGAACAGGATGCTGCTGCTGCCGCCGCCGCCGCTGCTGCTGGCGAGGAGGGTCTCGAGGGCGAGGAAGGTGCCAAAAGGTAAGACAACACTTCAATTTATTCTCCCTCAAATTGACGCATCTGTTTCTTGGTTTCTTTTCAAGCGAGATAAGCGTTATGTTTATTTTCATTTAACCAGCTGCCGTTCAAGGCCAACTTCCGTTATCAACCAGCTGGGTTCCATAACCCATTGGCATTTGATTTGAAACAAAAAAACACAATTCGCTTTGTTTTCTTCATTGTCTCCGTTGTCTAGGAATCATTGGCGTGTTCCTGGTTTATAGCGTGCCAAATTGACCTTGCAATTTGTACCTTTTAGCCAACCCTTTTTACTGCCTGTTTGCCGTGCTTTAAGCCATGGCTGTTTGCTCTTGCATATTTAAATGCAATTCACGTTTCGTGACCAAACATAATTGCTTTAACTGCTGCCGAATAGGTGATAAATTTGTAATATTACTTATGGCACCTGCAATTGCTCCGAGAATTGATTGATTGCCCTAAATGGCAAATATCATTTGGGTTTTCAAGCAATTCACAATTGTACTTTTTCAGAATTTCAAAAGTTTGACACACAAAGTCAGTTGAAAATATTTTCTTATAAAAGTTCAAACCTTTTATTGTTTGCGGTTTCAAATGACTGTGCTTTTATTTTAATTTTCTAATTTGTTAGCCACTGTTTTAATTAGTCAAAGTTATGAGAGAATTGTATGCAATATGCAAAATTGAGAAAAAAAATATATTAAGACGTTTCTTTAAATTTTATCAAGCAGATGCATTAACATTTGACATCAATTGCAATGCATTTTAGGTTGCATAAAAATATGATATGATATGATATCTTCCGTACTTTTTCGCCACAATATTTTCAAAGAAAATCCATAATATTTGCCATATGGATAGTGAATATTTATAAAAATATTATTAAATAATTTATTATGTATCACATCATTTTGCTTTTTGCTCTTGTATTTGTGTTAAGTATTAAAGCAAGCATGAAAATTTAATTATTTCATTTTGGCTCATACTAAATGTCAATTTAGGTCCAACTGACAGGCTGTTAATGCCACAAGTTGCTGCATAATCCTTTAGACAAGCGAGATAAATACCGTCACCCCACTTAATCACATCATCAAATACCATTTTTCACTTAATTTGGCACATTAATATTTAATTGTGTGTATTCGGTGTGTGTGTGTGTTTGAAGATGGCCAATTCTGGGCACGTTTTGCTACCATTCTTTGCCAGCTGCCAACAGCTGCTAGCAGACTTTGAAGTTTCCCTACCTTTATCAATTGAATGCCCCTCCTTCTGCTCCTACTGCTTCTTCTGCCTATTTCTGTTGCTCTTCCTTATGCTGGCTGCTGTTGGCCTTTCACTATCAACTGACATTGACAAGTTGGCCGAGAGTGTGTCGCGAGCATCGTATCCTTTTCCGCTTTTGTTTCGCATTTCGCTTTACACAAATTGCACGTGTACGTGGCTATGCATAACCGCAAAATGTTGAGTCATATTGTTCCGTTCCGTCCCGTCCCATTCACCCACAACAGCCACATGCGCCGTTTCCATTCAGTATTTTGGCCACTTTTGTCGGAAAAAAAGCTGTCACCAATGTCAGAGACATTTGCTCCACGCTCAGCAAAAAATACACCAGCAGCAGGACAAGATTCTGGTGGTTGCTTTCCAGTTTCCAGTTGACTTTTGCTCGTTGTACGGATCGATAACAAAGAGACACAGAGCGAGAGAGAGCGAATGCCAGAGAGAGAGAGAGAATAAAAGATTCTCTTGTTCTCTTTCTGTTGTTTCTGCAAAACAACGAAATGTGCACATGTGATGTGCCCACACCATCAAAGGACGCTATCGATGCCATCGCCTGTGCTTCTCGAAAAGTTGTTGTTGTACTTTTGCCAGCCTATTTAAGAATTGTGCATTCAGTCAACGTGGCCTAGCATAAAAGAATCTTAACAGCAATCAGCGTTAAATCTCTATAATTTTCTTTGAATTAATTTATTTAATTTTTGCTGTCATGCATAAATGTTACTCATTAAATGGAAAAATAATGGCAAACCTTATGAATTGTTGACTCATTCACTGAACTTGGCTTTAATACCTGAAAGCAAAAAAATAAATGACAGCAAAATGTTGAATAGAGAAAAAGTAGGTACAAATTTCAACAAGTTTTAATTTGTCCTTAATTCATATTAAATTATTTTGTTTTTATTGAATAAATTAATTTGGTACGATAAATATTCATGCAATTAAAATATACAAATTTATTAAAAAATAGTGCAATATTTTAAATATCTTTTAAAATAAATGCAAATTACTTAAATGAAAATGGAGCAATATTTTAAATTAATTGCAAATTTTAAAACAAATGCAAATTACTTAAAATGCAAGTGTGTTAAAAGATTAAAGTATTCCGCAAATTGTTGGCAAAAATGGTGTGAATCTCGGAATGCCATCGGGTTGGCCCCAATTCGAGTCCTGTCCTGGAGAACCTTCACCTGTATGTGCGCCAGGGCCAACCCATGTTAGCTTTGCCATTTGCGCGCTTTCAAGGACATTTACACTATTTGCAGTTGCTCTCTTTAGCTTTGTGTGTGCGTGTGTGTGCCCTTGCAGTTGTTGTTGACTGCGTAATTCTAAAATTGTACTAAAAGAAAATAAAAATAAACAAATGAAAACAAAACGTTCACTGAAATTGCTCGGCAAATAAAAAACGGGACGAGAAAGTTGCTTTTAGCTTTTCCCAAGAATTTTGAATTCTCTTTGTGACAAACTTATAATGAATACTTTGATATGCATATGCAAAGCCTAGAAAAGTTTTTGATTATCTCAAAAGCAATACTTGCCAGTTTATATAGAACTCTCTCTCAAATATTTACATTTGAAACGATTTAAAATTGAGTCCGATTGTTTGCCAATCAAATATATATGTATGTCTGTGTGTGCAAAGAAATTGATGAACAGCAATTTCATTATACAAACAACAAAAGGAAAACAGATGCAGAACATTTGATATCTGATATTGAATATGCATCAATAATTTGCAAACCATTTAACTAAATATTGATGGGACACTTTGAAATTAACTTTACTTTCAATGAAATCCTGGGAAAGAAGTCCAATATTTATTTTATATCCATAAACAGTTTCTATTTCCAAAAAGAGCATTTCAACTCTTTAAAACTTAATAGAGAAAGATTGATTCAATTTGTAGTTGTCTGTTCTAATCCAACTTTTACTTTACAATGGACATAGCTGACTTTTATGCCCATTCTAAAAATCAATTAAGATGTCTAATTTAAAGTACCCTTAAGAATGTGCTCTTATTATTTGAAAGATGGAATACTTGACTTTTCAAGTAGCAATTACGAACTTGTTTGTCCCATATCCATAATTAAATGCAATTAAGCTTCCTAATTAGATAGATACGAGCATGCGAATTTTTATTTACATCTCAACGGACAGTCACCTACATTTTAATCCGTCAAGAACTTTAAGGTTTTCACGTGCTTTTAATAGCCTACATTTCTGCGTATTTCTTTGAATATGGTATGAATCCAAGTTGTGGGTGGAATTCGCCTTTTGCCACCTGCGGCAAAACACAGCAAACAGCACACGGCCACACAATCAAATCACAGCGAAGGCCTCAAAATAAATATATAAATAAATAAATAGAGCAAAGGCAAGTCTGAGAATTTATCGCCGGACCCAAAAAAAAAAGACAGTTGGCTGGCAAATAAAAATAAAATGTGCTGAATTGAAATGCTGCCAAATCAAACGCAAAGGCCACCAACAACTTGAGGCTATTTAAATTTAAGGACGATATTAAAATTTTATGCCATGCAGAGTAGCAAATCAGCAGGACACTGGACACTGTAAATTGTCGGCGTGGGTGCTAACGATTCGGTCCGGTATTTTGGCATTTCAGGCAAATTAACGCGCTGACGACGACGACAACGTCCAGTCACACCAATGTGACCAATATTTTTTGTGTGACTCAAAAAAAAAAACGTGGGCACAATTTGGTTTTATTTCCATTCCAGTGTCGCCTCCCTCGCTTAATTGCCAATGCAGGAAAATCCTGTCCCAGAATAATGAATGGAAGTTCGTTCAACATTTTATCTTCTTTTTTTTCGAAATTTGTGTATATTTATTTCGTTTTAGCTTGTTCGTTTCATTCAATTAAAATTGGCTCCTTTTGCTTCCTATTAACTTTTGTATTTCAGTTGACAAAAGTTGACATCAAATAAAAATTTGTTGGCCCTTTAAATAATTTACTTCTGTATATTGGTAGCATAATTAGCAACTCATACAATGAATTGAATGTGAAAAATGAATCAGATTTCCATTGGGACTTGAGAACACATTTTCGTAACCTAAGCACTTTATTTAATTAAATTTGCCGATTTTTTGGACCAAATTGGTAAGATTGAAACTGAAATCTTGTGTTAATAGTACACCAAGTTGCAATCAATCAATTTTATGTTTTTTCAATTTTATAGCCACAATTTTCCGTATGCTTTTGACCTGCAGTTAGCCTACTTTTGATTGAAAAGCAATTTTACTGTTCTGGCAATTCAATTGGCGGTCAGTTATGCCGCAACAAGAAAAATCAAACTAAGGAAAAACAGCTTTTGGCAGCTGCCCTTTATAGCCAATTTTAATTTTCCGATACTTAGATTGAGGGGTTGAACCATGTAACCAAACTTTGTTGTAATATAGTCTAATACCTATATATACTTAGCTTCAACTGATTCGATTCTAGGCAATAAACGAAATAAGACAGAGCCCAGCATATGGACTAGGTTCGTCTTTGAGTCTGGAAAAATGAAGATAAATGAATTGAGCTTGTGCACAAAAGGGCAAAGTGCACGGAAGTAGTGAAGAGGAGAACAGGAAACGGAAAAGAGGCAAAAGTTACGCATTTCATAAAGTTAGGCAGCCCCTGAGAGAAAGATACAATTGAAGAACAGACTAAAGCGTATCAAGACATAAATATTAACGCACGGCGGAAGTGACAGCCAAAGTAATGCCAACAAATGATGTGAAAGTAAAAAAAGAGTGGGAGTGTGTGTGTGTGTGTGTGTGTGTGCGTGTGTGTCTGTTTTGGTGTTGAAACAATGCACGCACACACATAAAAATTGTTATATCGCTCTGGCTGCCAAAATGCTACAAAGTAGCAAATTACGCCGTATCGTAAAAGTACAACGCTTACGTGTTTGGTTTGGTTTTGAGTTCCTCTTTTTTCTGGTTCTGTTGTCAGACTACGACACGAAAAGCCTGAGGCAAGACGACACTTTTTTCATGCTGAGAATTGAGCTATCATCCAAGAAGTTCGCATAAAACTGAAGCGGAAATAGAACCGTCGAAATAGACATGCTAGTTTTCTCATTTTTTGTGTATTTATTTTTTTACCTAAATTAAATTGCACGAATTTCGTAGAGTAGCTTTCAGAACCGAAACTTGTACATGAATAAATAATCGATAAATCGAATGAAAAATGTAGACCACAAATTCTACATTATGTAAGAGTTCTAAAACTCGAGATTGCATTGCATTTGATTTGTATTTATCTTAAATATGCAAATCATTTGTTAGACGCCATATTTGTATTTGCAAGTGTGTATCTAGCTAATTTTTCATATAAATTTTGTGACGTTTATATGCCAGTCATTGCCGTAGAAAGGCTTTAGCAAATAATCCAGCAACCCTCGCACCACTCAGCACAATCAAGACACAACAAACACCAAACCACTTTTCTCATCTATGTTGAACCAGCCAAACGGAATGCCTAAAAATTAACATAAAACTCGCACGCTCTATAAAATGCCAAATTGCGTTTGATAAGCGCGCACTCACTAAAATTTTGAAATTATAATTCAGAAAATGGGTTGATGGTTGAGATGGAAGGGATGGTTTAGGTTTTGGGACTGTTGGGATTCTATTTGCATAGCGTTAATGGCTGTTGACTGCCTTTAAAAGCCAGCAAATGCTGCTGATACTCATGTGTGTGTGGATGGCATAAAAAGGTCAACTCGTCTGTAAAACTCACAGCCTAAAGCGCCTATTTGCCAGTATTGTGTATACTTTTAGAATAAGGAACCATTTAATATTCAGGAATTCTAAAGAGAATACTTTACTTCAAAGTCAGCAACAGACGAATCAAATCAAGCCATTTTCAACTAGTAGTGAACACTTTAACAGTTTAAACTCTTAGTCAAAAATTCAATGACTTCTTGACGGTCAAGACTCTATTTTGCGGAGCATACCAGGCAAATACGCGATATTTGTTAAGGGCCTTTTTGTGCCTCTTTGTTTTTGGCCGTAATGCAATTCTGTGGCCACAACTGCGCATCGTCTATTGGCGTTGCAAATGTGTTTACGGTTGGAATGAAAAACACGCTTAACTCAATTCCCGTTTTAGATGCCGTCGGCAACAAGGACCAAAGTCAACAGGACAGGATGCTGTTTCTACGGTTCCTACGGCTTCTGCTCTGGGTTCAGTTCCTGTTGCCATCACATCGTTTGCAATTTAATTTTCTGTTTCTTGGCCGTCGCTAACGTGCCCAATTAATTCCGTCAACAACTGGCAGCCAAAGGAACAGTAAAACACCTTCTGGCCATGTTGACGTATTCTCTTCTTCTTTCTCTCTTTTTCCCCCCTCTCAATTTGCCATTTTATGTTTACGCCGAACACAGCGCAATTTTCTGTGTCTCAACTCTTTTCTGATTCTTTGGTCTTCTCTTTTGCCCGACACTTAATCTAATTGTTATGTTTTCGATATATTTTTTGGTGACCTTTTTAGTTTTCGGGTCGCATAACTTTTAATAACATCGGCTTCTGTACTCCTTTTTCCATCCCCTTGATGGTTATCGAGTTCAGCTCAAATTGAAAAGCGAAACATAACACTTTTCACAAGAGTTTTCAAAACACACAGATTCAAGTAGAATATTGACACAAATGTCTAAGTTCTCTTTCAAGAGAATGTAAGTACTCATATTTTACGTGGGGTGTGATTAAGAACTTCCAAAGAAACAATTTTTTTAGCCTTGTAGCTCTTACCGTTTGGGCTATGTGTTCATTGTAAATGAAAAACGACTTTTATATAGACATGTAAATATCTGTATTGGGTATTCTGTTGTAGTATTTAATTTTTAAACTATAGGCTGTACTTGGTCAACTGAACTGAGTCTCGTTACCTGTGTTTATGTCCACACAAAGTTTCAAATAACTAAAGAACAATTCTTGAATTATTAGGGGCAAACTCTTCTGAGGGCTTTTCTTGCTTGACTTGAGTGCAGTTGGCAGGCAATTAGGAAACTACAAACCTTTGTCGATATACTTTTTTAAGAAACTTATTAAATTTTCATGCTGGTAAATGTGCTTAAGAGCATCTCGGTGCCCGTGCGTCAGAGACACAAAACGAGATCTGCCATGACCTTTGACTTTAGCTAAAAATAGCTGTGGCACAACACAACCACAGGGTAACTCCTTGACTCCGTTTTCACGGTCATGTCTGTACCGCTGTAGCCACCAAACATTTTATGGACAATACAATTTCCGCCTCGTGCAACTTCCGGCTGGCTTATGACAGACTTGGGTGCCATTTGCGTTGCCAAACAAAGCCCCCCTGCTTGGAACTTCCGACTTGGCGTACACAGCACACCCAGCACTTTATTCATGCCTGGGGAGCGGTTAAGATTTCGACTCGTAAACAAAGCTGACAAGATGTTAACATCAAATACAAAATGCTTCCTAAAATATCCCTAATTTTTATAAATTTCTTTAATTTATTGTGAGTGAAATTTATTGAATTGAATTAAATATTGTATCCATTCGTTGAAATGTATTTAAGAGGGAGAAGGAAGCCTCTCCGACCCTATAAAGTATGTATATTCTTGATTAGCATCAACAGACGAGTCGATTAGCCATGTTCGTATGTCCGTCCGTCCGTCTGTGTGAACGCCTAAATCTCAGAGACTATAAGAGCTAAATCAACCAAATTTGGCATGCAGACTACTATAAGTTCCACGCAGATGAAGTTTTTTTAACTTTTGCCGCTCCCCCTCTCCGCTTCCGTAAATACAAAAACGCGAAATCACTTACAGTTTTTAGAATATTACGTATTTTGTATAATTAACGTTATCTATAATTATACTTAATCGTAAGGAGATCGACTAAACATAACGCTAGTAAAGACTGATTTAAGTTTCAAGCAATTTATAGATGTTAAAAAGGGGGGAAAAAAATTTTTTTTTTTAATTTTTTTTTTAATATGGGGGGTGTGCGCGGTCTTCCTTCGTGCTTTTTTGTGGGGGGAGGAAGCCTCAAAATAGGCTCGTTTCCCCTTTTTTGGGGGAAATTTTCCGGGAGGGAAAGGGGAAGGAAAAGGTTGGGGGGGGGGGGGGGGGGGGGGGGGGGGGGGGGAATTATTTTTTTTTTTTTTTTTTTTCTTGGGGGGGAATTTTTTTGGTTTTTGGGGGGAGTAATTGGGGGGTGAGTGCCTAAAAGTATGATATAAAATATTTTTTATTTATTTAAATCAGCGATCGACACTAAATCTGTATTCGGGAGCACTACAAGAAAAACTACAATTCAACATAAAATAATGAGCGCGGCAAGTATGAAAAATTTTGATTTCTTGTATATCCCACTAGAAAAATTTCTAATTGATAACGAGGAAAAAAAAACACGAGGGAAGCGAACAGAGCAAGAAATAAGCGAGAGAGGGGGGGCTTCCTGACTGCATGTAAAAATTAATCGCAAGTCCACAACAAAAAAGTTTAAAAGCAAAATAAATGAATTATCAAAATGTTTTATTGAATTTTTGAAAAAAAAGTGGTGCAAAAAAGTTTTTCCTAGTGGTTTTTGGTGGCAAAAATAAAAAAAAAAGGGGGGTTTTGTGGTCATTACTAAAAGTCTTGTGTGTCTTGTGTGTAGTAAAGTTGGGAGCAGCCACTAGCTCCCGGAGCCCATGCGTGCCCACCGCTGATTTAAATTAGTAACTGGTTTCCTGTAGTCGAAATCTTGACTATAGCCTTTTCCGCTTGTTTTTATTTAGAGTGCCTTTAATCAATGCCTCTTTAAATGCAAAATGTTTTCCTAAATAACTTGTCGCATCAATGTCACGTCATTGTGCCAAATCAATCGGATAGCACTATTTCAGCAGCTGCATCTTTCATTAAGAAGATTTTCTAAATTCGCAGGTGCATGCAACGTTTCATGAGCCTCATTCCATTCTTTGATTATCCTCAGTCATGACATGGTATGCCACTACGACCTTAGCTGAATGGCCGTCTGTCTATCTGTTTGTCTGTCTGACTTGCTGGCTTTGTTGTGATGTTTTCCACTTGCTCGTTAATTGAAAATTGCAAGCGGCAGCTGCTTTAGCATCTGCCAACTGTTTGCTTTGTAATTGACTAATGAAATATGCGCCCACACACAATCCTGTCGACTATGATAAAGCTACCAACCTCTCCTCTTCCAGCAACCTGCATACCAATTAAGATCATACATAAACTTGCAAAGGTCAAGGGGGCTGACAGTCGCCGACTTTAAAACTGATTCGGAACTGCTTTATGACCAATATACGAGTATTGTCTAAAGTTGTCCTGACATACAATATTATTTGGATTACTGAATATAGTGTTTTTAATAATATATAAGAAAATAAAACACACTTTATTCAATTTAATTTAGTTTTTATTTAATTTTATAATAACGATAGCCTTGAGTCAGTTAGAAAATAATTTTCTAGCTTGATTTTAAATTCATTCGAATTTATAATTGATTTGCCCTAAATTAAATAAACTATTCTTATTTACTTGCAATTCGTTCTGCAATATGATTTGTTTATTTGTGTTTAAATGCACAAGGTTTCAATGAATTTTTATGTTGTTGATTCAGCTGATTGTATTGATTTTTGCGCTGTTTTCTATCTCTAATCCCACAATATATTTTCATTTGGCCAAACAACTTGATAAGTTGACAGACTAATCCAATCATCGTTGTCACTCCCATATGTTTAGAATTATAGCTAAGTCAACACCAATGATATCAAGAAAGAACAACAATCGTATTACAGAACTGCTCCTTCAAAATAATGTAGTGAACTCTCTCGTCAGCTGCATGCTTCAAATTAAATACTTAAGTCAATGCCAATTAAATTACTACTTGAAAATAGAGTGGGGCTGCATACATGGCGTATACTTAATTAGCTGGATGATTTCCTTTTTGCGGTCGTTGCTGCGGCGGATCCAACAAGTTAAAACTCTGCGTCCTTCGTAGAACGAAGGCAGATTGAGTTAAGGGCGAAGCTTAATTAAATAACATTTTCTAGTGCTTTGTTGCAGTGTGCGGCATCATTTGCAATAAATTGTAAAAGTCCTTGCATTTTTTTTTTTTGCGCTATTTGTCGGAGCCTTGAGTCAACATAGAACTTAATTTGCTTTGCTTTCGTTTTTGTTTTTACTGTTGCTGTTTGTCTTTGCTGTTGTCGACCCTTTGGTTGCTGCCACTCGTGTTTTGTTTCACTGCTTTATCACAGAAGGTCTAAGGACTCCAGGCAACGCCAGACATGGCGCATGCATTGAGGTCAAGGTCAGCACGATTTACATTTCAATTTCCAGCTCGATTGCAATTTTATTCCTTTTTTACTCTATTTGCACCTTTCACTATGTGTCGATTTCATTCTGTTATTCCTGTCAATTTATTGTGCAAACAGAGCATAAAGATACAATGTGGATGTCCTTGCAGGCAAATTGATTCAATAAATTGTCGGACAATCTGAGAAAAACACTTTAAAAGCGTATTAATATTTTCTTTCTTGATACTCGCACATTTATTTTGATTTATGTTTTCTGTCCCACAAGAAAGACTGTATGTGATATCCGTTTTTGAATCTGGTATCATAGCACATTTCCTTTGGGTTGCGTGTGAACTTTGAACTTTCGTTAGTGAACTGCAAAAAAACAATCAAGTTCTGTTCACTCGCTTTCATGTTGAGCTGCCGTTTAGCATCATATCGCCTTTGTAATCATATCTCTAGACTTAATTAAACGGCATTCATTCAGCTGGTCAGGCAGTGAGGGAACGGTTCGGTACGGTTCAGTCCGGCCCGGACATTAGGCAATCCTTTCCTGGTCCTTTCCTTTTGAACGTAAAATGTCTAATTAATTTCTTAACATTTCCATCGCATGCGATATAAATCTTCATTAATTCAAAACTTTTTCTCTTTGCAGGTAAATACGATGGATAAGCTCGATACGTTTTTCACACATAAAGTGCATACATAAAGGTCAAAGTGTAAAAATATTAAGGGACAAGGTATATTGTATAAGTGTGTGCTCGCAGGCTGTTTGTCGTATGTAAATTCATTAATTATACAATTAAAATGTGAGATATCAGATCTCTTACCTTATTACATTTTTAATATTTATTTTATTACTTTCTGTTCAATTTAATCAAGATTACACAGTTAATTCTATAATATCTTTTTAGATTTACAAACTCTTATTTTATTTTATTATGACTTTTATTTTACTGTTTTTGCATTTATTTCTCATTTACAATGTTTTCAAATTATTATTTATTTTATTTGATATTTAATTTTAGCATACCCAAATCGAATTCCCTGGTAGATTCATTTGTCAGCGAAGCTACGTAAGTTTTACATATTATTTCTATTTTATTTTCTTATATGTATTTTTTTAATTATTAATTTTAATTATTATTAACAAATTCATTTTCAGCTTTAACAAATTTATAATTTACTATAAACAGAGTCCAAATTAGTGTAAATATTTATTTTTAAATCATCTCGTTTAAATAGCAGTCAAAAGAGATCAGAACATTTAACTTGTTCATGTCTAATCGTAAAACCAACTTTAACGCAATGAATTGCACATTAAACCAAACTATCCAGAGAAACGTGGAAAAACTTCAACACATAAAACCAACTGGCAACCACGCCCATCCGCCCACGGGCTGGGCACTTAAGCCGCTAAATGGCAAAAGGCAGAAAAAACTCTCTGTCGCTCTAATTGTAGGAAAAGTCAAATAAAAACCTTGCAGCTAAGGGACCCGCGTCCCGATGGTTTTTTGAAACTTTAATTGCGCCAAAGTGCCCGTGGGTGTAACTACCATGTCTTTACACACACACACACACGCGCACACACATACACACACAAACATGTCAGACATATGAAATTTTGCGCAACTTAATCGCTTGCCTTGTGGCATGAACACCGCGATGTATGCAATAAGATTTTGTAATGACACTTCGGACGCTGGATCGCCCTTTGGGTGTTGTGTAATTTACGGCAGGACTCTCTGTAATTACATGCTAGCTAACAAAGTCTCGCAACAGCAAAAATGGCAATACAAGTGATTTCCCATCTCCTCCCACGTGTTGAACATTATATACGTATGTATATGTTACCATGGCCATTGGCATTTGCCCACTTTTTTGGGGTTGCGCAAATTCATCGGCTTCAAGATAATTCATCTCAATCAGCTTAAATATAATGCTAAATATTTCATTTGCATTTTTTTTTTTTTTTTGTGGAAGTATTGAGTGAAACATCTTTTTGGGTTCCTTTTCTTGTCCTGACTTCCATTAATTAATGCGCATAAAATCCCAGGTATTTTGCACCTTTATTTCGTTTTTATTACGTGCACGCAAACACATATTTTTTCTTGGCTTAGTCCTGGTTCAGTGTTTGATTGAGTATGCTGCCATGGCAACAGTACTGATTGTTTATCAAGCAATGATTTGTCATCGTCACACAAACTTTCATGTCAGGCATGAAGCACACATTGCATTGTACTAATGTTTGCAGGTGAGATAGTTATCACTCACAGTGATAGAATGTCATTCAAAATTTATATACTACATTTACTTTCTTTGTCATCTTCTGGACCACCTTTAGGTTACTAGTAATAAACTACTACAAATATTCTTAATCAGCTCATTTGATGCCATCAATCATTCAACCCGCCCTTATTTCAAAATTCAAAAGTTCAACAGAAGGTTCAGAGTTTTATGAACAACATTTTTTTTTCTGTCAATTACTTTCCAATTATTTTTTAAAATATTCCTAACATAATAATATGCAGAATATGAGTATTTGATAGACTTGAAATAAGTAAATAGCGTAATATTTTTAAAATAGTATAATATTATCCAAACTTCAAATCGAGTTGAATATCGAAGTGTAAAAATCGACATAAAGGAATCGAGTTTATTTAAAAATTGACAGGTACTGCAAATAATGATTATTTGTTTTTTTTTTTTTTGTAATCAAAAAATCATTCACTTATAATAACTTTAAGACACCGAGAAAAATACCAATATTCATCTCTATGGCTCATTTATGCATTTTCACCATTATTAAAAATATTTCAAGTTTTATAGATTTGTTCACAAAATAATGATTAATTTTAAGTTATGCTTTTTTTTCAACTAATAATCATTATTTTTGAGCAAATAAATGAAACTTATGGAATAATCATTATTTCAGGAGTTTTATTTTTTTGCTCAAAATAAAACTCACATTTTAATTTTGACAAGGCCCTAATTTGATGCTCAACACAAGAAATTGTATTTTTTTAATGAATTATTATAATGGTTTGTCTTGGTTTATTGTCTAGAAATACACTCATGAAATAATGATTATTCCTTAAGTTTTATTTTTTTGCTGAAAAATAATAATTATTGGTTGAGAAATAAAGTATAACTTAAAATTAATCATTATTTTGTAAACAAATCTATAAAACTTGAATATAATTATTATTTCAAAATTTTTTTAATATCACTTTTAATGATTACATTCCCTGAAAAATTGTCAAAAAAAATTATAGAATTAAAATATTTAAAAATCGAAAATGAAGTTGCCAATGTTTGGGTGGATTTTTACTTCCCTATTATAAAGTGTAAAAGTAGTCGATCGCTGCCATCTTTTTAATCGCCTGCCAATGATATTGAGTTTTATTTATGCGCAGGACATTTGAAGGGGCAGACAATGAACTTGCTTGTCGTCAGTCTGACATATTATATATTACACAAACACACGCACTTGCACAACAAATCACAACGTGTATCAAGCATTGTTAATGCGATATATGTATTTGTTGCTGTGAGTTTGAGATATGCGTAGTTCATGCCGCATCATTACAGTGCAGAGAAAGAGATCAAAATAAAATTAAATACATCACTCACATTTGAGTAGAGGGGCAAAAAGTCGACTCTATGTTGATGTTGTCTTTGAATTTATGTATGTAGTGTGTGCGCGTGTTACGGTAAATGTCAGAAGTTTTAAGCTAAGTAGAATAACAAAACACACAGTCCCAATACAGGGCAACAGCCAAAGGACCTCTTAGGCAAGGACCTATTCTGTTGCCTGTCATTGACACGCAACATTTTCAGTTGGCTTTTGGTATTTTTAGACAATTGTGCAAATTTCAGTTGTTGATGCCAACATCCTTTTCATAATTATATTTTGTGCTACCACCAAGCTCGTTGTCCTCGCAAAGGATATTGTTATGTTCGTTTGGCTAATGTGCTAATGTCTCAGCCACAGTCGCGACGGACGTAAAGCAATCACATTAAGTGGATTGTGAGGCAACAACAGCACCTTGGAGTAAGAGAGAAAGAGGTTGAGACACAAAGAGAGAATGAAACAGATATGAGGAAGACCAAGGAGTTGATGTGCACACTTCAATTACAGCACCTCCCCCCATTGGCGGTTGCCAGGTGACTGAGTGTCGTTAACAGTTATCCTCAGGATTTTGATCCATAAAAAGCTTAACAGTTGCTGAATGATTACGACCACCTTGGGTTACAACTAAATGACTTGTATATGGCACTGCAACACAGTTAAGATGGCTTAAACTACCACACAGCATGTAGGTCACAACCGTTACCAACCTGTCGCTGCCTAATGGGTATAAAGATGTCAGGATTAGAAGGACGACATTAATATGTTTCAGCATGTGTGTGGATCAACACTCATAAATACAATATCGATTCGCTCGTTTATTCCACATTGGAAATTCTATATATTAAACGAAATTATAAATAATTCTAACATTTAAAATAATGTTCAGATGACATAAAAAAACAAGTGGGAAAGGCTATAGTCGAGCGCCCGACTATAGGATACTCGTTACTTATTTTAATGAATTTTTAAATAATTTTTATTGCATGCTTTCAGGCACTTATATTTTTTAAAAACTAATTAGCCATTACCACCTTTCTATTTGTCTGCTCTTGTTACGATTTAGTAGAATGATAGGTAATAATAGTAGTTAACGATAATTAGTAATTTAATATCTTGAAAACTGCGCGTGTGGTGGTTTTTTTGCGATTTACAGAAGCGAAAAAAGGCGTGGCAAAAATGTTAAACAAACTTCAACTTCGTGGGGTCTATAGAAGTCTATGTGCCAAATTTGGTTGCTCTAGCTCCTAATCTTAGTCCCTGAGATCTAGACGCTCACACAGACGGACATGGCTTTATCGACTCGGCTGTTGATGCTGACCAAGAATATATATACTTTATAGGGTCGAAGATGCTTCCTTCTCCCTGTTGCATACATTGCAACGAATACAATACCCCCTTTTATTTATTTTTATAAGTAACGGGTATACAAAATTTGCTAGAGTTGCAGAAATTACTGCTCCAGTTTGCTACCATTGTATCTGTTATTATTCTATTATATAATTAACTGTGCCATTCGAAAAGCTCTGTTTCGAACACGCTTAAATTTTAGTCAAAAAAGCTTCCGAAATTGCACTCACACATTTTCGCAAAATTTTCTTGATATAAATAATGGCTGCCATTTTGGCTTTGCTTGGACTCTGCAATATATATTTTATTGCGTGCTTTTAGGCGGCGCCTCATAAAAAGAAAATAATTGAAAATTAGTAAGTCGGAACACATAAAAAATTACATACTTAAGAACTGCGAAACGGAATAGAACCAGAATAAAACAATAATAAGGCGTAAATAAATTATAATGAATGAAAATAGAAATCATTATGCCAGGAAATGCCAAATGCCATTTGTGTATGACCAGTGAAATGGCTTAATTCTTGCTTATTGGCAAGACACGGGTCTTGACTATGCAGGTATTAAATGTCCCATTCATATATTATTGTCACATATGATACATATTCAAAAGTGCATTTGTCGAAGGGCACGTCCTTTTCTGCAACTTTCTTGTGGCTTTTACTCTGTTTACAGCTAATTTCAGAGATCTCCTTAGCTCCCTTCCGCATTCCCGTTTCAGCGACGCCCCATATCACTGTCTTTTCAGCAGCTGTTCACCTTCTTGCTGGTAATTTGTCAAATAGGGATTTTTTCATTTCTTTGACTGGCTGTTGCTTTGCCTTTGTGGGCTTTAGCGCTGACACTCGAGGGCAGTTCGAAAAGGTCGAAAAATGGATTGCATAAGAAATTTGTGTAATGCAAACGATAATGTCTATCTGTCATATGCTATGTAGATATCAGAAAAGCAAAACTTTGGTTGCATTCAATTCAAAATTTTATTTTTAATTAAAATTTAAATTGATAAATGTGCATAACATAAATTTCAAAAGAAATTTAATTATTATAAAAAAGTATAACAATATTTAATTTGTTTAAAATTTAAAAAAACTTGAATAGATGTGTAATAATTGAATATTTGACAATTTTTTGCTTAATATTAAAGGCAACGCTGTAGAAGTTACCCCAAGTTTTTAGATAGAGTCCATAACAATAGTGTTGGTTGCTTTTGTTTCCTGACTCGGAAGGAACGCCTGCTGAGATAGCCCAGTTGTCTGTCTGTCTGTTCTCCTAGCTGTCTAACTGTCTGGATGCGTGTTATTGTTTTCTGCTTTATTTACGCATTTAGCATTATTTTTCTAAGTAAATGTAATAAATTTCCCTTAACGTTTATTTTTGATGGGGCATGTTTATTTGTTTGTTCATGTGGATACGGATACATCAGAGAATCAATGTAGTAATATTGCTTAAGATTGTTGGTTTGCTCTATAGCACTGGTGGGCACGAAATCTGAATTCTTTAGCAGCCGCTGGCTCCCGGAGCCATTGTGTGCCCACCGCTGCTTTATAGCATTAAAGTTTTCATTTAAAAGTTGCGTGTCTTGGCGACTTTTGAAATGGGAGCATTGCCAGCTAAATCTCGGTTCGCCAAGGCAATCCAATTAAAGCACCAGCTCACGCGTTTCTCTCTCTCGACGCAGACTCAATTAAAAACTACACTTGCTACACATTGATACTATAAACTCCATGCCACCATTCTACTTTCCACCGCCATTCCCTATTTGTTTTATTTTCCTGCAGCGCGAAGCCATAAAATTGCGATAAGCAATCAGGCAGATCGCCTGAAAAAATACCCATCTACCCGTTGTCGTTGGTGTTGCAATGCAATTTGCGCATCAGTGCATTCGAGGGACCGAAGCACCGAGGGGGCGGGACCAGTCAGAGTTTAATAGCGGAGTCATCCCATATCAAACAAATTCCCCACCACTTTTACACAATTGCATTGACCTCTGGACCGCTATTATCGAAAAAATATGTTTGTGGACTGTGTTGTTCGTTTCTGGAAGCTTGCTATGACTTTGTCATTGACTTTATCATCATAACATAAAAGCACAAAATTTCCGTTTATTTTGATATGGCAAATAAATCAAAATAAGCCATTGAATTAAAGTTGGTCCGTTTGCTACATGTAAGCATCATTCGATCAGCAAATTTAAATATTGTGTAAATAAATATTCCGTTCAACTGAACACACATATGGGATTATTTGCTATATACCACATTAACGTTATCGTTAGTCATTCAATAGTTATTCAGATATTCGTGTCACTGGAAATGAGTCCATTGGTTGCATCTGTTGGCAGTCCACTGATGATTGTTGTCATTTCTTTTATCTTAAAAGGAGAATGCAATAGGGCCATAATTAATTTTTCTTTGTTTACTATCGAGATTGAGGACTCTTTAATTATCCAACATAATATAGTAGCCAATACAATAAGAATAATATGCACATCTTCTTTTTATATAAACTCTTTATGTTGACTGATGCATAAAAAGAAAACTGTTGTATATTCTTTTTTATTAGTTATCCAAGTGACTACAAATTCACATTTTAAAAATGTTGTACGAAAAAAAATACATTGTTAACTGCTGTCCTATTTATATAAATTTGGTGAAATGCTGGATCACATGTACATCAAGTACATTATATAAATGAACCCATTAAAATGTACAGTCGAACTTCCCTAACTCAAATCACCATTATCCAAGAAAAAAGTTTGAGTTAGAGAGACTTCGACTGTATATGGGTAATTCTCTGCTGTCGGATGCGACATTCGTACGCGTTCAAAGTGAAATAAAACATATGCCAAAACATTATTTTGTCGAGACAAAAGTGGAAACTTATCGGCCATGATTAGCTTTATTATTGGTGCAAATGTTGATTTTGGGCAATTGTTCGTATTCAAGATAGTTTAATGCATTCGCACGCGACTCAAATAGAAGTAGTTTTTTCGGCGACCAGTTCTAACGCTGATTTCGACAAAACGTGAACAAATATTTTAATGCCGATAATTTTAAAATGTAATGCATTGATTTATCTTAAAAATGTTTTTTGTTTGATTTAAAAATGTTAAGTAGTTTTTTTTTAAATTTAATTTGAAACACTGTCGCACGCGACATGTCGCATGCGACATTTTGTTGCACAATATATTTCTATTGTTTCTGTCTCTCTTTTGTAAAATTATATATCGAAATCAGCTCAAAAAAGTTTTTTAAATTAAACTTTCAATATATTTCTATGTACTAAAATGGTTTATGTTACAATCTTACTATCATACCTAGTGTAATCAATGGAATACAAACGGTCCATTTTGAAAATCAATTTTTAAGAAAATGGGCAAAAATATAGAAAAAGTGAATTTATTCCAATGTAGAATCTAAATGTTTGTCCTATTGAAAATCGTCTAGCGTATATTGCCTAAATAAATAACTGGAATACAGTTTTGGAAGGAAATTTCACAAGATGTGAGTTTTTGATCAATTTTACGTTTTTGGCCTCGGTTGACATTTCTGTGGAAATGCCCACATACATAATTTCTGTAAATTATATGCCTTCATTTTTCAACCACTGCGCATTTAGGCCATTTTTTCATCTCTATAGCTTAAAGTAAACTCATTTAGAATTATTGTCTAATGTGAGAATGTGAGTCGGTTTCAATTTGTACTCTTGCGGCTTTTGTCTTATTTCTCTGTTCATTTGCCTTCAATGTTTTGCGCAGAACACCGAGCCAAACTTTTATAATTAAAACTTTTGACTGCAATACGAAAAGACGAAAAAAAAAATTGGTGTCGATATGAATTGTTGAGCAGAATATGCGTGATATTGTTCCTGCGCTAGGAATATTTAATAACACAGAAAGCCAAAATTCATGTTTGCCCACGGGAAATTTTGTCAGGTTTTCGCGACGGCAAACAATGAAATTGTGAAAAAGGATATACGAAAAATAGATGGCAAAGATAATTTATACTCAATTGTTGAGACTTAAAGGCGTCTTCTACAAACAAATCATTATTGAAAAGCGTATAAAATGACAATTTGTGGGCTAACTGTATCCAATTGTATCTACTCACATTCTCTGTGTCCCCGGATACAGCGAGACTCTCGACTTTAAGTGCAATGCAGTCAGGGGATTTCTAGATGTCTTTAAGTATGCCACTTATCAGACTCTGCCCAGAGCTATGCTGGAATGCTGGATAGTCCAAAGCGGCCCATAAATAAACCCTGTTGCCGCCTATCAGGCGAACAAAATTGCGTAACGCATAAATCACATCAAAAATAAGATGGCGAGGCATTTGAGAGGCTTGGATGAGATGGAAAATGCTAATCATAGCTATAAGGCTGCCTAATCATCTGAGGCTGCAAAGTTTTGCTCAGCCTTGATTGCCTTACCAACTGCAAAATTGAGAGCAATATCACGTATACGTAAAGTGTTTTTGTGCAGCATATGCTGTTATTCATTTTAATTATTACGTTAACTGAAGGCCATCACAACGGCGTACACATATGTACATAAATATAGAGATTTATTCTATAAAAATTGCAATGGAATCAAATCAGGTTGCATCAATTTATGGGCACTTTTTGTGCGATTGAGTTTTCCTTGCGTTACCTTGCCGCTTCGCTTCTGTCGCATCTGTCTGACGGGGCGTATGCGTTATATAGTGTACTATTATTATTATGCAAGTTTTCCGCCTCTTATAATAATGCAACCCTGGCTTTAACCTTGCCCTGTCAGTTCGCCAATAGAGCATAATAAAATAGAACGTCAGCTAGGCTGCAATCCTGCAAAAAAGAAATATCCTCGCTTGTCAATTTTATTTCGATTCCCATTCCCTTCGATTCGTCTAACCTGCCTCATCATTTCACATGCAGTCTAAGTACAGTGGGCGGTGGAGCGTGGTCTTGGCCGTGGTCGTGGGCGTAGTCAATTCTTTTCCTTTGTATTGCCGCAAGCCAAACACTCAATATTTCAATATGCCTGCCCTGGCCCAACATGTGTTGTTGTCCACTTGACAAAAACACGATCTGGGCAGGGCTTCTTGACTAGGCATTGAGGTGGCCAGAAGGATTTACAGCGAGTTAAGTTGAGCACCATTAATAACACAAAGTGCTGTCAACTTATAACTACAATAAAATTTTGTATCTTGTTACTCCAACTTAATGATTGAATTATCGTGTTTCTTGGTTGAAATCACTTCCAAATTGCAAAAATTTACATTGTACGTATATTTTTATTCTTAAATTATTTATGCTTTTTAAATGTACAATTGATGGCAGCATTTGAAATAAACAATTTAGAAGAAATGCAAACGAAACACTTGAAAAAATAAACTAAAACAAAAAACAAAGTGAGATTTTTAAAAAATACGCAGTTAGGTTCTTCACGTTAACTGAATGATACCTATGCCAAAAATGTAATTTTAACGGTCGAGTGACGTTCACGCTGTGTGTTAAGGCAGAGAACATTAATTAAAGTTGCTTAATTATAAGAACTACTTACAATATAATACTCGAAGGGGGTGCGGCACAAGGGGCACGTCTTGGATGCGCAATCGTTGTAGACCTTCTTGAGACAGTGCTTGCAGAATGTATGCTTGCACGGAGTGCTCACAGTGCGACGCTTGCGGCACAAGCAGATTGCACAACAATCCTCCGAATTATCCATTTTCTAGATGTATGACTATTTTATCAAATTTTTAATAACCCTTAAGGTCCTATACTAAAATGTAGTTTTTTTTTCAAATGTTACAAGTCGAGTCACTTCAAATCTAACGTATGTTTCAAAGCTATATACTATGTTAGGTGTTGAACTTCGCTTTTCAACGCTTTTAGGCTCGATGTTGCACGCATGAATCAATAACATAAGGATGTCTCGTCGTCAAAAAGCACTCCCTTGACTAGCTGATAATCAATGCGAGGGAAAGGGATAGAGTGCATCGAATTGCACCGCACTGAATCGTTAAGGGACAAAAACCGAACGATTCTGCAGCCGCCGAGACATCCTTATGTTATTGATTCATGGTTGCACGTAGCTCGTATATTACGCATACGCCACGTATTACATGAGCTTGCCAGTGACATTTTATTTATGACAGCGAGTGCGTTACAAAGGAAACGATTATTAAAACTATAAGGTTCAATAACTCAGAGAGCTATCAACCTAAGAAAATGGCACACTCACACAATAGTCTTAATATAGGGTGTCATATTTCCATGACCTACATATGTGACTTGGTTACTTTAATGTAACTAAAAATGTAACAATTCAATTAGTTTTTTTTTATTTGTTTGAATTTGTCAAAAATTTGTAGGAAATGTATGTCAAATTCAAGCGAAAACGATTTTTGTGGCACCCTTGTACATTTATTTTATTTATTTATTTATTGTCAAGGCTAAACATGATACAATTTAAGCATTCAAATTAAAAAATAGTTTTACTAACAATATAAATTAAAGTTAAGAAAAAACAAATTATGAGCATCTTAAATGAAAAAGTAAAAGATTCACCTAACATTTGTTGCTAGATTGGTACTAATATTTTATTTTCCATGTTTAGTATGAATTTCTTATATTTTTCCACGAACTTTTTTATAAATAAAAGTATAATAGAATTCAAGTTAAATGACATGCAAGTGTTTTGCGCATTCTTGAAATTCACTTGAATGCTTCAATGTTGTGGCATGCTGTCAATAAGTAAGTACTTTGTGCTCTTGGGAAGAGGGCGTTTGTCAAGTTGACATGACTGTTCATTGTTCGGCATAATACATAATATGAAATACATTGATATTATCAGTTTAGAGCCAAGATTGATTGTCAGTTTGTCAGCTAGACTGTCTGATAATTGCGCAATTGCGCACAACGATTTTGGCCATTTTATCAAGAAACTTATTATTTGTTTTTCTCTATCTGTTTCAGTGGCTGGCTTGGCAGTGCCAAGGGCTGGCTAGGAAATGCTTCGATGCCATCGATGCCAGCCATGGCAATGCCATCGATGCCCTCGATGCCAGCGATGCCATCGATACCATCGATTCCCGGGCTAAGAAAGAGCGGCGCTGCCGATGGAGCTGAGGGTGCCGAGGGCGCTGCAGATGCCAGTGCTGCAGGTGCTGTGAGTGGTGGCGATGATGACGACAAGTCGAGGTATATTAGGTATGGGCCTCTGCTTAAGAATGACGGAATTATATACATCTTAAACGGTTGCAGTGAAACTAAAAGTCTTAAGAGATCGCGTTTGTTATTTTCGGTTTATTTTCTTTACTTTTGATATAAGATTTTCTTTTTGTTCAACAAAAAGTTTTTGTTCAACTTTTAATGGCAGTTGGGGAGGCGCTTTGTTTCATTTTGTGCTACCTCCAAACTTTCACTTACTTGGCAGCGGCTTTTGTTTGCAATTATTTAACTACACACAAAATATAAGAGCAACCTTTTAATTTACAAAAACAAAAAAAAAACATGGTATATACAATGAAAATACAAGTTTTTATACATTTCTTGGTAACCCTTAACCAAATAGCCAACTTGAAATGCCTTTACACATTGATATACAACTAATAATACTCTATATATAAATATATATTTTACACACAAGTTACCCTTAAAATATCCTATATATACTGCCTTACCTTTTTTAACTTTCTCTTAAGTATTTATTTGAACCGTTAACAAATAGTTCTATATTTCCTATTTCACCTTTACTCAATCTCTTACACATTTCTCGTGTTAATCTTTCACTTTTTAATAACTTTATCCTAAATACTGTACAAACAAATACAAATTCACAACAACACCCACAGTTTTTGTATGTTTATAAGCAAGAAACATTGAATTATAAAAATATAACAAAAGATATAATAAACACTTGATCAATCGATCAAACAGAATTTTGTCCGATTGCAAATTGTTCAAAACAATTGTATATTAAACATTATATCGAATTGCACCTTTAAAATACAAGGTAAGTTTTCTGAAGTGTAGGGTTCAACATTTTGTAAAAGGACACAATTTTGGCTAGAACTTTATAACATTTCATAAAGCTTCATAATCAAGTTAAACTCATAGCCAACACACAATCATTAATTAGTGTTGAATTCATGCTCTGCCAACATATACTAACTAAATCATTTGATTTCACTTTTTGATTTAATTCATATTATGATTTTGTTATGTAACGCGTTAAAGTGTTTAGTTTACAGTAAAGAAGCAAATTTTGTCCAACTTTAATAAGTTATCAAGTATTAGATTCCATCATTATTGAGCGGCCCATCAAACAACCTCAAGGATTTAATCAAAACCACACAAATCTGGAACTATTTTGTGGCAACGCAGTAGATAAAAGAATAACTAATTGTTGTTTACTAGTTATTATCATTTCATTTTACTGTATTATTTTTGAAAGATTTCTTTCCTATTATCATTTGATTTCTATGTGTTGTCGTTTTTAGCTCTTCCTGTGCCAGTCTATCTTTTGTTTTTTTCATTATCAATCCAAGTAGCGACTATATCCTTGTCAACTCTTTGGAAACTCTCCTCTTCACAATGCTCTGAAAGTGTGAAGAATCTAGACAAACTTAAGACAACAAATAATTCCTTATAAATAATATGTTTATTGGTGCATGTATTAGTGTGTTCCTTTTTTATCCTATTTCATTTCCGTTTCACTCAAATCATATAATTTTCAATCATTAAACATCATTTAAAATTTATCAGCATTTGCATCACAATCATCATGAATAATTTTCATATTAATTGACCTTCAACTGAAGCTATGAAAAAGTGTAAATATACATAAGCGTTAATTGAACTGCATAAACAATTGAAAATTTCAAAGATTTTCCCTTTAATTAGATACCTTCTGTAATGATTTATTGAGAATTTACGAATGGACATTTCAACCGGAAATACTTAAAAATTCAATGTTGATTTTTTCTATGATAACACTTAGTAGTTCCTCAAGTTTATATTGAACGCATGCACATTAAATCACAATCTGAATTGTCGGAATGGCTCTATGGAAATTGGACCCAAGTTCATTGGGTTTTGGTCTTTGATCTTTGGTGTTGCATGCTGCATGCTAATAAAAAAGTGCAAGTGCAATGTTCACATCAGATATCCAATATGTATAAAATAATTGTTACTCAACAAGTTCGCTACCCTTCAAATTACACCAGCTTATTTTGTTCTCTCTCTTTTTCTCTCTTTCTATTTCTCTTGATTCTTCTCTCTCGTTTCGCACGCTGACGCAATTTCTAATTACAGTGCCACCGAGGGCGCCGATTCGCATCCAGCATCTGGCGGCGGCACGCCCACTGGCGATGAGGGTCAAATTGGACAGGGTAAGGGAGATGAAGTAAAAAGTACGTGTCACAGTTTGATTGGTAACACAAAAAGCAACATTATAAATGTCGATTCAATGTCAACTTAAATTGCAATTTGCCAAATCAGAAAACAAACCAAAAATAATAAAGAATATGAGAAAATAATAGAAAGCGGTGACAGGTTACTAAAGAGCATTTAATACCCGTAGTTGTTTCTAATCCCATTAAATAAGCTTATTATTATTAGTTAACCACTTAGTTAACCACTTAGTTAACTTTAGTTAATCTACACCTCCAAGCATATTTACTTTGTAGTCTTTGCAATTTTGGTTGATTGCATTAGTTAGTTGCAACCACTTTTAATAATAATATACGAGTAGTTGCAATTTCATTGATATAACTAATTGAACTCTTGTTTGCTTTTGGCAGTTACCACAAAAGTAACTCAGCAGGCCAAACATTTTGGCTCCTTCTTGTCATCGGCCATCAGCAAGGCTGGCAGCAAGATCAAGGAAACAGTTAAGGATAATGTGAGCAATTGACCGTCAACAAATATTGAGCATATTTATATTTATTATAATTTTATATATGCAGACCATTCTCGACTCGTTCAACAAGGAGCAGGAGGCATTCATGAAGGGTCAAGGTGGCGCTGGTAATGGCGCTGCTCCCTGGATTGGACACGCCAACGAATCGAAGATTAAGGAGGAAATCTTGGGCTTGTCACAGGATCGTCGCAACTTTGTGCGAGCTCCGCCAGCTGGCGTGGACTTTGAGTTCAGTTATGATACCGCATATCCCACTGCCATAGCCATTATGGCCGAGGATAAGGCGCTCGAAACGATGCGCTTCGAATTGGTGCCCAAGATGTGAGAATGATGTTTAACAACTCTCATCTAATTGAATTTCAATTTAATGAAATTACTCTTTCAACCCGACTGCACACAGCATTACTGAGGAGAACTTCTGGCGGAATTATTTCTATCGCGTCTCACTGATCATTCAGGCCGCCGAGCTGGGCACTTTGGGCGCTGATGGTGTTGGCCAGGCTTCCAGCGGTGAAGACGGTAAGTTTATTGTATTTGATTGCCCCTCACTCAGCAGCTTTCACAGCTTACACACCGAATGAAGACCCAAAAGAAAAAAACAGTCCATAATTGAGCGTCCATAATTGGCGCGAAATCAGTCAAGTTTATGATTTCCTTGCGCTTGCCTCTTCAGTATCTTTCTCTGTAAACTCTCTAGTTCTTTCTCTCTCTATCTCTCAACCTAAATTTCTCTCTCCTATCTCTAACATACAAACACTCGCTACTCGCGCGCTCTTTAACTTAAATATCTATCAATCTTTAATAACCTCTCTATCTAAGTCTAAGTTTCCTTTTTGGTTTCTTTTCACACACGCGCCTGGTTCTCTTTTGATTTATGATTCTCAACTAGTTTTACTTTCCTTTTAATAACTTTCGGCTAAAGTCTTTACTACACAGCCTTAAAGTAAATGCTCTGAACCTGAAGTTTCTGTTTTCCTGAGTTCCGTTCAGTTTGTTTTGATATTAATTTGTGACTGTCCTTTAGCTGCACCGGCTTATGTCGCCTGATCTAAAGATCTGATTTCGAATTTAGTTTAGTTTAGTTTCTCATTTTCTTGTTTCACTTTTCACCATGTCGCGTATTCAAGCTCCTCTTAATATCGATCGAAATCAAAAATCAACTCAATTTATCTCTATTCGCCCTCTCTATTCAAACGCCGTTCATTTCGTAAACTTCAGTTATAATTTATCTAAAAATTCCATTTTTATTTTGATTATTTTCTTTTCTTTTCATGTTTTTTATTATTTTATACACAAAATTCCAAAAATAACTATTAAATCAAAACTCAACTATGACGAAATAAATTGCGTTAAATCAGCCAAAAGTCAGCCAGATAAGAAAAATTTTGATAAGAATGTGAGTCCAGTCAAAAGTGAGGCAATCACTGAGACCCAAGCAAACAAAGGAGCTGTCTTTAACCAACCGAAGCCTGTCATTGACATTAAGGCTGATGAAGCGCTTAAAGAAAGTGACAAGAAAAATATAACAACGAAAATCTCCGAGTCTGAGTTCGTATCGGACGAATTTCAAACATCGAATGAAACCGATTTGGCTGAAATAAAAGACGGTATGCGAAAGTTGGGCATTGATAGTATGACCCAACAGGCGCTTGCCAGCAACGATGGTAAGAGGTCTTAGTTGCAAATTCTATATCATTTTCTTAAGTTAATTTTAATCATTATTTGGTTGAGTTTTATATTTATTAAGTTTCAATAACAAATTGACTTTTAAATATGCCCTATGCCTCACTAATTATAATAAAATTATATGAAACAAAAATATATAAAATTCAATTAAGTTTTTTCTACACTGAGGTACAGGATATTTTTCGTTGTATAATCGAGCATGCTTGATGTTATACTTTTGCTTTTTAAATATAAACATTTTGTACATACATTTTAGGTTTTATGCACTCGCTCTGAAATTTGTATTACTTAATTAAGCTGCAAATTCCAACTGAGGCTGCATTCAACCTATCGACATCATACATACATGCATACATACATATATGCATACATACATACACATAATGTACACATTAAATTAAGAAAAACATCTTCCTAATTAAAATAAATAGTTAGATGATGAGCTCTTCAACTTTAATAAAAGTTGACCTGAGATTATAATTCCAGAATGGCACATGTATTTGCATTGCGGGTATATCACATTGAGAAGTTAAGTAACTTCTAGGGCTTCTTGAGTATATTCCATATGAATTGAAAGCATAGGATTCATTTAGTTTTGACTCGCACAATTAATTGAAACATTACATGCTCCATTGTGTCATGTCATAAGTACTTACTATATATCAAGTAGAACTCGTAATTATCATATCTGCTGCAGAATTGTTTCCTTTTCCCATTTGCCATTTGCTCTTTGCCATTTTTCAACTGTGTTTGGCTGCGTAAGAGTTTAAGTTTCATGTATTGCCAACCATAAAGCTCACTTAATGTTTATTTCTTTTATTGCTCAAATTTAATCTTCCAAATAACTATTTAAATAAATATATTTACAACACGAAAAAAAAAACAAATGAAAACTCTTAACAAAAATGTGTGTACAAAACAAAGTGTAAAAACCAAACAATTCTCTTTTTTCTCCTCTGCTCTGTTTCTTTCTTTTATGTAAATTACATTTTTGTCAAATCGTTTTCTTTATTGTCAAAATACTAACAATACAATCCAAAGCTCTGGCATTTAACTATTAAATAAAAATATCAATTGAAATAAAAGCAACAACAACCCCATAAAAAAGTAAAAAAAACTATATACAGACCTATGGCAACTTATGGATAACTATAAACAATTATAAATAAAACACAAAAATTTATACAATAATAATTAAATAATAATTACATGCAGACACCTAAAGTCTGGTCTAAACTGTTGTTGCCATTCTTTTCTAACTATACAAAGTATTAAATCAAGTACATATAAACAAAATAAAATCCTATAATTTCCTCTTAAGTCTAATCTATGACCTACTTCTTCTTATAAAATATGTAAAGATAAAACATTAACATTAATAAACTCGTGCACTAGCCACAAATCAATTTTGAACAAGTTGAGTATAAACTAAAATGATACAAATTCTTATTATTGATCAAACTCTACAATTTCGTGCTATTTTATTCAATTGCATTTTCAATTTATTTTCAAATAATTTGCTATATAAATAAAAATATTATTATTTTCCTTGATTCGTATTCTTTCATATTTAGCAGTCTCCCAACTATTTCGGCCTAATTTCATTTAAAATATACCCAACCAAGTCGCGTTTTCCTCTATGACACAATTACCACCAAACCAATTGCTCCCAACCACATAGAACACTAAAAAACAAAACAAAGAAACAAAAAAGAAGAACGCAAAATTTTTAATATTAGACACAAAATAAATTGTTTTATCAAAAACATTAAACAAAAATTGATTTTTTCATGTTTTTCTTAATTTTTTTCTCAAATCATCCTGCAGAAGATTGAATGGATAAACGCTAAATTCAAAAAACCAAACCAAAAAAAAAACAAATCTAAAACTAACAAAATAAAACCCAAACGCAAGAAAAATTGCCCACATGACAGTAAAGAAAAAACAACTTAAAAAGAAAACGTTAAGCGATATATAAAAAACAAAAACGAAATGCAACAAACCAAATTATATATACATATATAAAATATTCACTTGACAAAAATTTAAACAAAACGCATTATTTATATAAACCGAAAGGCAAAACTAAAATGTTACTTGAAAAAACCAAAAAACAAACTGAAACAAAATTTTGTGTGGTAAGTTAGAAATTGTTGGTTAAACAAACAAATTTTCATTTCTATAAAAAATACAAAAAAAAAAAAGACTATAAAATGTTTCAATGTTTTGTTGTTGATTTTTTAATTGCATAATATTTGTCTACAGCAAAATAGTTGTCGAAAATATCCATTTTATTTCTTATCGCTGTTGTCAATGTCCATAAATATACATTATAAGACTTATAAGATCGTTGTATCTATGTGTTTGTTCCTATTCAGTTTTTATTTTCCAAAAATACTATTCAAATAGAGTTTGTGTAAGTAGTTGTTGTTCTAGTTTTGAAAATTAAATGCAAGCTTTTAATAATTTTTCATAAATTCTTGAGTTTTAATTTTAAACAATACAATTAAAAAGAATTTTTTTTTTTTGCAAAGTTTAAATCCAAGAAAAACCCAATTCTCTAACTTCAAGAACTGCTTTTTTAACTGCAATCAAGATCAACTTTCAATTTGTAAAATCCGAAAAACCCGTTTTTATATCTATATATACTATGTACGTCAACTCACCACACAAAATCAAAAGAAAGATATTTAAAATACAAAATCCCTCCCTCTCTTATACCGTAAGTCAGTCTGTCCATATACGAACAAAGACATTAACAATTTTAATTGATGTACAGAAATGCTTTTATTATTATTTATACTTTAATAATTTGTGCAATCTTTAAATAGCTTTCAATTAAGTTTATATATTTGGCGTGCTTCGTATAAGTGCATAATTCTATAAAATATATAGACTATACCTATATTTAGTTTGCTTTTAATTTATGTGTAACATATGCTGTAAATACACACCAAATATTTATTTCATAATATTTTCTTAATTAATTATATAATTATATACTTACGGTGTCATTTGTGAGTTTTTCAACTTTGGCACTTGATTTGGTGTTAAGACAACAAGCAAGTAATGGCTGAGGATAACTGAATGTATCCTATTAAATATATGAATGTACATAACATACATTCTCACTAACTTCTTGGTGCGTTGGTTTTGCACGCTGTTCGTTAATTAACCAGGTCCAAAGAGAGAATTAATTTATTGGCATTTACTAGTATTGTGCGTGTACTTACCATATTATAAAGAAATGTTTCCAACTTTGTAGACGATTACTTTTCAGTTACGGTGCGAATACCAAAGCGAATAACAGTCTGTGAAAATCTATGCCTTAGTTATATGAGTTTGCCACGCGATTAGTGTTAAAGGTAAAGAATATTGAGAACCATTTACTTGCTTGGGAGGTCATCACTAAATTAACTAAATAACTAAACAAATGCTTGCTTGACAATACTTACTTATGATTATATGATGATATGCCAATTATACATATGTATACTTAACATTTTACTTATGTATGGTATATAGTACATAAACTGTTGTATACATAAGTCTATTCGTGTAAGCCACACAGTTAGTAATCGTCAGTTTGATAAATCTTCCTCAGAGGAACAATGGGAAAAGGACTTGGAAGCTGAGCTCAAGGACTACGAGGTTGTCGACGAAGGAGGCACCGGCGGTGGTCGCACTAAACACGGCGATGGGGGGGAGGACGAGGATGAGGATGAGGAACCAACAATATCGAATTTGCGCACACGTTCGTCTAACAACGATTGGGAGGAGTATGCCGATTTAATTGAGGATACCGATGATTTAAAGTAATTAAGAGCTTATATCGTAGTTTCTTCTAAGTTGGCTCTAAGTTTATAACTTAACTTTTCTTTCCATTCCTTTCTACTCCTTGTTTCTTTTATACTACCACTTACTTAACTCTTTTGTATTACTCTCATATTACCTATCGACAACCAACAAATTACCGCATCCAAATCCAACAATAATCAACACAGAACTTTAAAGTGCTTAAAACGCACAATGTTGGGCTATCTATAAGACGAGGCTTTCTTTACGCTCTTCTAATGTTGGCGTAAAAGATTCAAAAATGTAAATAAAATGTGCCTCGGGTCCTATTGGAAAAGTTGGTTGAGATTTGTTCCAAAAAGCAATGAATTTTATTAAGTTACCTTTAAAGATGATATAAGACACTAACTCAAATATACATATATGTGTGTATATGTATACCTTATGTATTAATTCAAATTATTGGAAATTCTAATCAATCAATCAATCCGAATTCAAAGAATTTCCTTTTCTTTTGTCATGTGACGAGTGATCCAGTGTAACGGGAACTTTTGCCAATTGTTCAGCACACGAAAACTGGCAGTTAACTAAAAAAAAAATAAATAAAATAAAAGTACACAATTTCAAGCTACAAACAACAGAAAATGGGAAAACTACAACTAGTAAAAGCGTATGAATCGTTTTTAAACATAGTAAAGAAACCAGATTCAATAAAATAAAATTTAATGAATATGAAAATGAAAATGGTACATAAAAATGCTTAAAAGGGAAACATTTTGTTATTTATATTTATAAATAAATTATATATATACATATATATACAGATACAGATGAATTAATGCATTTGAATTTAATGTGTAAAAAATTATAATTATAACTATATAGATATATAATATATAAATATATATATATACTATATGTACTATGTAAAGATATTAATATAAAATACATAATAAAAAATAAATAAAAAACCACAAACCAAACAAACTATTGAAATACACTCAAATTATTGTTTACAGTTTTTTTTATCTGTTTCAATAACTTAAAATAGAGTTGTTTTAAAAAATTTTAATAGATTTGTGTCTACGATTTAAAATTTGTATCGCAAAACTTTGGCACGCTTTTAGTAAAATTGTTATAATTTCTTCCTATTAAACTTATATTTTTGCCACATTTACAATCTTTACATTCAAAAAATTACTCATACGTATTCCTTTAAATATAAATGCCAAAAACAATAATAATTAATATCGGAACATCACGTTCAAGAGAATGAAATGAAAAACGCAATTAAGAAAGAATACAAATAACAAAATCGCAATTATAAACAATAAGCAGTTCAAAACCTTTAAAAATATATATATTTACATATATATTTCACTAGACAAATTTTTATGCATAAACACTAAACCAACAAAAAAAAAAGGAATGAGAGAAAGAAGGGGAAAAAAAGGAAAACAATCTATATTATCAATGTTTTTGCTCTAAATGTCTAACTAATTGTTAAAAAGCAAATTATTTTCAGCAGAAAAGGACATGTTAAATGAAATATGCTATAAATGTTTGATATTTGAAGGCAAAGGTCAAAGTTAATAACACGTTATGACATTTAACTAAAGCTGTATGTATATTATACATTTTACTTTTAAACAAATGCAAAGTATTTACAACAATAACAAGCAACTGTTAAACTAAACATATTTTAAATTTATATTTACTTTGTGCGTTTTTAAACAAGTTGGCAAATAAAACCAAAACTAAAACGATTATATACATATAAACAAACAAAAAGATATGATAATTATAATAAATATTAACAAGGAATGACAAATAATGTAATGTTGACAACGTGTTTTACAGTATATCAAACTCAAAAAAAAATATTATAAAATCCAAGCATTAACACATATTTTAATGTCTGCATACAATTTACATACAATTTATTATTAAAAAAAATCGTTAATTAAAGGGTTATGAGCAAAGTTCGTTGTATCATTTGCATACGAGGATTAAAATATAAACTTAAATAAAAAACACACACACGCAGTTATTTCCATAAAATACAATAACATTGCAAACAAATAATAAACAAAAATTTAAAACCAAACACTATATATGTATGTATATGTACTAATTAAATTATATCACCAAAAAAATATATAATTTAGTTGACTAATAATAAAAACAGCAAATCCTAAATATTAAATATACAATGACATTTAGATGGAGATAATGGCGTTTAAATAACTTCTACAAACAATACTTGCAAAGTTTGACAGAATGAATGCAACACAAAAACCCATTAAATGCCATAGAAAATTCAAAGTCAAGTAAATACATAGAGCGTAAACATATGGAGTTCCGGTACAAAAGCCCCATTTAAAAGTTTGAAGAACATGACAACAATCCAAAACCAAACTAAACACAATAAGATCATTTGTGTAAAATTTAGAGACAAACCGACAAATTATACTAGTATACATATATAGATACATAAATATATATGAACAAAAATTTAATGAGAATAACATCAAGTAAAGTAATAAAATGAAAGTGTATAACTATTAAAACTAACAAAACAAATACACAAGTTTGTTTTCTATTATTACAATCCAACAGACTTGGCCACGTTATTGCTAAACAAGGTTTGTATCCACAGAATCCGCTTCACGTCTAAAGACATATTTTATAGTTCCCATTAAAAGTAGTCACAAATATTGACTTGATGTTGAAAAAAACCATTATTGATATTATATATATTATTTTTTTTTAACATTTTTATTGCCAACAATTTTATATAATTCACTAGACATACTCTAAAAATTTGTAATAATAATTTTATAAACAATACACATACAATTAACACATGCATTTAATTAGTGAGCGATTGTTCAAAATACACAAATATATTTAAATAGCTCCACATCCCAAGAAATATTGCAATTTACAAAAGGTTTGCAGTGCAAACTCTAGAGAAATTCAATGGACTGGCAAAAGGGCATTTTTAATTTAAGGCTAGTAACACAATTTGAAAAGGAAAACGCTGCCCCGTAATCTACACTATTGACTAAATGCTGATGAAGTATGACTAAACAATTTTGACAATATATTTAGTTATAAATACATTACTGATAATTTGATGATCCGTAGCGCGAACTTCGTCGATGCGACTCGGTATTTTCATAAGTGAGACTCTTGAAACGATTGCTTGCTTCCAGCGGAGGTCTGGGAACAGATCCGCCTCGATTTACCACCAAATCCTTCCAAATCATTGTGAGTAAAATGAAAAAGGCGCCCACAATTTTATTGACAAACTCAATCAGCTTGAAAACAATTGGAGTCGCCGTGTGCGTAAACCGACTAATTTCAAAAAGGAAACGTACCGCGAAAATGCCCGTAAAACGGAGTGCAACAGCAGCACCGCTGATTATCGAAAAGATGAGCAGGCCCAGGAAGCGAATGGTGCCCATTATATTGCGCTTGTTCACATCGTTGGCCATGAATTCGTATATTGTCGTTATAACTGATTGTCGCCATTGCTCTAGAACAGTAACAAAGTCCGCCAGTCCAATTGTCGGCTTTGGATCCTCGGTGACAATGTCTGCCGTTTCAGCGCCATCGCCTGCAGTTATAGCGGCTACTCTGCTGGGACTAGTCCTTTTCAAAGATAATGAATTTCGTGGGGTTGCCAATGTTTCTGGCTCAACTGCACGGACCATTTTGAGTTTAAGCTGAACTTCCTGGGCACGAAAGCGTAGACTCTTAATGCTGAACCAGTATTCTCCAAATGCCAAATCATTGAGCACCGTCCAAACACAGGTATCCAGTTGGGCAGGATGCGGTATGTGCTTGTAGTTACCCATACTGCCCTTGGTGATGCCCACCCACATGTTGGGCACGAAACGTTGATAGAATATTTGCAATTGGGCTGCACTGCTCAGCAACTGTTTCTCCAGGTCACGTTCACTGCATTGCAGAGATATAACATCACGATAGCCACCAACCTGCTCCACAAAGCAACGCTCTAGGTAAATCCCCCGAAACAGTCGGGATTTCAATAGCTGTTTGGTTAGCGATTGCATAGCCAGCTCCTCGGGAGGCATAAACCGATCGCCACCGCCACCTGCGTGCATATTCCTCGCCCTCGTAGTGCTCACTACTGAATCCGATTCGCTCATTATGAAGAACTGTTCCTACATACCAAATTGTGGGTAAGCAATTGTGCAGTGCAGAAGTAGTTACATATTTACCTGTATCTGTTGAAACGTCTTTGGACTTCAGCTTTCGCTTGTTAGTCACCAAGAAAAAGGCTTTGTTATTGTTTTCGGTACGATTGAACAAATCGCCACTTTAAATCCAAAATTGTGCCTCAACAATGGATATACGCGCAATTAAAACGTGTTTTAATTAAAACTTAGTACTACGTGAAATAATGCACATTTGCACACAAATAAGAACTACAATTTCAGCATTATTTAAACTTCTTTCTAATTTAACTAATCGAGTTGTGTTGTATTAGCTTGGAACTACATAAAGTAAGACAAGCGAATAACCGAACTAAATGAACGAACCAAGATGAATTTTTAAGAGGGTGATGTATTCGCTCTCTCTCGGGGCGAATCTGTTAGAGAGTCTGACGTGAGAGAGTCGACAGAGATCGATATGTAGAAAAATAGTTTTGTTTCGTTTTCTATGCTCTTCACTCATTTTCATTTTGAACGCTGTTCATTTATACACATTTGTCTCTTCTTAACCCATTTTAGGCTAATGGGTATTTAAATACCCAAACAAGTGTTGATACTTTAAAAATTCTAGCACGGGGCATGTGAGAGATATCGAGGCAAAATTTATTTCATAGTAAAGAGAAATAATAAAAATATAAGTATAAAAATTTAACAGTTTAGTTATCCTTGGTATACCTATAGTTTTTACAGGTTTTTTTCTGCATAGAAAATGTTGACGAAAAAAGCTGAAAACTTCTATGGTCCTAGGCACACATTTCAAAATTTCGTCAAAATCTTACCAGCCGATCCATAGGCAGTCTTTAATGGGTTAATATCTCTGGGATCATCTACCAAACGACTCGAGTTCGAGCGACATATACAATAAAAAGAAACAAGTGGAGACCCCTAAAATTTTTTTCACCTAAATTCATCATAAATCGCCCTCTTTCTGTGTGTTTTTTATTTTTTGACAGTGAATACTGCTATTAGACCAGCGCTGGGCACGAAATCTGAAATTCGTTAGCAGCCGCTGGCTCCCGGTGCCATTGCGTGCCCACCGCTGTATTATACTATTACCAAATATTTTGATCAAATTTAGAAAATCGACAATTTATTTTACTAAAATAACCAGTAAACAGTATTTTTTTAGCGGTCGAATGCTTGTATTACAGCACAATTCAGTATTTTATGGCTTTTTAGCTGCGACAACACTGAAAGTGACAACAAAACAAAAAAGGTGCTACCAAAACGTTTTTACCCATTACTTACACATATTTTCCAAAGGACTTTAACAAGCCAAAGTCAAAATTGGCTCCAAACACAAACTCAGAGATTATTACATAAGGATGACACTGGTGGGGCTGGCGGCGCGAAAGCTGGCTCAAAAGCAGCGGTAAGTGTGCAAGTATTAAGGCGCAAATAAATCGAAATAAAAATGTTTATTAACAGGACTGCAAAATTGACTGCTGCATTTCCGAATGGCATTCGGTGTCAAAAGTGCCTAAATTTGGGACATTGGAGCTATGAATGCAAGGAAAAGCGAAAATATGTTCACCGGAGCTCGCGCACCAAGCGATTAAGTAAGCATCTGGCTGAGAAAAGTGCAAATGCCGCCGAGTCAACGCCGGCCAATGAGTCGCGTGCTTTGGATGCCGGTACTGAAGGGCGTGTCGATCGTGAGAAGCGAACCAAACGCAAAAGGAAGCGCAGCAATAGTTCTTCTTCGTCTAGTTCATCAGATAGCTCGAATAGCAGTTCGAACTCGTCGAATTCGGATTCAAGCAGTAGTGACGATTCGGATAGTTCCAGTTCGATGGATGATGACAGTTCGTCTGATGGTGAATCAGGTTCCTCCAGCGGCAGCGAAAGCGATGCTTCCAGCTCCAGCAGCAAAAGCAGTGACAGCGCATATGAGCGAGATGGCAGCTCGGCAGCACCCCAGAAAAAGAAACGACGCGATAGCACAGGTGAATCGTCTGATGGTGGCGCTTAAAATGTGCGCCCGATGTCGCCCGGAATATCAAAAAAATTATACTAAAATATTTTAAACAATGCATATAAAACATACATACATATATAGCTTTAGTAGTTTAGTTAACTTTTATTTCAGGTGCTATCACCCAGAAATACATCAATTGGCATTTTATTATCGATTCCAATAATTTAATGATTTCTTTAATCATATCTTGTTTTGAATTCTGTCAAACATTCAAAATTAGCTAAATGTGTACCAATAAATGACATTAAAATAATATCATGTGCCCATCAGTCAGAATCGTTTTCTACATCAAACTGCTGCAACTTGTTAACAAACAAGTTCAAGTCGATCTCCTGCTGATTTGTTTGTTCTTCTGGGGTAAAAATGTGTTCTGAAGGCGCAACGCTCACATATAAACTAGATGCGGCCACTTGCGATAACTTCTGATTGACCAACTGGGATTTTAAATGCAGCTCCTCCACCTGAGAAAGACAGTCCGTTAAAATTGTAATGCAACAATGTTAGTCGTGGGCATGAGATCTCACCTTAAGTGAATTCAACGCTTCTTGTATTTTAGGCAGGTGTTGTAATATCTTCTTTTCTAAATCATATAAATGAGATTGTTCCTTTTGAAGGGCTGTATTGGTTCGAAACATTTTGAACAAATTGGTTTTAATTAAACATTAATATGAGTTACTTTTGTGTACATTAAACATTACAGTCAACTGAGCAAGAGCTTCACAGATTCTGATAGTTGTTACTAGAGATGGGCACGGGCCTCCTTCTTAAGGCCCGGCCCGGCCCGGGCCCGAAATAAATCTTTCTGGCCCGGTCCAGGCCCGGCCCGGTCAAATTTTCAAGAGGCCCGGCCCGACCCGAGCCCGGTCAAATTTCAAGAGTCCCGGCCCGAGCCCGGCCGAAACAACTATATAAAATTTTTTTTAAATTAATTTTTTTTATTCATAATTTTTTAATGTCGATAAGAATCATATCGATAATAGAGATGCGTAAATGATGTTAGCAATTACTTATTTTAAAAAATAAATAAATATTTTTATTAATCGATATGAAAAATTTACTTTTCGGGCCTACCGGGCTTCGGGCTTTTTGCTTAGGCCCGGGCCCGCACGAAAAAAGCCCGTTTTCGATTTTCATGCACGAAGCCCGGTGATTTTTTGAAGAGGCCCGCGGGACACAAAGCCCGGCCCGGCCCGTGCCCATCTCTAGTTGTTACAGTACAACCATGATGGAATAACATAAGGTGGTTTCGTCGGCAAAAAGCAGTCCATTAACTATCGTGATATCAATGCGAGGGAAAGGGACAAAGAGCACCGAATTGCACCGCACTGAAGAAATAATGGACAAAAACCGAACGATTCAGCAGCCGACGAGACCACCTTATGTTATTCCATCATGAATCCAACAATGTCAATGTTCAAAGAAAGGATCTACACAAAATGCCCTAAGAGGTATAAGAGAACAGATGTCTAAGAGAAATTCCAATAAAGTGCGCATTAGAAACAACTGAGCAAAACAAAACAACTGAACAAGACTGAACAACTGAGCAAAAAAGAACAACTGAGCAATAAAGAGCAATTTGGAAGGAACATGTTCACTTGCTCACTTCAGGGAGCAACTCTTTTTTGTTCACTCACTCATGAGCAACCCAACTTTAGCTTGATGGCAAAAATAAAAGTTATCACATTGTGAAAGATGTCGCGAAAAGTAAGAATTACAAACAAACATTTTGTGAATAAAATATTATAATTTTCCTTTAACCTTATCAATTTTCGAATATTTTAGAAGATTTTGTGGAGCCCGGACGCAATAATTCTGCTCATTAAAGTTTATGAGCAGCATCCCAACCTCTACGACCCAAAGAGCCCAATTTACCACAACAAACAAAGCCGCAGCGAGTCTCTCAACGCAATTGTAAAACAAATGCGCACAGTGATAGACGATATTGAAGTGGCTGACATAAAGTCAAAGATTGGAACGCTACGGAGCCAATACCTCGTACATTTAAAGAGGGAGGCATATAATAATAATAAAAGTGAAATGGCCACAGATGATATAATTCAACCTTTCTGGGTAGACAACTTGCAGTTCCTGAAGCCGTACCTCAAAAAAAAGGAAAAGAGAACTTCCACTTTCCATGTAAGTATAGATTCCGATAAATAGTTTATAAAGTATGAAACATGTATTTTTAATAGTTTAAAAGTGACTCGATGGCTTCGGACTCTGAAGACGTTATCGACTGCAAACCATTTTTAGAAACTAGCTGCTCGACTACGGTTGACGAAGAATCTGCTCCATCAGCAGAGTCCATTTTCAAGGCTGCGGAGGAAATGCTCGAAACTATTCACAACAAACGGAAGTTCGAGCACGATGTGGACTCGTTTGGGGAGCTTGTCAAAGCGGAGATGGCCCGGATCGACAATCCCAAAAAGCGTATGGAAGCTAGAATGGAAATACTCCAAGTATTATATAAACATTACAATTAATTCTAAACATATAAAGAAAATTATAATTTTAAAAGTTGAACTTTTTATGGCATCTGTCTGCCAGGAAACAGCACCAGTGGTGTTAAAGTATGCTGTGAACTGGTCTCGCACGAGTCTCGGCTTCTCCGCACTTCTATTGTCCACGTCTTGAAGGCCTGTTAAGGACTGAGTAGAACGCCACTCTCCTGGCGTAATCGCAACTTTATCTGGGTCCTCTTTATCGATTCCCGCGATGTAGTTATTGTCATACGCCTTGAGGAAATTATGAAGAATGCAAGCAGCGTGAACCAGCCTTTCCACTTTATCGGTCCTTAAGTTAATTGTTGTAAGGATCAACCTAAAGCGATTTGTCAATATACCAACAGGCATTTTTAAAGTCTACTCTAAACAGTGAGTGGGTTCATTGTTTTCTTTTTTGCTTTCAGATCTTTGGAAAGTGCTCTTCGAGTTGCAGCTAACACTGTCACTTGTTATGTTTTGTTTTGATATAAATTAATTAAATGGTGTCGAGTGTGACCAGATGCTGTGAGAATAAAAAGATATGGTATTGTGGTGTGAACACGATGCGAATTTTGTGAATGGCAACATTTTCCATCGGTTGAAAAGCCCGGGAAACGATAAAAAGTTTTTTTTTTATTAAGAGGGGGAAAAGAAAAGAAAAATAGGGGTGTTGTTTTTTGTTGTTTGGGCCTCTTTTTGAAGTCATTCTTTCGATCAAGTCTTTAACGGGAATAACTTGGATTTTTGTATACATTTTGACATCGATTGCATTATGAAGTTATGCGTTTTGAAAATTAAGATGAAGAAACATTGGCTAAAAATGATTTTGCAGTATTCTTTATTTATGTTGATAACATTCCCGCAATATGTTCATTAAAATATCCTAACCGTATTCAGTAAACTTAACAACACCTGGTAACACCTGTCGCAAACAAATACTAAACCGCGTAAAAATTATAATATTTTTAAATTGTGCTTAAAATAATAAACAATAAATAGACCGTAGTTCTTTGTCGTACCGAAGCCATTCCAATTTGGTAGGGCATAATCTGTATAAAAACAAATAGTGATTGCACAAACAAACTGGGACGCCAGGCGACTAACAAAAAGTACAGTGTGCCCAACATTGATTTGCCGCACTGCGTCGCATTTTAATATTCGCGCCGATAGATGAAAATAATATTTGCACAAATATTTAAATTTTAAATACAAATAAGGTAACGAATTTGTGCACTCAGAACTTGTCCCAGCAGCTTAAGAGTGTTTCCATTGCAGATGGAACAGGAGGAGAGTGGTGTGATCCTTCAGCGCTTTGTCGCCAGTTGTCGCACATTGCGAATCGACACAGAGATCAAGCAGAATGCGATTAAAACATTTCACAGCTTGAATGTAGACGGCGTCCTGTCCAACGATGCGGACGACTGGCTCTGCTGCGCCTTGTATAGTGAGCTGCAGAAGGCCAAAATGAAGGACATGCGACAGGACGCCGAGCATCCCAAGGCCAAGGACCTAGAATCGTGGGATAAGAAGGCGCGCTTCCACAGCTGGAACATTTCGCTGACCGAAGTTGTGCGCATCTTTAGGATAAACATTAACAAGTTTCTGAAACGAATGGAGCACTGGAACTGGATGGCACAGAATGCAGATGTGTTTCAGCAGGAGATCATCGACATGGACCGCCGCTTGGGCATTACACTGCTCCTGGCGCAGCACTACAAGCGCATCTTTAACCACCTGTATGTGTTGCCCGAGTCCGCAGAGAGTCAGGCGCATTACCACATGATCTACGAATTCGGCTGGCTGCTGTTCCTCATGATCCGCAACGAGCTGCCCAACTTTGCCACGACCAACATAATCAATGGTTGTCAGGTGCTCATTTGTGCCATCGAATTGGTGTTCGTCAATGCCCTCGAGGTGCACAAGTCGGATATAATCAACACGGACTTTAAGGGTGTGCCCGCCAAGTGGTGCTCCAGTCCCTCGGATATTTACCGTCTGAACAAGTACAGTGCCATCGAAAATATATGCACACTTATACCCGAGCTTCCAGAGAAAGGCGTTTCCATTATGAAAAGCTCCTTCTTTCACGAGGCCGTAATGGGATTGTTTATGGATCAGCGACTGTTGGGCAACGATCGATTCAAGCGCGAACTGATCAAGGATGGCATTTTGGAGGTGAACTTGAGCTCTCTAAATCGCTGCTACGCTATCCATATCTCCGACATCAGTGAAATGGACGAGCGCGTTCTACTGAAACATGAGACAAATAAACTGACGGATTCAAAGTTGTCCAATGGCAAGAAGGCGACTGCGTTTGCGGATCAGCTGGTGGACGATACACAGCGCGGTAATCTCAACCAGCTGGTGTGGCATGCATTGCCGCAAACACTACCAGCCTATATTGGCAAGGTCCTTGGCAAAAACGATGCCAACTTGTTGCAAAATTCGTTACGCGACACGAGCCGCAAGTTTGAGGATGCAGCGAATCTCAACCAGGAAGCAGCCGAGTGCCGCTTCAAGCTGGTAAGTGGCTTGTACTACATGCTGCTGGACAAGATCACAGGGGCCGAGCTGCGTCGCAGGCCGACCATCAAAATTGGACAGATGCTGATGCAGCTACAGAGCACCTTTAATGCCACCCTGATTGCCTGCTGCTTGCAGCTGGTGCTGCACATCTTTGAGACGCACGAGACGACGCTGGAGTTCCCTTGGCTGCTCGACTGCTTCGACATCGATGCGTTCGAGTTTCAGAAGATCCTCGAGCTTGTTGTGCGCCATGAAAGCGGTTCGCTCACCCGTGATCTCATCAAGCATCTGCGAGAGGTGGAGGCCCAATGCATTACTTCTCTAATCTGGCGCAAGAATTCGCAGCTGTGGCGTGTTTATGCGGGCGCAGGTCTGCCCAGCTGCCAGAGCGTACAGTTGAGCTCGGGTCAGGAGAATTCCAGGATGACATCGGGCTCAATTGTCATTTGCTTGCGGAAGTTTTATCACCTGGCCACTCAGCGACTTACCTACCTCTGTAAGGGCTTGTCCCTGCTCCCCAGATACACGCAAATCTGGCACATTGTGGAGCATTCCCTAATAGTGCACGGTGCCGAGCTGCTGAGACAACGTCATCTGGACCAGCTGCTCATGTGTGCGGTTTACCTGTGTGTGCGCACGGCGAGACTTCGCATCAGCTTCAGCGACATCATCCAGCAGTACAGACGACAGCCCCATGCCCGCAGTGCCATCTATCGGGCCGTACACCTGGCAGACGGGCAGCCAGACACGGATATCATCACCTTCTATAATCGAGTATATGTTCAACGCATGGCCGACTATGCGCGAGACTTGCAATGCGAGCAGTTCTCCGATTCCGATTCAATTCAAGCCTCATCCGCCATTCGACCCCTGCAGAATCTCAGCAACAAGATGTGCCTAAAGAGCAACGGGCATAAAACAAACGTATTTGTTTCGCCCGAGGCCATGCCTCGCATATGCACGTACGATGGATGCAAGGCCACAATAATCACTCAGATGGCGACACCAGTGAGTCTGAAACGCGCTCACTCCAACAACGAGCTGGGCAAGCCCACGTCCAGCAAGCGACCCAATATACTGACACGACGCACAACCTTTCAATAAGCCGAGGATGCGAAAAGAACTTCAGAACTTGGGTTGGATCTCTGCAGTTGTGCTGACATTTCCGTAGTGTATAGATTATGCTACTTGTAATTTTCCATTACAAAGTTATTCTCAATGAATTATGTTAATTGCATGAACATTGTCATTAAATTAGTGGTTTAATCAGGATTAATTGCAGTAAAACCTTATCCACATTTTACACAAACTATTTTCATTCCAATATAAAAACTTGATGGTTGTTTTTGTCACCATTGCAGAGCGTTGTATTTTGAGTTCAGATTTTTTTTGATCGAATATATGTATACATAACAGGGACTGCAAATAATGATTATTTGTTTTTTTTTTGTCTCAGCGAGAAAAATACCAATATTCATATCTATGGCTTATGCATTTTAACCATTATTAAAAATTTCTCATGTTTTATAGATTTACTCACAAAATAATTGTTAATTTTAAGTTATACTTTACTTCTCAACCAATAATCATTATTTTTGAGCAGAAATATAAAACTGAAGGAATTATCTTTATTTCATGAGTTTGCTCAAAATAAAACTAAAGTTGTCATTTCGATGATGAAGCTCAATTTGATTCTCTCCACTAGAATTTTTATTTTTTAATCGGATTATTATTATGGTTTGTCTTGGCTTATTGACTAGGAATAAGTATCATTTTTGCCTTTATTCAAAAAGAAAAAGTCGAAACTGCAACTCGAGTTTTATTTTCAGCAAAAAGTAAAACTCATGAAAAGTAATGAATATCTCACGCTCAATAATAATGATTATTGGTTGAGAAGTAAAGTATAACTTAAATTTACCTATTATTTTGTGAGCAAATCTATAAAACTTGAAATTAATCAATATTTCAAAAATTTTTAAAAACGTTTAGCAAAAAAAATACGAAATAACTTGCTTTGCTTTTTAGTTTTGCACTTCTGTTCAGGAGCAAAATATTAGATTGGGATCTGAGCACTTCTAAAAGTCTTTGGGAGCGCACACTTTTTTTGGGAGCCATGAAAAAAAAAGATAAATTTTGGGGAGCTCTGAATTTATAATGATTACATTCCCTGATATATCATTTAAGAGGTCTGCACACATTTTTTTATTGTATTTTAACTAGCTGCGGGTGGTCAAGCTAAAATTAAATTAAACTTTGACATAGTATCTATTTACATCTAAATAAAACATTGATTATTTCATACATATGAATAGACTTTATTTTAATGCGGGTTTTTGGGTTTGAAACTTAGTTCAAAACTGTGTAAATATTGAAAGGGCGCCCAATGGTGACACATTAGGCGACACTACGGGACTATAATAAAATACATACATAAGTACACTAATGAAGGGATTTGAAGCGGGAGCTGACAATAAGGTTACGGGAGAGAAGAGTATACAGTACGTACTGAGAGCGAGTATACTTATAGCTAAAGTTTTTCCCATGCCTGCACATAGCTTTAAGATGAAGGAGGAGGTGCAGCAGCTGCAGCCACAGCGGGTGCTGGAATGCTAGGAGCAGGAGCAGCGCTTGGTGCAACTGCTGCCACGCTGGCGGCTTCGGCAACAGGTGGTGCACTAGCTGGCGGTGTAGTATCTGAAATATATACACATGTATTAAATTATTCAATGGCTAAAGTAAACAATGTTTACTTACCCATTGGCGTGGGAGCCTGGGATGGGGCCACAGGTGCGGGCTGCTCACTTGCCGCTACTGGCGGCACTGGAACCACGGGCAGGACAACTGGCGGCGCAGCAAAGGGTGCACCATTGGACGGTGCGCCGGCAGCTATGTGCGGTGGCAACGGCTGATGCTGTGCCGCTGGTGCCGCCAGTGGCTGTGGCTGGTGCTGATGCGGCACCGGCGGCTGCTGATGATGATGCGGTGGCGGCGGCGGCAGTGGTTGTGGTGGCTGTTGCTGCGGCTGTTGTTGTTGGGGTGGCAATATTATGGAACCAGCGGCAGCGGCCGCCTGTCCCTGTTGCTGCAGCTCCTGTTGCAGGCGATGATGGGCCTGCTGACGAGCTCGAAACTCGGCCGCCTTCAGTTGCTCCAGATGGAACTGTTGACGCTCCGTAATGAGCTGCTGTCGTTGATATTCGAGACCTTCGCGCTCACGCTCCATGGTGGCCTCCAGCTCCTCAAAGTGCCGCAACTTGATTTCCAGTTTCTTCATTTGAGTCTCCACCAGCAGTGCCACCAATGACTTGATCTTGCGCTCCTCCAGCGCCGCCAAATGTTTCGCCTTGACAGCTGCCGAGGCAAGGGCCGCTGCTGCCGCCGACTGCATATTGTTCTCGCTGAAGGCTCCCTCCTTGGTGGAAATGGCTCCACTGCTGGCATCGTTGCTGCCATCCTTGGTCTCGCCATCGCCGCTGGTGTCCTCCGTTTTGATCTCCACATCGCCGGTGGTTAGCGGTGCCAGTCTCTGTGGGTGAGGAGTTGGAAGCCGTTTTGTTTGAGGCGTTGCTCGATTTTTCAGTTTTGTTGGCTTTGTCGCCGCCGGACAACGACGACAACGATTCTTTAGGTTTTTTATCTGTGTTATTGGTAATGGGCGATGTTGTTGTTGTTGTGGTTGTTGCTGATGTTATTGTTGTTGTTGTCGTTGATGATGTTGATGTGGAACTTGAGTCAGTGTTTGTGTTGAGCTTATCCGATTTCGTTTTGTCTTTGGACTTTGCCTCGTCTGTGGCTTTAATGTGAACAAAAACGCAAATGCAATAACCCAATACAATACAATATAATAGGCCAAATGATCGTCATCGCAATTGGTGCATAATTTTGTAAACGAAACAAACATTAATTAAAGCATAAAACCAACTGGTAAACAACTAACAAATCGTTAACAATTCAAACTTATAATTGTTATCAAAAAAGGTAAATAATTGGCCGTGTTCACCAGAACAAATCGACAACTGAATATCGATGAAATTTGTATGATTATTTTGGTGAACGACAGTGATGAGCAATCATGATTTTAAATATTGTGATTATGATGACTGAAAATGCATCACCAAAATAGTATGCTGAAATTCTCTGATCCACAGAACACATGATTTGAAAATAAAAACAACAAAATTAATAAGGAAACCACAGACCATAATTAGGTCTTCTTAAAAAAAATGCGAAGAAAACTTTGGAAACTGCACATTTTTAAGAAATATGGTTGGGAAAAGTGCTTCAAACTTTCTTATATAAAATATTAAATGCGCATACAAAAATGGCTTAATTATTTTGAAATGAAACAAATCATTTATTATTTGAAATCTGCCTTTTGCTGTGTTCATTGAATTAACTTCATTCTCATTACTATAATCATTTTGCGCCAAACTGTTTCAAATTTTTTTAATAAATATTAAAAATCATTATTGATTTTGCCTCAAAATTTCGTCAAAGCGTTCAGCAGAAGCTCATCAGCAATTTTTTGATTTCTGATACATGATTACTGATCGATTAGTTCCAGGGAACACGGACCATTTGTACGACTTCAACTGATTTCTAGATCAGCTCATTCCAACTTGATAGACTCCAGTTTCAACTAAATTGCAATCTGTTTCATAAATGACTTACCGTCTTTCTTGTTTGGATCCTTGCCTTCCTCATCGTTAGCAGCCGCTGTGGAGCTGCTGCTATTGTTGCCCTCCTTGGATTCGTCGTCATCCTTGTCGTTGCCGGTGCCGGCAATGCCGCTGTTGGCCAGCCCAAAGTTCGGATTGAATTTGCCGCCCGCTGAGGCCTTCTCCACGTTCTTCATATGATTATCCATAATAGTGGCTGGCACCTCGTCCTTTAATGCAAATTATCAGTGATAGTGTTAAATAAAGCTTCGATTTATTGCAATCTACCTTAATTGCGGCAAATTCCTCCATGGCCGCCTTGGCAGCTGCAGCGGCCACTCGTGGATCCACAACTGATGCCAAAAATGCCACCGTTGACATGATGGGATTACCAGATTTGCTAAACGGAATTGGCTGGCAGCCAAGAGGTCCCAAGAAGCCACCGTCGTCTTCCAGGTACGGATCCTCGATGGGCAGTCGCAAAAAGTGCAAAATGCACTCGTCCTGGGTGCGAGTTCCCACATGCTCGCACACCTTGTTCCAGTCGTCCTTGTGCATCTCCAGGCCCTCGAGCAGAAGCAGCGTCTCCTGGTCGGTCCACTCCCGTGCCATGCTCGCCGCTGTGCGATTCTTCATGGCAGCCGGCTTTTTAGCATACTGATCGAGCTTCAGGCCAAACTGACTGACGCCGGAAGCCAAGCCGCCAGCAGCGCCATTCTCCAGTGTTTCGGTCTTGATTCCCATTCCCCCTGCACTCTTATCGCACTCGACGACGCCTTCCTTGCCCAGCGGCTTCTTATCAAGATCGAGCAGCGTTTTCGCGGCCGAAGGTTGTTGCGTCTTTTGCGGATTGATCGCCTGCAAGCCCGATGGCGTATCCGATAAGATGTGAAAGTGCGAAGTGGGCGGCGGTCCCATAGGCGTCGGACGCAAATCGGCATCGATCTGATAGTTAATCAGTCCCCACTGCTCCAAAAAGGCGTGAACGCGCATTATGGCACACACATCGCCAGCCAAATTGCGGCGACATGCCGTGCTGGTCAAGTACTCCGTGGGATTCAGCCTGCAAACAAGATGAAATCAAAAGATGGCATTGCATATATTTCAGGGATCACAAATAATTGGAGCTAGACTTTAAATTTCGAATGTAGGCAACTGAATGTCATACGCAGGTCAAGTTTACTTTAACCTTTGAATAAAGATTTCGTAACGGCGAACCGGTTTTTGTATGTTTAGGTTTTGAAATACCTGTATGATTTCGGTTCACAAAAAATGTTTTTTTGCAAAAATATAATAATTATAATTAAAAAGGCATTACTTTCTTAATCTTTCTTCAGTTTGATGTACTCCTAGTTTTGTTACATATTAACAATTGTAATATTTCATTCAACAAAACTTATTTTATTTTCGCCTATTCAGTGATTTTTAATGTTAAATCGGTTTTTACCGGTGACAGGTTACGGTTTCGGTTAGGATTTCAATCCCTGGTCACAACTGATAGGCTTACAATTAAACATATGGGTAATTCTCTAATGTCGAGTGCCACATTCGTACACATTCAAAGTGAAATAAAACATGTGCCAAGATTTCATTTTAGTTTGACAATTGTTCGTATTCAAGATAAATTAAAAAGTCAAAGGCATTTGCCCTAGACTCAAACAGAAGTAGTTTTTTTCGGCGACTAGTTCTAAAACTGATTTCGTCAAAGCGTGAAAGAATATTTGGATGCATTTAATGGTAAAATGTAATGCATTGATTTATCTAAAATATGTTTTTTAGTTGTTCCACAATATATCTTTATTGTTTCTGTCTCTCTTTTTTTAAATTATACATCTTGTTAAAACTTGTTTTAAATTAAACTTTCAATACATTTCTATGTATTACAATAGTTTACGGTTGACATTCCTGTGGAACTTAATCCCAAGATCCATTTAACATACTTTAGTTTTACATACATTATAAGATATGTGATAATATATTATTTGTCTTGATATGTTCTGAAAATATTAGTAAATCTAAGGATCTGGGCACAGGGTATCTATAAGTATTGCCCTCTCGACTTGATAACACTATTTTTGTGTTTTCTATTTTTGGAATGTGGATTAAATACAATAAATTTACAAAATGACGTGTCTTCAAAATATCTAAATATTTCCCTTTCGATGTAAGACTCACCTGTAGGTGTCAATCATGAAGTTGCGATAGGCCATGTAAATCTCTGGTGTCTTGGATTTGTTTTTGCTGTTGAAGAACTCGGGCATTGCGCGTTTTTCAATGACATGAATCGAATTGTAGTCGAACCAGGCCGAATAGGAGGGCACAATTATGTGATGCGTCTGCTCGGTCACGTTATCCTCCATGTCCTCCTTGGCCGATGATGAGAACTCCTGTGTATTGCTGTTGTCGCTCGTCTTGCCCGTTTGCGAATTGTCGCCATCACCGGTTGACATCGCTTGGGCGGCACTGCCGCCTGTCATTTCATCATCCAGATCGGTCATGGTGCCCCCTGATGAGCACAAAATGATGTCAAAAGTATACAACAGCTGAGGCATATGGCATACATACCTTTGATGGGCATCATATCGTTGTCAGCTCTTGATTTGCCACCTGGTGCTGGGCTGGCTGTCGATTGCAGGGCTGAATGCGTTGCCTTGTGCACCTCCTGGATGTTGGGCTCAGCCGGCGGATCGTCCAGATCACGGGTGAGATCCTCATCTTCGTCGTCGTTGCGCGATTTCTTATGTATGACTGCCGGAGAGCGCTTTCGCTTGCCCGGCTTCGATGTGGACGAGGAGGTAGTGGGTGAAGGTGAGCGGCGTCGCTTCTGTTTGCCGGTGCCACTGCTGGTGGTGGGCTTCTTTTTGTCATCACCGAAGGACATAATGTCATCAATGGACATGCGTTGCTTGTGCGTCTTCTTTTTACCCATCTCATCGACCTCGTAGTCCTCCTCGGCCATCCACTCGTTGTACTGCTCCAGGTCTAAAATCCAAGTGGCAGCGACTCGCCAACGTTCCGCTGGAGATTCCGGATTCTCGGGTATATTTTCCGGCAAATCGAAGCTATTCAATGTCCACGAATCATAAGATTCGGGAAAATAGTACCAATGCAGCATGACATGATTACCACGCTTGAATATTGGTCGAGCATATTCATCTGGATGCGGATCTACCACTGGATACACAATGTGCGTGGCATCCTCCTCATCGGTGACAATTTCCACCCGCCGATTGTCAAGAATCTCACGCAATCGCGACTCAAAGGCTTTCTCAATCTCTGGCCGGATGTAAATGTAGGGAATACGATAGAGATCGGCTTCCACAAGCGCCTGTTCAATCTCAATTAGTAGCTGGATATTGGGATCCTTCCGTGTGGGATTCTTGCCAATTGAAAAGTCGAATTTCTTGCCACGTTGCTCTGCCCGAAAACGAAACATGGTAGAGAAAATGATGCACAGTCCGCCGCCTTGTTTAAAGTCCAGGAAACAACGCATCTGCAAAATCAGATTTAAATTTAATCAGTTCATCTTGAACATTTTCTTGTCCCTTAACCATTAAATTTTATTTTGTTTTTAGATTTTTATTTTATTAGATCGATTTTTAAAATTAATTTTTTGTTAATTAATTAACTAATTTCCTACAATTTCGTCTAATATTTTTTTCACGCGCACATCTCTAGCGCGCGTGTACATACAAAACATTTTGCCCACCTTAAACACCCTGTTCCCATCATACACACACACTTACCGGGATTCTCGTAGCCGGCGGTTCAGCCGAATTTTTGCCCAACTTCGCCTCCACATATTGCAGAAAGAGTATTAGCAATTGTGCAAGTGATTCCTTTGTTATCGGCTCAGAGCTGTGCGCCAAATACTACAAAAATAATGCATATAAATGTGTACTATGCTTTTTATTTGCGTGGATCGCCATTTTTGTTTTTGCTTACGGCGGCGGCGCTGGCGTTGTACTCACCTTTTTACAATTCTTTTGTAGCCATTGGCGTATCGACTCAAAACCTTGCAGCGTCTCTGGCGATTGAAAAAAGTCAATATTAGGACTTCCGTCCTTTTTAGGACCTAGTGTGTTCATTGTGTAACACTTTTTTTATGTTTTTATTTGATTTGGTGCACAATTTTACAACGAAAACGAATATTGAAAATGTAGCAACCGCAATAGACGCACACAACCAAATAAATTACCATGTGGCAACCCTGGCTAAGCTTGGCAAAAATAAGGTGGCCCAATTGGGGTGACGGTAAATCTCCAGAACTATCGATGACCTTATCGATATATAAATTAATTAATTATTTGTTAATTTAAAATATTAATACAATATAGCACAAGATCAATGAACCAAACAAATTATAAATTTTCTAAAATAATAAAGTTTATTTTAAGGAATGTTTGGTGCACACCACCCCTCGCGTGGTGAAGTTGGTATATTAAATCTAAAAAAAAAATTTAAAAAATCGAGATAAGTACAATAAAAATTAAAGTGCAATTGTAAAAATTCTAATTTCAACATTAAGCAAAAACAAAAACTGAACTAGTATTTTTAAAAATAAATTAATATTGGAATTTGAGTTCTTTTGGCTTTATGGTTGTTGTTTTGGGAGCCAAGGCTGCCACCTTGTTTTTATAGAGTAGGATAACAATTTATAATTTCATTTTGAGAATCTTCCCAGTTAACTGTGACACCATCTCGGTAATTAAATTACATTTTTACTTTAATTTTCAAAATTGCTTGGGTTGTTTTTTATGCCAGGTGCATTAAAAATTCATTAAATTTATTCGCCGTTCTACTAGTTCAAAAATACTAGATCATTGTACGACTTTCCATCTCTAAATATGAGTAGTGTTGTCAATCATCTTGAATTAAACACGTTGTGGTATTTAAACGGTAATAACAATTAAATGAGCCACTGTTTTTAAGTTGTTAAATATTCTATAAACTGCAATAAAATGAGACATTTTCTGACAAAATAAAAATTTTTTTTCTCATTTTGTTATGACATAAGAGAAACAATCAACTGATCGGTGGCAACTCTATTTGAATTTTATTTCATGCGCCAATCGAGCACCGCACAGTATAAATGTGACTTGAACACCGCGAACATGGCTTTCCCTGGTAATATTAAAACCGAAAAATTTGAGAATATTGGACGAACTGAGTGTATTTGTGTCTGTGTTAAACCAAATGTTAAAATAAAACATTGACTATTGTGGCTAAACGACATTTGCGACATTAAACCGAATTTGTTGCGGTATTCACGCCCACGCCGGTGTGTGTATGTGTGCGTGAAAAATCGATGGACCGAATTGGTTACGCGTGCGAGTGAATAAGAACAATTTTTTGACGCTTGCAAAAAAAATAGTGGACGCGTAGCAGAGCTGCGCTGTGGCAGAGCCCCAACACACACACACACACACACACGTTAGCAAAAGTGAACTATACAATTCAATTGCAGTAAACAAATCAATAAATAGGCATTTTTTTTGCATAAATCATTAGCTGGTGGTGAAAAGTGGACAAAAATGCAGCAAATGAACACAACGCGCATGAGTTGAAGTGCCAGCAAGCAGTCGCAGCGCTGCCTCAGCAGCAGACATCGACGCTGACGCCGTCATAGGTATGCTGCAGTAAGCAGAGCAGAGAAGCACAGCACGCCGCGACAGCGCCAGCCGAAACGTAACGTTTGCCAAAGGTAAGAAACGTACATCATAAATGTACATAGCATATGTACATCCCAATAAACTGTGATGGTGTGAGTGTGTTAGTACAGTGTGTTAATATATATAGAGAGAGAGAGAGAGAGGCAGCCCTCGTCTGCTTATCGTTGTGCCGACTGCGCAGCTTTCCTTGACGCTGCCGACGCGTCTTCCGTTGCAATTTTCAATGTGTGAGTAAATGTGTGTGTGCTTGCGCTGCTTCTGATACGTTATTTGCTGCGTCAGTGCGCGCAAGGCGGGGCAACGGGGGCATGTTAAGCTGTGATAAGCGAACATTTATGAAATTGTATGTGTTTTATGTCGTTCGCTTATGTACTTATGGTATACGTATTGAAATTTGAATGTACAGGCGCATTTGGGCATTATATGAGAATGAAAGCACGTGTACTTGGAATCATACGATGGGCAAATCCTTTGGTTCCAAAAAAATGTTTATTACCAGTCTCTGTGCATATTTCATTAGTTTGATTAAATTGTCTTTTTTGTTTTTGTTTTTTTGTTTTTGGGTTATTTTTCTGTTTTTTTTTTTTTGTTATTTCCCACTCATTGTATTTTTAGTCTCAACGATTGCTCAATACATTTTTGAGTTGTTGCTTTTGGCATTTTAGTTTGTTTTTCGGTGTTTTGCTCTGTATTTGTGTCTAGTCGGTGTACTGCCTTCTGCCATTCATTCATTTACTTTATGGGCGGCTGATGCGCGCGCCCAACGAACCAATTGATATAACAGCACAGAGTGTACGTACATATATAAATACATTTGCACATGCATGTGTATGTGTAGATATATTGAGTACAAGCAAATGCTTGATGTTCAAGTGCCTTCGTTTGGCGTTGTGGCAGTCTCTGCCCAGTGTTGCCAACTCTTCGGGTCATTAAGAAGATAAACTAGCCATTGAAAAAAGCTAAAAGGCTAGCCTGAAAGTTTGGTTGGTATTTAAGAAAAACAAACGGAGGAGTAGTGAAACGATATTTTTATTGATTTTATTCAGTCATTTTGAAAACATCTCAAGTTCGTCAAACATATCGTCTTCTGATTTAAGCATAATGCTGGCACCTTATAATTATGACAGCATTTATAAAATACCTTATGTGTAAAATTGAGTTTAGTGTTTGAACGGTTATTCTATTTTGAAGTTTAGTTTTCACATTGTTCATTTGACTAAAGAATGTTTCCACCTCTGCGTTCGACCATAGAAGCGATAAAAAGCTTAATGCAAATGATGCCAGTGCCGAAAGTCTTTTATTGCCTGCTGCATCCACGCAGATGGACACATTGTCCCAAAAGCTTGTGGTATCCGTTAAATTGGACCACTTAATAAGGTGGATGTTCGAATTTCACCTTGAAGTGCTCGAGGATGTGCACAATTTTCGCCTTCTTGGCACATAAAATTTTGCCTGAAAAGTAGCTATAATTCCCGCTAGCCGCTAGTTTGCAATTTATTCCGCATTTGCCAATTGCAACCCGCTAGATTTAGCGGGGATATCGCTAAATTGGCAACACTGTCTCAGCCGCAGTCGCATTCGAACTCCCAGTTTACAAGTGTTGTCCACTTTGAAGGCAGCAAGCGGCATTTGTATTTATTTATGGTCTGCTACCGTAATCGAAATTGTCGACTGCTTCAGTTGCTCCCCACCTTTTCTCTCTGATTCTCTCTCTCCGGATATGTGTACGTTTGTGTGTATGTTTCATAGTGGGGTAGGGCACTTGAACTAGTTTCAGCTCTTAAATGCATTCGTATAAAACTCTAGCGATTTGAGCCCTTGCCATATTATTAGTTACTCAATCGTTACTATATTTCAATTACCTTTGGGCAGAATAGATAGAAGTTAATTCATATAACGCTTAAAAGTGATACCCTAAAGTATGATAACTAATAAAGATAATAAAGCTTTTAAGCTTTTTATTTTAGCTTTTATATTATTAGAACTGTGCTCAGTTTTAAACTAGTTTTCAGTACAGTTCAGTACAGCTCAGTTGAACGTTATTCATATAAATATTAACACCGAATATCCATAAGAGCCCATAATTCTGTCTTCAGCTCTTCATAATTTTAGCGCGCGATGTGCAATGAAATATGCAACAGCAGCTGTCATAATATTTACCAAATGTTGTTAGCATTGTGTCTATGTAAATATCGAGCTGTTTAATATTCAAACACACTTGTATTTCCATTTGTGCGAAATTCTTAAACACGAAATCGAGCACACGACCTATGGAAAGTTCGATTCCATGCCTTTTAATGAGGTAAAATTCGAAACCATTAATTTCAGAATTTGTAATAGTTTTCAATTTAAAGAAATCTTTAATAGAAAACAAAAAGAAAACAGATGTTTAAGTAATCACTTAATAAATGTGAGATTTCAATTTTCTACTTCCCATTAATGGTTTTTATTTATTTGCAGAACTCGATTCGAAATTACTAAAGCAAAATCAACTAAGGCCACAATTAGCTTACTTGTAATAAACCGTAGTCAATCGTTTGAACATGATGTGTATCGCAAGTTGACCATCGATAAGAGGCACTTCAAGTTAATCTAGAATCGGTCCAAAAAGGGGCGGTTCTTTGGAGGCTAACTAAGAGACGCGTTTGAATGGGCTACGTGGCATTGGCCAATTGGTTACCATTTCATTTTTCGAATATTTATCTATACTATGTATTTGCTAACTTTTCCTTTCAATTCACGTCTCATCTGTAGTCCCAGAAAATGACTTTTGAATTTTTAAATAAATACGTGTAATAAGTGGGCATAAAGTATAATAAAACAAGCAAACAAACAAACAAATTGTTGACTGTGACAGAAAAGAGCGTGTAATACATTTTCGATCCAAATTGATGGATAGTCGAATGCGAGCTCATATTTGAATACTTATTGTCGATCAGCAATTCAATATCTATCTATACACGCTCTTCCCTTCTCTACCAAACGCGCAAGGTTGTTGACTAAACGAGATACATTCATAATTACATAAGTAGACATGTATGTACGTATGTACATGTACATACACACATATGTATATATGGATGTAATTGTTGCTTTTTGCCGGTTAGTATTTTATTAATAGCTGTCAATTGATTATACTCATGTCATACAAATGTTTTTGTTATTATAGCTTAACCGATAACCATTATCTATGTATGTAATCTTGAGATTTTATTTTATTGCATTTTGTTTTGCGTTTCCATGGATAATTTACACGATAGGGACGTGTTTTATTTGTGCGCTCTTTAATAATATATTTGTTAGGTTCAGTAACCCTCCATACATATGTATGTGTTTATGTGTATGTAAACAAGTGTATAGTTTTTTTTTTATCTTTTTTAGAACTCCTCGGCCAAACCACTTTGAATTAATGCTTATCTCTTTCTATTTTCATGTCTACTCAAACAACATTCTCTAGATAAGCTTTGAGAAAGAAAGTCGCCATAAAATGTTTGATAATGTCTAGAAATACATTTATACAACAATATAGATACGCACTTGCGTAGATTTGTTTTATTATATTATATACAAACTACAGTTTATAAAGTCATTGTATATAAACTCATTTGCATATTGACATTGCTTTGTTTTTATTTTCACGAAATTCTTTCGTCTTTTTGTTGCCAATATAATAAATATCACGTTCCATTCTGGATGATTGCAAGTGCCAATCATCCTTGTCAATAGACATTTATGGGAATAATGTTTAAATTGCTAATGAATCATCTTTGATAGTTTTATATTATTTAATTATTTTTTTCTTAACACTTTTAAATATTCTTAAATAATTTATAATATGACAGAAACATGTACGGTGGCTCACAGCTTATTTCAATCAGCACGAAAAGCAACTTAAAACAAAAGTTTCAATTACACCTAACTAAAATACAAACCTAATCAAAAGTATTTACAGAAAACTAAAGTTATAGCAACTCATAATTTCAAAATATTGAAAATTACTGGACCATTTTTGAGTTTTTGTAAAGGTCAACTTTTTCAACTTTTATGCTCGATTTAAAAAAAAATGTTTTGATGCAAAAAATTTTTAAAAAATTTTGGGGGGGCGGGAAAAATTTTTAAAAATCTCTTCCCTAATATTTTTTATGATTTATTGTATGGGATGATCTCAGAAAAGTTTTGTATGAAAAAGCGACAAAAGTGTAACTAAAACTTTTGATTAAAGTTGCTTTTTGTGCTGGTTTAAATAAACTGTGAGCCACTGTATGTGAATGATAAAATATAAATCAATAAAATAGTTGCACTAGTGAATTTTGAACTGGCCTGGTACATTTTCCACGCTATCTTTTTAGATTTTTAAATGGGCGAATTAACGGGAATTACAATCGGGGGTTTTGGGATAACTTTAAATACTGTTAACTTTTCTAAAACAATTGTTTTTGTTCCAGTAGTTTTAATTTGCAAATTTTAGAAATACAGGTCATGAGTTCGTAATATTTATTAAATTGTCTACAGTTGTTATATACCAATTTTATTCTAGAATATATGAAATTAAAATGTCGCAAGCTACTTATGTCATTATCAGTATAGTAGTGTTAACTTACTCCCCCAATATCCATCCGCAATATAATCATATTTTATATATGTACATATATCGTTAGTTTGCTTCTCGATTCCCTATGTGTTTCCCGAGCTCGTATCAGAAATTGTATTTAACAAAATCGTCGCCATAATATTTTAAGTTTTGCTTCTATCGTGCTTAGCTATGAAACATAACAAACAAATCTAACAATAATAACACTGATATGGACATACATGCATAGTCATATGAATACTTGATTAATATTCAAGGTTGCCATAGCGTTTGAGCTTCCTTATAAATACAAGAAACATACAAATAAAGAGAAAATGAAAGAAACAATTCACAAAAACAAATAGATTTCTTGAACTCGCCGCACACAAGTTTTGCCATCGTTTCAGTTTAGCTTTATTTCTGTTGCCGGGTCGACGCGGAGTTGTCATATAAACACATATGTACATTCAAATGTATATTTGTGTGCATAGAGATGTAGTGGAGTCGACAGATGTTTCCACAAAATTCAAAGGGCTTCCGTCCTGCTCTGAGTTCTGTTTCAATAACTTGCTAACCTAATTTTGTTATTTTGTTTAAAATGTATTTATACAGTTTGCTAACTAGTAGAAATTGCCCGACTGCCATATACCCTAGGTTAGTTAAATATATAAACATTTTATTGAGTAACTTATTTTTTATTGTTCGTTCGCAATTCAATAATTGAATTCTTCAGTCAGAATAATGTTTTAGATGATGTAAAAAGCGTGTGAATAAATTCAAAATGCTCAAATATTTTGGACTTTTGAATACATTGGTTACTTGTCTTTAACGTTGGGCTTGGGGTTGTCGCAGATGTGTAGGGTGGGCCCGATACTTAATTTCAGTAAACATTGTATGAGAAAATCATGACAGACTCAAATCTGTCAATGTAGAGCGTAGAATAATAAAAATATTACTTGAAAGTTGGAGCTTAAGCTCACGGTTGCCACAATTGGCGTTTTTTGCGCCAAAACTGGCTCTTTTTTCCTGTTGGCGCAATGACACTTATTTTTTCGATCTGGCTCTGTTTTTCATCAGTTCAGAATCAGCTATTTTATATATGTAGCTTTAGGTTGAAGTACATATTTATTTTTATTTAATAAAATAATCACTACCTTAAGATGAAAATGTGAAATACTTTGGAAATTTGTGTTATTGCTTTAAGAGTTTTTAAATGCAAAAATAACATGAACTGCAAAACAAAATTTTTGACTCTTTTTTCGTCATTTTGGCTAGTTATACCCGTTACTTATAAAAATAAGTAAAAGGGTTTGTTGGTGGAATGTGGAAGGGAGAAGATCCAACCTTAAAGTTTTTTGATTCCGAGATTTATATTTGGGGAATTTAAAAAAATTTATTTTTTTTTTGGGAGGGTGGGTGTATATTTTGTCAGCTCAATCATATATTTTTAAGTGGCGACCGTGGGTAGGGCGTAGATCTCAGAGATAATAAAAGCTAGAGAACAAATTTGGACAATTTCTTAGCCGAGATCATTTTTTATTTTTCTTTCTTTTTTTTTTTTTTTTTTTTTTATTACTTGAAAGTTGGAGCTTAAGCTATTTAGTTGTGGTTCGAATTTCCAACTTGTCAATTGATATTAATTCATCTAAAAAACTAATTCAATTTGGTTTTTCTCTTGCAGATTAGTTACATATAGGAATTAGATCAATCACAATCAAGCCAAGAGTATTGCAAATCTCAACTACAGAATGACATCCCGGTAAGTGTTTGTTTTTTTTTTTTTTGTAATTTTCAGTCAATAAAATTAATGTTTTTCTGTCTTGTCGCAGACTCGATCGTCTGTTCATATTACTCGAGTCCGGCTCCACAGCTGCCACACGACATGCGGCTGCCAAGCAGATTGGAGAGGTGCAAAAGCTGTATCCACATGAACTGCACGCGCTGCTCAATCGACTTGTGGGATATTTGCACAGTGCCTCATGGGAGACGCGGATTGCGGCGGCCCAGTCGGTGGAGGCGATACTGAAGCAGGTGCCGCCCTGGCAGCCGGAGTTGCAATTGGGGGTCGTCAATCTGAAGAAGGAGCGGCAGGCGAGCGATGCCACCGAGGAGGACAGCTGCCAATCGAATGCCTCGTCGTCCACAACAACAACGCCGTGCAGCGAACGTCTGCTCAGCTTTGATGAGTTTGATCTGCAGCAGATTCTGCAGAAGGGCGCTCGTCTAATCGGCTCCGAGGGCAACGAGTTTGATGTACAAGAGGAGCAACCGGCCAGCGGTGGCGGCGCTGAGGATCTGAATGTGGCAGCTCGTTTGATTCGCCAGCGTGCACTCCTTAATGACAAGCTGGGACTGACCACCGCCGCCAAGCTGGGCGTCAACCTGACCGACATGATAACCGACGAGGATGTGGCCTTGACTCGCAGTGGCACCAGCTACAACGTCAATGCCGAGAAGATGCCCGTGGAGCACATACTGAACATTAAGCCAGCAAATGGAGGAGGAGGAGGAGTTGAAAGTACTGTTGGTCAAAAGCTCAGTTGCCGCGAAATAAATCGGGCCAAACGCAAAGCACGTCAAGGCAACTCCGCTGGCGCCGCCTCCACAGTCACGCCCACCTGCAGTCGACGCAACTCAACAGCTGGCGTCATCGCGGGCAGCACCAGCAGCGGCAGCAGCTGCAGCAACAACAGCAACGGAGCCAGCGCAGTTGATGAGCCAGAGAAGAAGAAACTGAAGGCGAACATGACGGACAGACATGAAATATTCTACAGTTTAAACGGTGCGTGGGCCGCAAATTGGAGACATTTACGGCGTAATCTTAACCGTGACGCACAGTTTATTTTTAGACATGTCGATTAGATAAGTCTGCCTCTCTAAAGATATTTGTGCAGATTGATTTAATGATTATTTCAGATATGCTAATTCCATAATACGCTGTAATTGATCGGCAGACTTAAAAAATATACGATTTATTTCCATTTTTTATATAGGACATTCTTATAACATTCTACATTATGCGACTAGTCAATAATTTTAAAGCTGACAAGCTAATATCAGTGGCAACTAAGCATAAATTATATAAAATAATAGATTCGTTCAGGTTGACAAATAGTTTTTGGGAGTTTGAAAGTTAATGTATCTAAAGTTTTTTGTTTGAGGCATTGAAAACTATTAAGTACACTAGACAGAAAAACTATGCGTACAACCTTTTTTTACTTTGACAGCTATTGTAAGTCAAGTCTTCGTATTAAAAAAAACTAGATTTGGAAGGGTCGTTTAAATTCCGTGTGAATGGTGCAAAAATTTCTTTAACCCGTTAAGTTCCCATTAAAAAATTAAACTTTTTGTGAACGTCTACTTTTTCAACTTTTTTCCTCGGTCTCAAAAAAAAATATTTTGATGCAAAAAAATTCTTGAAACAATTCTAAGAGTAACTAAAAAAAAAATTTGCGATTTTCAACAAATCATAAAAAATTCTAACCAAGAGACATGAAATTTTGTTTGCAGCAGTCACTCTTAAAATGGTTTAAAGAATTTTTTTGGCATCAAAACATTTTTTGTTTGAGACGAGAAAAATTTTGAAAAAAGAGCACAAAAAATTTTTGGGGGGATATTTCTGCACCAATCAAACAGAATTTAAACGACCATTCCAAATATATTTTGTACTATGAAGACTTGACTTACAAAAGCTTTAAAAGTGAAAAAAAGGTTGTACGCATAGTTTTTCTGATTAGTGTATATATTTTAGAATATACGCTGATTATCTGTTGAGGTCCATTTCATTGTTGTTTAATCCGAATCCGAATAATTGGAACCCAAATAGGGACTTAATTAAGTTTCATTAGATAAAGTAAAACACAAGCATTAACTGTAAATCACTGTGCGTCTGAGGATTGAGTTAATTAAGACATCCGTTGATTGCATATTTCATTAACAATTTATCTTGCTATTTGCAGCCGCTGTACCGGATGCGACGGGCACGTGGGTCGACGCCGTATCGTGGCCACTGGAAAACTTTTGTGCGCGCCTTTTCATTGATCTCTTTCACGCCAAGTGGGAGGTGCGTCACGGAGCGGCCACAGCGCTGCGGGAGCTCATCAATCAGCATGGCACGGGAGCGGGAAAGTGTGCACATCAGACGCCCGAGCAAATGCACGAGGCGCACAGTCGATGGCTGGAGGATGCGGCACTTCGATTGCTCTGCGTACTGTGCCTGGATCGCTTTGGTGACTTTGTCTCCGATCAGGTTGTGGCACCTGTGAGGGAGACTTGCGCCCAAGTGCTTGGTACCCTTGTCAAGGCCATCGATGTGCCCAAAGTGCATCGCATCGTGGACATTTTGCTGCAGCTGATACGCCATAAAAACGAGTGGGAGGTGCGTCATGGCGGTCTGCTGGGACTCAAGTATGTGTTCGTGGTGCGTGAAGAACTGCTGCCCATTTACCTGCCCAAATCCATATCGGACATATTGCTCGGTCTTCTGGATGCCGTCGACGATGTGGGCGCTGTGGCGGCGGCGACATTGATACCAGTGGCCATGTGGCTACCAAAACTCCTTAATGCCACACAGGTATCCTCGATCGTGAAAATGCTGTGGGACTTGCTGTTGGACCAGGATGAGCTGACTTCGGCCTGCAACAGCTTCATGGGTCTATTGGCGGCCATACTCTGCCTGCCGAAAGCCGCCAGCTGGATACAAATGGAGCCCATTGGGACATTGGTGCCACGCCTGTTCCCCTTTCTATCCCATAGCACCAGTTCGGTGCGTCGCTCCACGCTTAAAACGCTGCTTACCCTGACGAGCAGTGGCGATACCGTCATTAAGCGGGAGTCAACCGACGAGGAGAAGTCCGGCGGTGCCAATGGCAAGCCGGAAACACTGAAGCTCAACTTTGGTGTCGTCGACTGGAATTGGCAGCTGTTGCAGCAGGCGTTGCGTCACATCTACCAACGTTTGCTGGTGGAACCACAGGCGGACATACAGTCGCTGGCCCACCAGGTGTGGTCCAATGTCATTGAATATGCGGATTTGGGTGCGCTTTTGCATGCCGCCTGTCCGCATGTCTCGTCCTGGATATGTCTGGCCATGCAACCGCCGCGTCTGGCCTTTGATCCGGGCGTTCTCATCCGAGCTGTCGGCGGCGGCAACGATGCGGCATCAACGGCAACTGCAAGTACGCGTCGTCGCACGTTCCGGATGGGCGATGATTTGGGCGGAGCAGCGTTGGCCCAATCGAATGCCATGCAGAAATTCTATTTGGGCGGCAGCGAGGCGACGCCATTGGAGGTGCGCGAGGCGAACTTTATGCGTGCTCGCACCACAGCCTCCCGAGCACTGGGCGCACTCTCGCACTACCTGGTGCAGCCGGCGCCGGGTGTGCTGTACACGCCACAAATGGAGAGTCCCACGGATTGCTATACGAAGGTGTTGCTGGGACACCTGAATGCCCGTTCGGCGGTGCAGCGCATTGTGTGTGGCCTGATCATTGCCTTTTGGGCGCTCGACGATGAGCCTGTGCGTCCGGGTCCGCCGAATCTGCAGGAGAAGCTGCATCAGTGCGTTGCGGAGTACTTTTACTACGACGAGGTGGCCATGTCGCTCACACGTCTGCTGCAGGAGGCACAGGACTTTATAGCGACTCTGAAGCAAAACAAAATACCCATCAATGATTTCAACAATGCCAAGATTCTCACGCTCGACCAGATCGAGGCGGTGTCCACCACACTCAGTGACAATCTGCGCAGCTATGCGCTGAAACCAAAGGTGCTGGACACGCTGCTGGAGCGAAGACGCAGCCTGCAGGCTTCCTATCAGCAGACAACCAGTGAACAGGGCGCATATCATGTCAGCGCCCAGGCGGCACTGGCCGGTGCCATCTGTGCCCTGCACTGTCTGCCCGACAAACTGAATCCCGTTGTCAAGCCCCTCATGGAGTCCATCAAGAAGGAACAGTGCGTTCCTCTGCAGCAGCTGTCCGCTGACTTTTTGGTGCATCTCATGGACCAAGTTTGTGATAGAAATCCTAGTCCCAATAACAAAATCTTCAACAATCTGTGCACGTTGCTGCGCAGCGACACAGATCACACGCCCAAGCTGGTAAGTTGATCAACACTCGCGTCCAGTATGACACATGAAAATCTCATCTATTTTAATTGGTGCCTGTTGTTAATTTTTATAACCCTTTACTTACAAAATATAAGTAAAAATAAGGGGATATTGTATTCGTTGCAATGTATGTAACAGGGAGAAGGAAGCATCTCTGACCCTATAAAGTGTATAGATTCTTGATCAGCATCAACAGCCGAGTCGATATAGCTATGCACGTCTGTCCTTTTTTACTTTGACAGCTATTGTAAGTCAAGTCTTCATAGTAAGAAGTTATTTTTTAAGTAACGGGTATAAATATGTACTTGGAAATGCTCGTTTAAATTCCGTTTGAATGTACCCATTAAAAAATTTGAATTTATTTGACGTATACTTTTTCAACTTTTATCCTTGGTTTTTTAAAAACAATATTTGTGTGCAAATAAATTCTTCAACAATTCTAAGGGTGACTGCAGAAAAAAATTTTCATAAACCTCGTCGATAGTATTTTTATGATTCTCTGAAAATTGCAAAAAAGAGACTATTTTAACCCCTTATTCCTTATTTTTCGCACAAAAAGTGGCTTTTTAGCACATTTTCAAAAATTCATAAAAGATACCAGCAAGGAGATTTTTGAACATTTTTTTTTGCATCCACTATTAGAATTGTTTTTGCATCCACTATTAGAATTGTTTGAAGATTTTTCTTACATCAAAATATTTTTTTAAGTCGAGGCTAAAAGTTGAAAAAGTAGACTTACAAAATTCTAAGTTTTCAATGGGTGCTTAATGGGTTAAAGAAATTATTGTATCATTCAAACGCAATTTAATTCAAGAAACCTGCATCAAAACTTTATTGTTATACAAAAGTTTGACCAAGTTATGGTGTGCGAAGACATAAAGAGATTGCAATAGGAGAATTTCTGAAAAAATAAAATATAAATATTTTTTGATTTAAAGGTGTTAAATTTTCTGCCTTTTAGTTGATCAGGCTTTAATTTTTTTGCCTTTTAGTTGATATACGTATTTTTCGGATTAGAATTTCCCAATGAAACTTTCCTTATGTTGATTTCAAACTTAATTTTCTAATCACATTTGTCGTGTGCCTAATTATCTATTTCCCTATTATAATTTGTGCTTGTTTAATTCTTAAAAGAAATCATCTTAATTAATTCACAGAACATGCCGTTGCAAACGCTCCTGGAAACACGTGCCAGCGGGAACACCTGCGACTACTACGGGATCCTCACGCTCACCCAGCAACAGCAGGCGGTTGGGAGCATGACGAGCAACAGCAGCAGCGCCATCAGTGGACGAGCTGCTGCCACGCCCCTGACGCCCACACCACGAGGACCTGGCAGACCGCCGGCCAGTGAAGTCTTGGCCGCTGCAGCGGCTGCTGCGGCCAGCAACGAGATCAGCACGCAGCAGGCCAAGGAGGCGGAAGCACGCCAATGTCGGACGCAACGCATGGGCGCGGCCAGTGCCGTTGCCAAGCTGTGCAGCACGTTTGGCGAACGCATTGTGGACAAGGTGCCCATCTTCCAGCAGCTGATGTTTGGCAAGCTGGCGCAGTTTGTGGAGAGCGTGGATACAGACACTTTGGTCAGCACGTTGCCAGAGCTGACGGCCTGCAATGAGCTGATCATCTCGATGCAACTCATCGAAACGGCGGCGCCGCATCTCCATGAATCGCTGCACTCGCAACTGTTTGCGCTGCTGCCACAACTGGGATTCGTTGTGCGGCATCCGCTCAAGGTGCTGCGCCACATGGCCGCACGTTGCATTGCCGCTCTGGCGGACATTGATGCATGCCGCACCATGCAGTTTGTGGTCACGGAGCTGCTGGAGCTGCTGCTCAAGATTGAGCGGCCCATTGAGCGTCAAGGTGCAGTGGAGGCCATTGAACGTGTGGTGAATCGACTGCAGATTCGTGTTGTGCCATATATTGTGCTGCTGGTGGTGCCCCTGCTGGGTTCCATGAGTGATCCGGATGAATCGGTGCGATTGCTAGCCACGCACTCGTTTGCCACGCTGATTCAACTGATGCCCCTGGACAGCGGCAGCAGTGGTGCGAGTGCCAAGACTGCATCGCATCTCAAGAGCGAACCGTTGCTGGAGCGCAAGACACGTGATCGGGAGTTTCTCGACTATCTGTTTGCACCCAAGACCATCCCCGACTATCAGGTGCCAGTGTCGTTGAGTGTGGAGCTGCGCGGTTATCAACAGGCGGGCATCAATTGGCTGTGGTTCCTCAACAAGTACAACCTGCACGGTATTCTCTGCGATGACATGGGTCTGGGCAAGACGTTGCAGACCATCTGCATATTGGCCGGTGACCATGTCCAGCGCCAGGAGAAACAACTGGCCTCGTTGCCCAGCCTGGTCATCTGTCCGCCAACGCTGACCGGCCATTGGGTCTACGAGGTGGAGAAGTTTCTGTCGCAGTCGCCGGTGCTGCGACCTCTTCACTATTTTGGTTTCCCCGTTGGACGCGAAAAGCTACGCAGTCAAATTGGCACTAGTTGCAATCTTGTGGTCGCTTCGTACGACACCATACGCAAGGACATTGACTATTTTAGTGGCATACACTTCAACTACTGTGTCCTGGACGAGGGACACATCATTAAGAATGGCAAGACCAAGAGCTCAAAGGCCATCAAACAGCTGAAGGCCAATCACAGGATAATTCTCTCAGGAACACCCATACAGAACAATGTTTTGGAATTGTGGTCGCTGTTTGATTTTCTGATGCCCGGCTTTTTGGGCACCGAGAAGCAGTTCATTCAGCGCTATTCTCGTCCCATTTTGGCATCCCGCGATGCCAAGAGCTCGCCCAAGGAGCAGGAAGCTGGTGTGCTGGCCATGGAGGCGCTACATCGCCAGGTGTTGCCATTCCTATTGCGTCGCGTCAAAGAGGATGTGCTCACCGATTTGCCCCCAAAAATCACGCAGGATCTGCTATGCGAGCTAAGTCCACTGCAGCTGCGACTCTACGAAGACTTTAGCAATAAACATTTGAAAGACTGTTTGGATAAGTTGGACGATACGGAGAATCTCGGCACCAAAACGCACATATTCCAAGCTCTGCGCTATCTGCAGAACGTGTGCAATCATCCTAAACTGGTGCTACGCCAATCCAACGAGGAGCGCGGAAATATTGCCACCCAGCTTGCCCTTAGCCATAGCTCTCTGGACGACATTGAGCATTCGGCCAAGCTGCCTGCTTTGAAGTAAGTTTATCTTGCTAAAGCTGTTGACTGGTCTTTCTAAATTTACAACTTATGATTACAGGCAATTGTTGCTGGATTGCGGCATTGGTGTGCAGACGGAGTCTGTCAGTCAACATCGCGCGCTCATCTTCTGCCAGCTGAAGGCCATGCTGGATATCGTGGAGCATGATTTGTTGCGCAAGCACTTGCCCAGTGTCACATACCTGCGCCTGGATGGCAGCGTGCCGGCCTCAATGCGCCAGGATATTGTTAACAACTTTAACAGTGATCCCAGCATCGATGTCTTGCTGCTGACCACATTGGTAAGTTCTGTCCTCAACTTTACTTTCAAATTGGTTCAGCTTTACTGAATGTTTGCTCTGGTTTGCAGGTTGGCGGCTTGGGTCTAAATCTGACGGGAGCGGATACGGTCATCTTTGTGGAGCACGACTGGAATCCAATGAAGGATCTGCAAGCCATGGATCGGGCGCATCGCATTGGCCAAAAGAAGGTGGTCAATGTGTATCGTCTAATCACACGCAATTCGCTCGAGGAGAAGATCATGAGCCTCCAAAAGTTTAAAATACTCACCGCCAATACGGTAGTGAGTGCTGAGAATGCCTCGCTCCAGACAATGGGCACCTCGCAGATCTTCGATCTGTTCCAACAAGAGCAAGGCAACAACAAAAGTGGAGCAGCGGCAACAGCTGCCGGCAGCGGTGGCATGTCCATGAACACCATCATTGAGAACTTGCCGGAGCTTTGGTCCGAGCATCAGTATGAGGAGGAATACGATCTGGGCAACTTTGTGCAGGCGCTGAAGAAGTAACTTTTCCCCTCCAAGATTTGGCACCCACACACACACACACTCACAAAGGAGAACACAAACACATACACATTCAGTTACACAATGCATTCACATTTAGTTGATGACGATGATAATGATGAGTCAAGTTTTATTTTTAGTTTTCTAAGCGCATTCTTCATTTTTTTGTATGTTTTCTTTTGTTCCTTTGTAAAAGTTGCAGACAAGAATCGTCGAAATTCATAATAAAAAACATTTGAAGTCAAATTTCAGTTCAACTGGCTGACTCAATGGGTTGGAAATTTGGGAAGAATATTCTGTGACTTTTCTGTTTCTGAAATATCCGCTCCGGGGAACGCGTCAGGAGTCGATTGAGGACATAAAAAAGTTTGCTGAAGGTACTAAAGGCTATAACGGCCGATGCGTACAACAAGTGCATGGAAACCTGGTTTAACTGTTGGCTTGCTTGTATTGACTAAAAAGAAGCCTATCTTCAAAGCGATAATAAAGATTATATGGAAATCTATACAGATGTTGTTTGTTTTCGAAGCAGTCCTGGTCAATTTCGATCAGATTTATAACAAGTCACTGCTTGATGCACATTTTGGACTGGAGGCAACCACACGATGCCATATGCCATGAATTCCTATTCATTTGTTTCCTGGTCATGGAATGTTTTGTTTCATATTCAGAATTTTCTCAGTAGAGCATGTTGGCCAAATACCAAGTTGAAGATCAACAGTATAAACAGTTTTGTTATTATTTGAGAAAAAAGTACCGGGAATTGTTAAAAAAACAAAGAATTTTTTATTTATTCATCAAAATATATTTTGTCGACTTCAAAGTAATCCCCATTGTTTGCAATGCACATGTGAAAACGACGAAACCAATCTTCCATGCACTTCTGGTAGGCCGATTCTGGTATGGCCTTTAGGACGCGCTGCGAATTCCGTTTGATGTCATCAGTCGATGAAAAACGAGTGCCACGGAGTGGCAATTTCAGCTTCGGGAAGAGAAAAAAGTCGCACGGTGCCAAATCAGGCGAATACGGTGGATGGTCGACAGTATTGATCGAGTTTTTGGTTTTGTAATCGGCTATAATCGTGGCTCTGTGCGCAGGAGCATTGTCGTCGTGTAAAATCTACGAATTCTCTCGCCACAAGTCGGGCCTTTTTCGACGGATATTTTCGCGTAAACGCCTCAAGACACTTAAATAATACTCTTTTTTGACTGTTTGGCCCTCGGGGAGGAATTCAAAGTGAACGACACCGCGGCAATCGAAGAACACAGTCAGCAAAACCTTCAATTTCGAGCGGCTTTTGCGCGCTCTTTTGCGACTTGGATCGTTTTCCATGCGCCATTCGCCATTCGATTGCTGGCTTGTTAAGGTTTCGAACTCATAGACCCATGTCTCATCACCAGTTATGATGCGATTCAAGAAGTCTGGGCCACGCGAAATCATTTCTTCGGCCACCTGTTTGCGAAACTGTTTTTGGAACAAATTCAGGTAAAATTCGCAGAGCAACACTGAGGTAGACTTGATTGGGCAGCTGCCATAAACAAGCTTTAACTCCGGTTTTTAATCAAGAAAGGTTGTGCCAGCCTACAAAAAAAAAAAAAAAATTACCGTAACTCCTTTTGCGGAAAATTTAAATGACAATTTCCCGGTACTTTTTATACAGAAGGTATCGCAACCAAATTAACAGATTGTGTATTTTGCGTTGCCTTATACATTTAGTCAAAGTTATATCAGTTTATATATCTAGTTTAGGTCTCTGTTAATCAACTTAAGTTTATATACACATATAAAATAAAAAAATTTATATTATTTAACATGCCTTTAGTATTAAAAACTAAAAGTACCTTCACATGCAATTTTTTTTTAAAATGTACACTAATAAATATATTCCGACTGGGTTTCAGAAATTCTTTGGTGTGCTTATTCATAAAACCGATCCGCTAGTTTGTAATCAAAACGGGAAATTTTCAAAATCAGATAATAATTATTATTAATACTGATAAGTGTGAGTAAATAAACAGATGTACAAGTAGGTAGATTATAAATGTATGTGCTGATGATAAGCAAATACAAAGATCCATGGGCGTAGGCAAGAAGGTCCATTGTCACCCTCAGTTTTCATGGCTTTTTAAATTTTATTCCAAAGTCAAGTAGCTACAAATATTAATGACAATGAATAAATAATATCCAGTTTTAATATTTTGTTGAAAATTTAATTTAAGAAAATCGGACGGAAGTCTCTAATTTTTCTGACATATTTTTGGAAACTCCAAATGGTTCATAAATATTAATTTAAAGCTCGAGGGTTACTATAAATTAGTGTAACATTTGTCATAATAAATAATACAAATTCAAAATTAATTTGCATAGTATCGACTTAAAAGTAGCGATAGTTACTCTCGAAAACATAGATATGTATTTGTTTTTTATTAGAAGACCTCATATTAGTCGAGTTTGCGAACAATTCATGAAGACTTATTTTCATCCTCCCCCTATCTTTAGTTTGAAGTTATAAATTCATCGTTATTTATAAATTTTATCTTCATTTGTATATTCTTTCTATCTAGAATAAGGATCATATAATAAAGCCACTGAAAGACCTATGCTGTAAATAGGGGCGAATACTTTGTGATTTGGTTTAGGCTTTCTTTTCTTAAAAAAATCCTTACACTAGCTTAAATTTTTGTAATATCACTGCGGGCGGCAGTCTGCGCTAGTGACGAAAGCAGCACGAAGGGTGCGAAAGGCGACTAGCATATATACACAGGAAGAATGGAAAATTTGCTATGACTGTCCGATCGGGTCGAGTTATATACCGATCGAAAGGTATCAATTTTACTTACAAATGTGCATACTAAGACTTTTGGAAACTCACCTGGTTCGTGAGAAATTTAAATTATTGGAGCAAATGGGGCCGTTGGAGCCTTTTTGAACATTTTCATGCCCCAAAATTTCTGATATCCAATTTTGTGACGAATAATATTAAGTTTTATATATAAATTATTTTAAAATTAAATTTTTTTCACTGGCACTGCGCAAAAAAGTACTATTTAATGGGTATGAAAAATTTAGTGCAATGTGCCCGTGACAAAAATTTAATTTTTGAAAAATCATATGTAAAACTTAATATTATTCGTCACAAAATTGGATATCAGAAATTTTGGGGCATGAAAATGTTTTCGTCATTAGGCTTTTACCTCGTAAAGATGTTTTTTTATAGGATTTATTGTATCTGTAATTTAATACAAGGCAGCAATGTTCGCTTCTTAAATAAATAAATGAAATATTCTATGTAGTTATGTATGTAGTATGTACCTATGTTGCTAGTCCGAATATGTATTTGAAACAAAATGCATTTAAAGCAAGTACGCTGGTGTAGATTTTCCTAATACAAATTTGCACACATGTTTGTACATGCATATAAATATAAGTTCCTTGCAACTAATTTTTCTATGGCAGCATATGATATAATGAACAAAAGTTGGTCAGCATGTATATATAGGACCATCCCAGATGCATATTCTTTAAGTTTGGTTGAGATATCTCAAACAACAAACAAGTTTTTCTTAAAAAAGCTTGATTTTTTACTGATCGTTCCTATGGCGACTATGTGATTTAGTAGATCGATTTGAACTAAATTTGGACTAAATTTGGTTAATTTACGAACGTAGACATTATAGTTCGTCGAATCTACGTGGTCATAATTTGAAAATCAATCAAAATAATTCTATGTAAGTTTAAAAGTCCACAAAAAATGTATCTATCTATAAATAATTTCAAGGCAATTTCTTTTATTATTTTATTTATAAATCAATATTTCGCAGCTCATCTTCATTTTGCTTGACTTACATACATAAACATACGTTCAAAAATAAAAAAATTAATAAATTAAAGGTACACTTATGCACTACATGTATTTTTATCTTAAAAGTAATGCTTTATGAGGAACAAGTTTTTGGTCACTAAAGCTTTCAGGTTATACAAGCGGCACAAAGCTTAATTTGATGCTCTCCACAGAGGCGTTATTGGCATTCTTTGCAAGAAATTTGAAATGGACCTACTGCACACAACAATAGCACAACATAACCTTTTGCTGGGCGAAAAATCAGCAAAAAAAAATTGAAAGGAACAGGGAAAAACAGAAAAATGTGTTCAAGCGTCGCAATGTGGCTCGTTTCCCGAAAACTCGTGGCAAAAATCTATTACTTTTGAACTAGATGAGATATCCGGTTGATATTTAAAATATATATTTTCACAATACTTCAAATAAATTTTTGAAAGAAAAGTGAAAGTGGGCGTGGCACTGAAAAGGTCGTAAGAATCATACAGAATCATATTCAAAAGTAAAATTCCCGCTCACTCCCGGGAATTTTTTCTAAAGTCAACCCAAAGTTCAAAAATAACCCAAATAACACAATTTTAATGTATTAGATTTAATATTTTATATTCTCTCTAATTTTGTAAATAAATAAATAAATAAATAGATGAATGGAAAAACAAAATTCCTCTTTTACATTTAAAGATAAGCCAGTTAATTCAAATAAATAAGTTTGATACAAAGACTAAGCTCAATTCAAAGATGGACTACGACAAACGTGCCCTTATAAAGCGTAAAATTTCTTCCTTAGAATTTTTTGAAAAAATACTTGAACTTTGACGAGCTCCACAGTCTACAGAAAAATTTTTTAAAAACACAAAACCTTCTGCATAAGATACTTTAACCATTTTTTAAATTAAAAAATTAATCGAAAATTGATTTTTACCACGAGTTTTAGGGAAACGAGCCACAGTGCGTCGTCTGAACGACGACTAATGACTGTCCAGGGTTCAGTTTGGTTCAGATATCTGAAACAACAAAATCGTTTTTAGTACTACTTTTGACTAATCGTTCCCATGACAGCTATATGATATAGTGGTTCGATCCAAATCTAAAGACAAACTTGATCTATTTACTAAGTTAGTCTCCAGCTTTTGTGCATTTGACAAAACCATCATACCCCTTTTGACCAATTTCAATGGGCACAGTGCATAAAAAAAGCTGACTACGCCTATGTGTATCTATTGAACGCATACAAATTACTTTCGATTTCGGTAAATTAAGCGGATTTGTATATTACTATAAAAAGGTATATTTTTTGCTTGCCGTTTGCATTCTGGTGACAGTTTTATGGTAATTTTAGTGACCCACTTAAAGATGGTTATCCAGGGTTCCTGAACATTTGGACTTCCACAAGGCGCACGGGCTCTCTATATCTATAAGAGATGTTAATATTATTATTAATTCACGTTCATGATGTATGTTGCCCTCAAATTGATAACATTGAACGGACATCGTAAAACTCTTCAGGCGATAATCGAACCCCAGATAATGTTGGGGCCAATGGAATATAAAGCCTGTGCTGGCTCACAAACAGTCAAAGTGAAAGTGAAATTAATAGCATAATGAAGTACCTGCTCAGTGTGGTTCTCCTTTTGGCCATTGGCCTGCATCAGATCGATGCTCACGGCATGATGCTGAATCCCCCAAGTCGTTCCTCCCGTTGGCGTTTCGATGGCTCTGCACCCGTCAACTATAACGACAATGAACTCTTCTGCGGCGGTATGAATGTAAGTTTTCAGAAATCAAATCAAAGATTGTTGTTCCGAAAACAAATAATCACCATTTGATCACCGTTTGAATCACTCAGACTCAGGCCAACAACGGTGGAAAGTGTGGACTGTGTGGCGACAACTATTTGGCCGCCCAGCCCCGTGCCAACGAAATCGGTGGCAGCATTGGCGGATCAGGTGTCATCACCAAGAGCTACGGTGCCGCTAATGCCATCACGGTGGGCGTTAAGATCACCACTAACCACCTGGGTCACTTCGAGTTCAACCTGTGCAACTTGGATGCCTTTGGCCGTGAGTCCGAGGAGTGCTTCAATCAGCATCGTCTCCGATTCCCTGATGGCAGCGACAGACTCAATATTGGCACCCAGAATGGCGAATTCGATGTGACTGTTCTTCTGCCCGCCGGACTCACCTGCAACCATTGCGTTCTTCGCTGGACCTATGTCGGAGGTATGACTTTTGGATGCTAAGAATTTAGATAATTTAATTGACAATTGATACTTGAACAGCCAACAACTGGGGCATGTGCGGAAATGGCAGCGGAGCCTTGGGCTGTGGTCCCCAAGAGACCTTCAAGAACTGTGCCGATGTGCGCATCTCCTGGGGTCGCAATTTGATCAAGGAGTTGGCTAGCGGTGCCGCTGATCCAGTTGCTCCCGTAGAGGTTGATTCGATCGAGGCTTAAACGAGACTTAAATACCTTAACATTTTGTACTGAATCGAAACCAAATAATAAAATATGAGCATTTAACATAGACACCTGTGTACTTACCTGTGTACTGTGTACTTAAAAATTTCTTCAAGTTTCGGCACAAAACACAACACAAATTGTATGGCACAAAATCTGAATTCGTTAGAATCCGATGACTCCCGGAGCCATAGCGTGTCCACCGCTGGTTTTTAGTGTGTTTTTTTCCGCTCTTCTTTGTGGATGTTGTGTCATTTGCTGGAAATAATCAAAAATATAATAAAGCCAGTAAATAATAATATGAATCTTTAATTATTATACGTGAGTGTATGAAAATTTATTACATTTTATTGTTGAGCAACAACCACAAGCGAAAGATTGCGATGAAGGAAGAAGAGGAAGCCTGATTTTATGTACTTTTAATTATTCATTATAGTAAAATATAAAATGATCGGAAAATTTAAATTTTGCATTTATTTTTCATATTAATTATATGTTGGCTCGCAAAAGATAGCATTAAGGTTCGAAAAATGATAATTTTTCTGGCTATTGCATTTAAAAAATTACTATCACAAACTGAGCTAACCGATTTCACATATAAAAGTGGAAATTCTCAAAAAACTATCTTTTTTGATATCATTAACGCAGTTTTGGTCCACTGGATAGTTTTTGACTTTAAGGTATTTTTATGCTTTATTAGTATTATAGGAACTAGTAATAAGGAAAAAATTAAAAATAAAATCGATGTCAATCAATTTTAATGAATATCTAGATGGTTTTTAGTAATGGATTTAATCGCTTATTTATTGCTGATAATGTTTAAGTCAACATAAATAAAATAACCTTAAAAGCCAAAAACTGTAAAAAGAATTTCTTATTGTTTATATTAAAAAAAAAAAAAAATACAACAAATGTGTAAGTGGATCATCGGAGCTAGGAGCACATAATATTAAGCACATTAGCAAGGGCAAAAAGATTGTTGATTGCTCTACGAAGACTGGAGTGGAAAAGATGCTATTAGGGAATCAGCAGGTAAATTATTAAACTTAAGATGGTAAATATCTCATTGATTAGAATCGAGAAGTGATAACTTAATACATAAAAGTCGATTTTGTTAAGCAAGAAAAAAAAAGAAATTTGAAATATGCTAAGCATTTCTTAAAGATTTTATTGTAAAATTTTTTATATATTATATCAGGTGTGCTACAGAAATCTATTTTACTTCAAATTAACGTCTACTTCATTTCTCCGTGCCACAGTCAATTCATCTAAAAATTTTTGAGGGAAACGAAATGAAAACTCAAACAACTGTCGTCCGATGCCATAATGTCACATTTGTTGCCCGAATTTTATTGTTTGCCGCGCCAATAACTTTTAAAATTTTTTATTATGTAACTAAATTAAATTATACTAATTAAAAAAGAAATAAAATAAAAACCTTTTATTCTGCAATAATAAACTTAAAAAAGTTGCTAAGCAAACCCTTGAGATATTTAATCTGAGAAGGGGCCAACCTTTCAAGCTAAACAAGCTAAACAATAATTTACTCGAAGTTTTGTGGAACGGAGAAATTTTCGAAGCGAAGTTGCTTTTCTCTAAATTCGCTTTCACTTGTGATTTCTGTAGCACAACTGTATATTTAGATAGAATTTAGATAAGAATTCATTAATGAATAGAAAAATTCTTTTAGAATTACTACGGTTAGCTTAATCACAAATCGATCGTAAATGCTGATTTTAATCAGCTCGTTACATTTTCAAATTCAGGTGGTTATTATTGGTAGCGCTGATAAGTTGAAGTAAACAAACAGATATACAATGAATGAATGTACGAGTGGTTATTGATGATAAGCTAATACGAAGAAATTGCTTTGCACTTTCGAATTCGGTTGATTTACGGAATTTGAATATACTAGTATCAATAAATCAATATGTCTTAAATTTTACGCATGCAATTTGAATTTCGGTGACAGTTTTATGATCATTTTCAGTGCACCACTTAAAGATATTAATCCATGATTCCTGAGCATTCCTAAGTATACTGATAATGTCTTTAGACAATGATATTGATATTTGTTCACGTTTCTGATGTATGATTGATAAATAATCAATCCAATGTTCTTCTGCTTAGGCTGTTCTTTTTGATGCTTAGAGTTCGAATAATTAAATTGACTGAAACATTTTACTAGGTAATAATCGGATAAATCGAGTTTTTCGTCTCAAAACGCCACATGTTGCACTTGATCTCTCATTAAGACTAAAATTACTAATGTTCAGTATTAAGATTTCATTGCAAGTACGCTATTTTATTACGAAACTAAAGTATTTTAGTGTTTTTAAATAAAAAATGACAAAAACATGTACTTGATTTGATATAAGCATACTACAAAAATGATGTCAAAATTGTGTGAATTTGATTTGTAAGTATGCATTGTTCTTCAAATAAGTTTTGTGCGCAACATACGCAATGCACTAATATCAAGTTAATTTAACTTAATTTAAGTTCAGCTTACTCCGTAAAATTTTTAAAATTATAGAAAAACTGTAAATAAGGAAAATGAGAGTTCAATTCTATAAGTTCTTGTCATTAAAAAATGTGAGTTTATAAAGTATTTATGATCCTTTTTGTTCGATAAAATATATGACGTCTTACTTGTTTACATTTTGTAAATACATACTCTGATTTGAAGAATGAGACTTTCTCTGCAAATGTTCAGTTCATTATAAATTAATGTTCTCTACTGTGATTAGTTTACCTTAATGAAAATGTATAAAAATTTGCATTTTGCATGAATGCAATATTTATTATGAATTTATCAATGAATAGATTACGACTGACTTGTAAAATTTTTTCGACAAGCTTATTAAAATCAACACCAAGAGCTGAATCTATGAATTAACATTAATAATGATAATACGAAAATCTATTGAATCCCTAAGAATTGTTTTGCATTTTTGATTTTGGCAGGAATTTGAATAAATCTATAAATAAGTGTGGACTTAATTCTTCATATGCGATTGCAGTTCTCTGAAAGTTTTATGATCATTTTTTTTCCCCTCGTAGATGATTATCAGGTTATCACAAATAGAAGTAAGTTTTAGTTAACTTGAGGTCTAGTATGTCTATAAGACAACCAACAAACAACAACACACAAAACACTTGCAGAATGCAAGGAGCATGGCTCGGTATACAGCTGTTTCAAGAGATGCCAATCTCTATCATCAGTACCGTTGTGCTGACTTGACCAGCGATCCAAGCTTAATGTTATCACAAATACTTTAAGTGTATCTATAGGAGATGCTATTATTATTATTTTGAGTTCGTAGTGTATGGTTGATAACATTCAGTATCAATTGAATGGACATCGTAAAACTCTTCAGGCGATAATCGAACCCCAGATAATGTTGGGGCCAATGGAGTATAAAGCCTGTGCTGGCTCACAAGCAGGCAAAGTGAAAGTGAAATTAATAGCATAATGAAGTACCTGTTCAGTGTGGTTCTCCTATTGGCCATTGGCCTGCATCAGATCGATGCTCACGGCATGATGCTGAATCCCCCAAGTCGTTCCTCCCGTTGGCGTTTCGACAGCTCTGCGCCACCCAACTGGAATGACGGTGAACTCTTCTGCGGCGGTATAAGTGTAAGTGTTCAAAATCCAAGTCTACTGTGCGTCGAAAATGAATATTCACCATTTGCCCATTCAGAATATGGTCAATAATGGTGGAAAATGTGGATTGTGCGGCGACAATTATTCGACAGTCCCGCCCCGTCCCAATGAGATTGGTGGCCAGTTTGGAGGATCGGGTGTTATCACCAGGGCCTATGGTGCCGGCAATACTATTAAAGTGGGTATGAAACTCTCCGCTAACCACCTGGGACACTTTGAGTTCCATCTGTGCAACTTGGATGCCTTTGGCCGTGAGTCCGAGGAGTGCTTCAATCAGCATCGTCTGCGATTCCCTGATGGCAGCGACAGACTCAATATTGGCACCCAGAATGGCGAGTTCGATGTGACTGTTCTTCTTCCCGCCCAATCTCACCTGTAACCATTGCGTTCTTCGCTGGACCTATGTCGGAGGTAAGCCTTTTGGATGCTTAGAGTTTGAATAATTAAATTTGACTGAACCATTTTACTAGGTAACAACTGGGGAGTGTGCGAAAATGGCAATGGAGCCTTGGGCTGTGGTCCCCAAGAGACCTTCAAGAACTGTGCCGATGTGCGCATCTCCTGGGGTCGCAACTTGATCAAGGAGTTGGCCAGGAGTAACGCTAATCCAGTTGTCCCGGAAGAAGTTGACTCGATTGAAGCTTAATAACACTTGACTGCCTCAACAATTTTTAACATAATCGATAACAAATGGAATTTTATCGGAATAAAATACGAACATTTTGAACAAACAACTTTGAAAATTAGCAACTAATTACTACTAACTAACAAGTGCCTTACAAACTGACAAGTTGGGTTAAAGAACAATCAATGAGCACATTGTCTGTGTGCGAATTATTAAAAATCAAATGAAGTAAGTAAATAATAACATAAATATTATAGTAATGTGTAATATGTATTCATACAACAACAGCAAGCGAAAGATGGCGATGGAGAGCAGCTTGCAGAACACAGAAAAATCGCAAGACTGTGTGTGGAAAATGCAAAACGACTTAGATATTTATAAGTTTATTTTTATATTTTAGATTATTTCTCTCAACAATTGTGACTGATGTATTCTTCATTTTTAAGTAACAATAATAAACAAGTGGGAAAGGCAATAGTCGAGCTCCCGACTATAGGATACCCGTTGCTTATTTAGTTAACTTTAAAATATTTTTTATTACTTGCTTTTGGGCATTTACGTTGCTTCAAAACTTAATCAGCCATTACCACCTTTCTATTCGTCCGATGATGTTATGATTTAGTAGGATGATAGGTAATAATAGTAGCTAACGTTAATTAGTAAAAAAAAATTTGACCTGAGTGGGGTTTAGAGAAGTCTGTGTGCCGAATTTGGATGCTCTAGTTCTTATAGTCTCTGAGATCTAGGCACGCACCCAGACGGACAGACGGAAATGGTTATATCGACACCGCTGTTGATGATGATCAAGAAAATATATACTTTATAGAATCGGAGATGCTTTTTTCTCCCTGTTATATACATTGCAACGAATACAATATCCCCTTTAACTTATTTTTATAAGTAACGGGTATAAATACGAAATGATCGGAAGAAATGATTTTGATATGATTTTTTAAATAATTTGAATATAACTAGTGCAAAGGCATTAAAGGTGCGCAAAAGATAATACAATAAAAGTCTCGCAAAACTAAACGTTTGAGACTTTTTCGTTTTTAAAATCGTCTAAAACGTTTTAAACGTCTGAGATTCGCAAAAGATGTCAAAAAAGTGACGGAAACGAGACATTTAAAAGCTATCACATTCGAAGCATTTGCTGCCACAAATTTTGCGACTGATGATACATTTTCCTTTCGATTTTAGTACTGAGCTCGAGCGTTTTGCACAATTGCACAAAACTATCGTTTTTGAAATCGTTAACTAAATTTTGGTCCACTGTGATACTTGTTGGTTTCTGTCCTTCAAAATTTGACATTCTGCCTCAACCGTGTGTAACGTCTGAGATCGAAGATTGAAGGACTTACAAATGGCATTGAGAAAACTCTTGTTTAGCTGTTTTTTTTCTTCTGCCATTTACAGCAATTTTGTTAATGTTGCCTGCTCACACTAATTGAGACTCGTGACGCACTTGACCAACTGTTGTTGTTGTTGATGGCATTGTCACTGTTTTTTCTTGTTTGCTCAATAAGCAAAGCGACCAATGTCTGTTTAGGGCTGCACAATTTATATGTATCTTCGTTTAAGCAGAAAATTTGTTGTTTGTTAGGGCTGTTGTTGTTGGTCCTGTTTGAGTAAGGCAGTATTACAAGTACAGGTGAATAAGGGTATAAGCACATGCGACAACTATATCTCTATCTAAGCTGTTCACAATTTCAAGTTCATTTAATTTCCATTTTCTCGCCATTTTACAAGTTGCACGTTCCGTTAACATGGCGTGTATGTGCGTTTGTGTATGTGCGCGTGTGTGTATGTGCGTGTGTGTGGTGAGACTTCAAAAGCAAAACTCAAACAAGCAAAAGGTAGAAACAACACAACAACAACATGCATTTTTTTTCGCTTTGTTTTTCTTTTGTTTCCTCTGTTTAGCTTGGGCATGCAACTTTTTAATACATTTGCACGTTTGCTTTGTACGGCAATGCACTATGGGGTATTTTACCGAAAAAGTGTCATTAATCAATAACTCGTTAGCTAAGCAAGATATTTTAATGTGGTTTTTTATAGAATTATTGCTTAGAATTTTTTTGGAAAAGTGGGCGTGAAACCATATCCGCCCCAATTTTTTTTTGATGATTTCTATTTCTATTTAACCTTATATATTACGTATTTATTGGACATAGAAAGCTGTAAGCCCTTTTAAATAGCTGTGAGCAAAAATTTGACACGCCCACTTTTACAAAAAATTTCTGGAAAATAAACCGCATCAAAATATCTTGCTAAATTTACGAATTCTCCATACAAAAAGAGAGCAAATCAGCACTGAACAATGATGAGGTTACGTGCTAAAAAATTGAATTGCGAAAAAAGCGCGCAGAGGCGCACCTTAAAATAAACTCTTTTGAACAGAAAAATAATAACTCTACAACATGGACAAGAACTCACGGTCAACAATTATCAACAATTATGTTTAACTCTTTGCAAAGTTCAACATTACTTTTAAAAATTTGACATTAACACCACTTGCTAAAAACACTTTTTATTGAAACAGACACGTACAAAAACAACAATATACGTACAAGTATTAACACAGAACACAAAACCTGTACAGCTGACATCCATTTCAAATTTGAAGGTATACAATGATTCTTTATGTTTTGTTTCAATTTGAAAATGCGCTTCAATTTTGCAGTTAATAAAAGCACGCGGTTAGCTGATTTTAACAGCCATTATCTTAACATTGGACTGATATGTTAACATTTCTGGCTTGTAACATAACAGTTTGAAGTTTTATATCTTAGCATTAAAAACTCATACATTTGCATACTTGTGAAAAATTAATAAATGACACTTTTTTGGTAAAATACCCCATAGTGCAATGCTTAAAAATACAAACACACACACTCACAGACGCGCATACACTCACACTCACACTTACACGATACAAACGAAAAGAGAAAGCAGCAAGAGGCAATAAGCACATATATATACATATATAGAGAATGAGACTCTTTAACAGACGGAAAGCTATAAGAATATTTACATAGTTGTTGTCAGGGTATCCTGAACGACTATGAAATACCAGTCATAAGGCGGAATTTCTATGTTAAATGATAATTATATTGAATTTATATATTTCAAAAACCAATATGGAATGCAATTTTTAATTTCCCAAGAAAATGATCTTAAATCCAAACCGCGAACAGTGCGCTTCGAAAAGAGCAAGTAATGTATAAACGCCTTTGAAGCATTTGGTAAGGGTATATAAAGTAAAATTGAATCAACAGACGAAGAAAGGCTGCAAATGTGGTAGTTGAATTTGTGGAATTGTGTTGAAGAGTTACAAATTCCTCGAAGTGTGCTTGGGGCTGGAGAAACATTTGAAATTAAGAAAAACACCAACTGACATTCATTACCAATGCGTGAACCTAAATCCTTTGATCAACGTGAAACACAGTGCGACACCATCTGCAAATCATGCCGATGATGATGAGGTTGATGTGGCAGGATCCTGCCCGTCAGCGTCCTGTGTGCGTGTAGGCGGTCTGAAAGGTTTACGCCCACTGTCAAGTGCAACTCATGCATGGCAAACAGTTTGACAACGAAATCGAAAGACCAAACAAGTTGGCCAACTAGTTGCTCTTTTCGTTGCTGAATTTCAATTTCAATTCGTTTGAGCCAACGAGAGCACACATGATAGCCCCGAAGTTTCATTTAACACAACTCCAGATAAGTAATACTCGAACCTTTTTTCAGCCAAATAGTTCTAGATACTCTTAGATCTATTTCAGTAATCAGATGCTGTCGATTCCCTATAAGAGTTTTCCAATACAAATGTTATTTAAGATAAATTCGAATTTACCCAATGCTTGTTAACGAACGATTTTTTTTTCCTAATTTTGGTTTCCTATTTACAAGCTCCCTACTTTTTTTTATATTAGTTATACTTAATAATATTATTTAAGATAATTTCAGAACTAGCATTGGGTAAATTCGAAAAACAATATTTCATTAAAATTTGTCGAGATATTTTGGGTGTCGGCTTTCGCACATTTTCAAACAACTTTTTATATTTATATTTTAATATTAAATTTAATATTTCTTATTTTTATACCCGTTACTTAAAAAATAAGTAGAAGGGGATGTTGTATTCGTTGCAATGTATGTAACAGGGATAAAGAAGCATCTCCGACACTTTAAAGTATATACATTCTTGATCAGCATCAACAGCCGATTCGATATAGCCATGTCCGTCTGTCCGTCCGTGTGATTTCTTAGATCTCAGAGACTAGAACAACCAAATTTGGCCCACAGAATTTTATAAACCCCACACAGGTCAAGTTTGTTTCAAATTTTTACCAGGCTCCTTTCCACCTCCGTAAATCTCGAAAAGCCACCACACGCACAGTTTTTAAGATATTAGTAATTTTTTACTAATTATCTTTAACAACTATTATTAACTATCATCCTACTAAATCGTAACAAGATCGGGACAAATAGAAAGGTGGTAACATCTGATAAAAGTTTTAAGCAAGGTAAGTGCCTAAAAGCATGCAATAAAAAACATTTTTAATTTATTTAAATAAATAAATTTATTTTCATAAGTTCCAGAGATATTCTAAAATAGGAATCGTGGAAAAAATATAACATTTAGAACTTACCATTTATTTATAATTCTGTTGAAGGAATTCACAATGAAATAAAAGGGTAAATATCTATTTATTAAGAAAATTCAACTTTCCAAATTTATTTTATGCTCTAAATACTAGTTCTTGTTTCCTCGTTTTCTATCATAATAATTAATTTTATATATTTTCATTTCTTGTTGACTTTGGTTTTAAAGTTCTTATAAAAATGTTGGGACAAAAGTTGATGTCTAAGAGGATAGCAATGAATAATTATAAGTTTGAACTGATATCCTGCAAGATGATTAGCTATTAATCCTTTGCATTCCAACTATCTGTTCATATGTTCTTCATATACGACTTCGGGCACGTCCCGCATTATTTCAGACTGTCTGCTGTTTTGATAGGACTTTCTTAAGACCTGAAACCCACACCGCGGACATAGTTCGACATTTATAGACTATGTTATGATTGCCATCCCCCTTGGCATGATTGATGGTTGCTAATGATGATTAGAGCTGACTTAGACCAGTGCAAGTGGTAGATGGAACTAAAAAGCTGGCTAGCAGCAAGAGACACGTCAGGTACCGTGTTAGACAGTACACATCAAAGCTCATTACCAAGGTAAACATTTTAATTTTGTGCACACATTTGCACAGACAATTGCGACGTGCTTTTATCACAATCACATATACCAATGCAGGTTACAGTCGCGCTTAACTGCAAGAATAATTTCAATTGAATTGCATTAAAGTCGGCAGCAAGTTAAGAAAAATGTAATTTAAAATTGTCTGCAGCAGCAAAATAAAAAAATAAATTATATAGTTATTCATTCGTTCGAGTGTACCTATATAAATGTATTATAAATTTTGGGCTCTCACATTCAGTTGCTGTTGGTGTGGTTTCAGCATCTCTTTTGTTTTTCTCTGCGGCGTTGAAATGAGATTTCTGTTATCAAGTATGCGCCATGTGAGCCTGCTTCACCCAAACAAGCGCAAGCACCAAAAAGGTGTTCATGCATATTTAAAAATTACTTCACAGTGCTTGGGTCTGTGTGTGTGTGTGTGTAAAAGAGAGGACTAAGCATTCTGTGTGTGTGTGTGTCCACAAATCCATTTTGAAATTGGCTGAAGTATACTCAGAAGCAAGAACAACACCAACAAGGCATTCTTATAGAAGAGGCTGACCAACAAGCCGAGTAAAAACTTTTGTCAGCAACTCTCGCTCTCTCTCTCTCTTTCTCTTCCTCTCTCACTTGCTCTATCTTTATCTCTTTCGCCACATAACGTACCCATGTCAAAATTTAATGTTTTTTTTTGCTAGCCGGACCAACTTTGCATATATGCCAAAAAGCTGACCACAGCTTTTTGTTGCTATTGTTTGGTGTGCGACACAGTCGGGACACATTACAGGAAAAAAAACCATATGATATCACATTTTATTATCAGATAACTGTATATGCAACGAGTTTAACAACTAAATCGATAAATTTGCTTTGAAATGATATTTTAATTTAATGCTCATTCTGTTTAATTTATTTGGCTAATTTTCGTCTCTAATTAGTTTTAGGAAATCTCGTTTGGTCTTCTAATAATATTTCAATTAAATGGACGTTTGCTCCCAAAAGTAGGCAACAATTTCAACTAATCTTTAATCTTTTTGCAAATTGTCGCAACTTGTAAAAGCTACCAAACGTGGATAAATTCAACAACTTTTCCCAGTTTTTTTTTTAATAAACTTCTAATCTTTATTAGAAAAGCTGTAATCTGTAATATTGTGTAGCAGAAATGCTGTTAAAATTATTACATTTTTCACGTGTTGAATGTAATGTTGCGTACATTCAGTCCAAATTATCAGTTTACCCAATTGAGGCCAAACTCGTATTGCATGTTACACAAACTCATCTCATTTGCAGCTTAATAACAAACAACAAGTCTATTTTCACGTGAAGTTTCTGTCATTTTGTGCACACTCAACGGATCAGCTCAGGTTCTAAATAAGCGGGTACAGTGAACACTGCCTAAAGCGCTTGGCACTGTATAAATACCTATATAGAGTCATCACTTTATACGAGTTATCTTTTTTATATACATATACATTTGTTAAATAATGGTTGGTTACTTAAAGTTTTGCAAAAATTTCAGATGCACCAAATTGAAATTACTCTGGTAGCCCAAAACATAATGGGAGCCAATTCATGCTTTTAACATATGCACGGTTTGCTGTTACTAAGCTCTTAACTGTCTTTTGGTATTAATTTTAATGAATTTTCAATGTTCTTTGTTGTTGGTTTTTGCTGTGCTTAAATAAATTATTCAAATTAGATCTCGTTTTTGCATTGAAAAGGGTTTGATTTGTAGATAAAAGTCACCTACTGTGGGCAATGGTCATTCGGTTACCGTTGAGCGGTTTTATGGTTAACCAAGGAAGGGTTTTCATTTGCGGTCAGCTCATATGTGTGCGTGTGTCTGTGCACAAGTGAGTAGGTATATGTGTCTGTGGGTGTATAAGTAGAGTTTTCGAGTTAATTAAATTGCAGCAATTTGAACAGGTTTTTTAATGTAATTTGATTTGATTTTACGCAACGGATTCAAAATTTATTAAAAATAAATTAAAGAAATTTCAAATATATTTTAGTTTGGACCGGAGTGCATTGTTCATATTGCTAATGAATTTAAAAGTATAATTATTTTCAGATGTGTTCCAAAAATCTTTATGGATTTTGGACAAAGTTGTTGTTAAATACAACCGATATTCCTGATATGATACATATTATTTCATGATGCCATAAATTTCATTTAAAAAATTCAATAATTTTTCCTATACTTTATAAATTAAAATAATTATTTTAATGGTAAAATTTCTAAATTGGTTGATTTTTTTCAAAATCACTACTACGAAAATTTCTTATGGTATATTTATTGTAATAAATATACTCATTAAAAATCAATATAATAAAATAATATTATTGGCTTTAAAAATAACTTAATTGAATTCAATACATTTAAAATTTTATCAAAATATCTTTTTAATATTTTTGTTGAACTCTAACACTTTGGTTTATATAATTGAACAATTTTGAAAGGATATTCAGAATTCGCTTAAAATCATTTATGTTTTTTAGTGTCATTTTATGCTCTCAAATTCTTGTAATGCGATTACAATGTTCCGTTCTCCCTCGGAAATTAAAACAAACAAACAAAAATGAATCGATTGAAATGTTTTAAATATAATTTTATTTAATAGATGTACATACTTAAAATCTTCGTAAATAGTCGCAAATCGAACCAAATAGACAATGATAATTTGAATTGGCAACGGAAGTGCAGTGCAAGCATTTTAACTTCCTGCTATGATAAATGTCGCACATTGCACATGGCTATGAAGAGAGAGAGGGGAGAGTGTTAGGGGCAAGGTCAGGTGCATTTTTAGCCCAACTAATCGATGCTCCCGTCAACCAGGACACACAACTTGCACTTTTCAGAATTGGGAAAACTTTTTCAAAAAGCCAGTCGTCAGGCCCCACCGGCCACATTCCAAAAACACTTAACGTGTCCCATTGCATTCCCTCCCTCCCCATTCAAAATTTTGAAATTGATGGCGAACAAGCTCATGTAGTCCAGGACTCTATCCAAGGTGTTATCGTATGCAAGAGGCTAAAAGGTACGAGTTAAAGTGTACAAAAAAAGTGCTCGGCCGGCTGCATAACCGATTCAGTTGGTAAAAATGTGAGGTGTCCTGCCTGGTCCCATCCTGCTCTGTACTGTTCACAACCGTTGCCTTCCAAATGAGCAACAGTTCGTTTTCAGGCCGGAAAGTGACGCCTTTCCAGCGTGGGTTTGCATTGAAGGATGAGTTTGCGCAGGCGCCATTTCGTAGTCGAAATTGTAGTAGAAAATCGAACAAGAATTTGGCACGGAATTGTAGTAGAATTTCTGGTAGAAATTGTAGTAGAAAATCGAGCAAGAATTTGGCACGGAATTGTAGTAGAATTTCTGGTAGAAATTGTAGTAGAAAGTTGAGTAGAAAGTGGAGCAGATAACGTAGTAGAAACAGAAAAGCGTAGTAGATATTTCAGTAAAAGTGTAGTAAAAACTAAAAGACTGCTGCTAAAATGGAGTATTAAATAAAGAAGCATTTTCTTAGAAACTAGTAACGTAGTAGAAACAGAAGGAGTGTAGTAGATATTTCAGTAAAAGTGGAGTAAAAACTAAAAGACTTTACCAAAAATAGAGTATTAGTATTAGAGTATAGAACAGTATATTCGCAGTATATTAAAAATAATCCTTTTCTCACTTTTTATTTTTTTTATTTTTTCTTAAATAAAAATACAAATCACATACGATTTTTTTTATAAGAATTGTTAATTGAGAAGCTGTTTATTATTTGGAACCTAAATTGTGATTTATATTTTAGCTTAGTAATTTTTAAGAATAATAATATTTTATTATTTAAGAAAATGTTTCTTTATATTGACATCGCTTCAAATGTCAGTCAAGGGGAAGTTAACGACTCCAACTCTGTTTTGGGCCAACAGCTGTTAGACCAGTTAGTTGGCAGCCGACAGCTGACAGCTGACTCCGTTATCAGTGCCACCTTCATCTGCGGAGCGACAGCGCCACACTGGAATGGGTTGCAACTGGAAGCCGTTTCCCTTGTCTGTCGTTGGTTTGTCGGTTAGCGGTTGTCGTTTGTCGTTTGCCTCGGCCTTTGCCTTCGGATCTCGCTTGATTCGGTCGGACTTGTCTGTTGTCGCAACAGTTTGGGCCAAATTCAATGTCTGTTTGAGTTTCAATTTCAGTTCCTGGTCGGCGTTGCACGTTAACGGTACCAAACCGGATGGTAGCCAACGCTGTCAATGGCAACCTATTTCAATTCCGAGCCCGATAGCGAAACCGAGCCCGTAGGCACAACAAGTGACGTTATTTGATTTGGAATTTAAATTCGAAATTCGGATTAAGCTTGAATTTCAGTTTGATATCGCGTGTTACCAAAAAAATGTTGTAGCCCACCAAATTTAGGTGCGCGCTAATTGTTACCCAGTGCTAAATATAAACCACAACTTGAGGCGCCAATTCAATTCAATAAGCATTTTTATAATATGGCCAATTCGTATGCTTTGCGTGTAAACTGATTGATATTCAATATTCATATTCAGATCATGCTAAAGGTAATGCCAAAAAAACAATGATCATAATCTAGTGAAGATTTGAGTACTTATTAAATTGTATGATAATAAATTTTAATAATTTATTTATTTAAATTAAGTTATTGTGTTATTCTACCTCTGATTAATTTAAATGCATAAGCAATTTGTTTTTAAAAAATATGTTTTAATGCTAAAAGTTTCTTTAAACAATTCTAATAGTGACTGCAGCATTTTCGCTAGTATTTTTTGTAAAATTTTTTGAAAATGGCAAAAAATGCACTTTTTGTCTGAAAATGAGGAAAAAGTGCATTTTAGATAAACTTTTGGCATTAAAACATTTTTTTAAAAAATAGAGGAAAAAAGTTGAAAAAATAGACGTTTATAAAAATTCGAAAATTTCAATGGGTACCTAATGGGTAAATAAAGTTCTATAGAATTCAAAAGGAATTTGAATGATCTTTCCATTGATGCCAAGCTTAAATTATACGTAGAATTAACTCTAAATGGTGCCAAAATACTTATGCCTATGACTGTATTTATCTGCCGAAGCTATTAGCAATACATTTTTAGAATTATCTATATGAAATGGTAAATTTTATTCAGCTTTTTCTCTTCAAGCCAAAACTCTAAAAAATCGGTTTTGTATATCATGTTCTACAAGATGAATTTATTTTTTGTAAAATGGGATTAGTTCTCTTATATTTATCCAACAATTTTAAGCGAATTACTCTCTTCAATAAATTCATCAATGTCGGATAAAATATGAAAATATATGTAGGAACCGAATTTGTTGCATATTTGCCAATTTAAATTGAAGTATAGGATACATTTTAAAATGTAACATTGATTCTTATACAGCTTAGCCAAAATATATTTCAAAAAGAAATCAAACATGCAAGCTAGACATTTAATAAATGTGCCTTCGATAGAAAATCGCGTATTGTATGTGATTGAGTTTCCTGCATCTTTAAGATACTCCTAGTTAGTAACTATTTTCTTGTATACAATAAAATTTCATTCTCAGAAAATTGACCCAATTATGGGCTCAATTTTGAGCTCATTAGAGTATAGAAAATGTCAGTAAAATCAAGTTAGAGACTTCACAATGTTGCAAGCAGCGTGTAAAGTTCATACGGCTTCAATTGTGTGTAAAATTTCACAATTCGTAATAATAACTGAGGACAATGGAGGCCGTCACAGGCAGTGTTCGCTCTGGGCTGTCGGAGATTGGGGATGAGGAAGCAGGGGAACTGAGTGGGCCAAGTGCAAGCGTGCATCCTTAAGCACACAATGCCGTGTCATGACTGCAGCCATAATAGCAATTACAACAACTAGCACAACAAGTATAACAATAAGGGAAATAACTGCAATAACAAACAGCCATTAAAATGCAGGCAAACTTGAAACCATGAAAATGAAAATGAAACCCTTATTCTCCCCCATCACTCCAAAGTCAGAGTAATAATAATTGAACAAAAGCAAGCTGAAATAGCAATTGCATTTGGGTTTCGTCACTAGCGTGAGTTTAGCTCAGAGTGATATCTCTGTGTCTGAGACAGTGTCTGTAATTTAGCTGTGGTTTCTTTTGTTTCGCCAGCATTCGACGACAATTTGAATTTCAATGGCTTTTATAATTGATATATCCCTGAGCCTTCGAGCCTTGAAACAATTTATAAATATGTAAACTTGTATAATAAAAAGATTCCAAGGGTAGTGATTTTATTATTGCTATTCTACTATTTTTGAATCAAGCCAAAATAAAATAACTGAAAGTAAAACCATTACTCAAACGAAGAAGCTCGGCTTCGATAAAAGATCTCTTTCGGAACTTAATCAATGGGTATTAAATAGCGATAAACTGCCTTTTGTTGGGTCAATAAATTTAACAATTAATGGATAAATTGTCCAGCTCTGAATTGCTATCGATGAAATGCGACATCATCTCTGTCACTATCCGGTTTTCCCTTTTCTCGTGTGTCGCTCTCTCTCGGCTATCTCAAGGATCGCTTTATGGTTTCTCGGTATTCAGCCATTGTTGTCAGGACGACAGCTCAGGCATTCGGGCTTAACCATTACCCAAAGAAAAGGACGACCAGGACAACTGTAGGCTTGCAATTAAAAATGCCCATAAAACGTGAAAATTCTTGGACTCGAACAGCAGCAAAGGCAGCAACAAGAACAAGGACTAAAGTGACCATACAACAATTTACAAGGCATCAGCAAAATTAACAACATCATGCGAACAATTTTCAAATGAAGCTCCCTCTCCTCTCTTCATACATCCCTCTAATTCGTAATCCCCATCCTACCTACTATTAATCGTTCCTGTCGCGTATTATCTGTCTGCTTTACCCACTTTCTACACATTTTTCTCTTTTTCTTGGCCATTCTCTGTTTAGTTATTTAGCGCAAAATTTTTAATTAAATTTTCGCTTGAATTAGCCGCATTTCAGTCACGTGTTAATAATAAAAATCAGACGTCCAGGCAGAATAAGTCACCGCCTTTACCGACCTCTCGACATTCCGATTTCCTCTTCCACCCCGTCATAAATGATGACAGGCGCCGTGACGTAAAACCCCTGCCAATGATAAGTATTAACTTAGTACACCCAATTGATTTCGGCTACGCTTTAGAGATTTATGAGTAGCAAATGGCCTGACAGCTGATTATAATTATACCCTGCGGCCTGCCGATGATAAAAAGGAATGCTCTGTTCCCTTAATTGGGCTATGTATAAATTTAGACACAATTTAGTTATTATAATTTTAGAGAATAGAACAGTATTTAACCAATTAACCAAATGTTACTTTTAAAAATATCTCAAATAAAATTTAAGGTGTGAAAAAAGGGCCTAAGTAAATTTAAAGTTGGTTCGTAAGTTGATTGTAAATTTTACATTTGTCGTTTTTAATCAAAACGTGTCTTTAAAATCCATCATCCTACCTCCTTTCAAATGTACCCAGAGTATATAATACAAACGTAACGTATATAATAAAATTTCCTGGTGGTTTTGTTTGACTTTATTTGTTTGTTTTGCTTTTTTGCCGCATGTTTATTACAGTTAAGCGGGCTTCAACTATTTATGGATTAACGATAAGCTTTATTTAAATATGAATATAGGTACATATAGTATTTGAATACTATGTATTTCATTAATTATTGGTTTAATCGTTAAAATCTTGATGTTGACAAGTTGATGTATAAATTTAAACAGAGCTTAAATCAATTGAGGATTTAATAATAATAATTATATTAAATTCTGTTGCATATTTCGATGTGCCATGTTCCATAAGTTGTATATTGTAACTGCAATGATCTCAGTTTTCGTTGAGAAACGTTATTTACTTTACTTATTAACTAATTTTTTTTACTTTCATCCCAGCTGCAGTAAGGTTAATTAAGATATAATAACTCCTAATCTAAAAATTTGTACTTTCAATTTGAATATTGTATTTTTGTTTTAAATTGTAAATTTTGTTTTTTTATTATTATAAAGTTTTCCTAAATATTTTTAAAATTAGAAACTGTCTTTTATAGTATTTTAACATTATTTAACAAGGACTGTAACAAAATTGTATTTTCAATCGAAGGATTTTCTCAGTGAACATTAAATTTGTTAGGCGCATTCCATATGCTTCGTTTCACACACACATGTACAAAACAATGCTCACTTATTAAGACTATAAAATACCTCAAGACCAAAGTCTCGCATATTTGTGCTAGTTTCGCTCCTTTTTTCGCTCTCTCTTTTTCATAAATATCACAGTGTTTGCGGTATGTCGAAGAATTTCTGTTCTTCCCTCCGGGCGATGGCTTGTCTAGAATGGGGTGGGCAGAGGGGGAGGGGGTTTGCAAATGCTGACAGAGGCAAGCCAAAAATAAGAAAAAATCTGTCAACGGCACTTTACAATTTTCCATACAACAGCAGCCATGCCAAAGCTCCTCTTACACATTTCCACCCCTCCACTCGCTTTCCCTGCACACAGCATTTCCATTTCCATTTCCATGCTTAGCCATGACGGGACCACTAAATATGCCAAAGCGCGCGTAAATTGATTTAAACGCGACAACGCCGAGCACATTGAGATAGGGAATAAATAAGAGGGGAACGGGGCTGATGCAGTCAACACGTTAGTCTATCTATCACATTACGCAGACAGAGGCAGTAGCACAGCCAAGAGTGAAAAGTGAAAAGTGTAAAGCTGTGAAAAGTTATTACCTTAAAGCTCTTACAGTAGCTAATTGCTGTTGCTCTAGCGAAAGGCGTAAGGGAAAATAAGGACGTTGTGCTGGGCAAGCGCATATCACTCAGATGAAA